>OZ038489.1:32676371-32688871 GCA_964036315.1 Acanthosepion esculentum
TGTGCACAGATTTTTTTCCCTAAATCTCATTTATATCCAAAATTATAATTATCGATAGAACACCTTAGGGTGGGTAAACTTTTTTACTAGGTGGTCGGGAAGGTATCTTTATATTAGTAAGATTAAAAATTAGTTTGAACCCCAAAAGCTAAAGGCGAAAAAAATTTTAAGAAAAAAAAAATCAGGTGAGTCACTTTTATCGAACAACGAACCCTAGTTATAATTATTAATCCCTTAATGTTAGGGTTAGACTAAAATAGATCTCATTCTGACTGATTAATTTTCAATTTTACTATATAATTGAAAATAAAAATTACCAATTTAAAATTTTGAAATACTCTTCATTCTACATTCAACTCCATCACTTGAGAAGACATCAGAAGTGTTGAAACAAAATGGCTATTTTTGGAGTGATTTTATAACATGTTTAGTTTATGTTATAATTTTTGAATAAATAATATTTGCTTTACCCTGTAATATATGTATAAATGTAAAAATCCGTGGTAAGTAATCTAAGTGCATCCTCGTAATATAAAATATTAAAACTGATTCACAGAAAATAGCTCAATGTATTTATTACAGAGCATATCAGAAGAAAGATATATAAAAAAACAACTTAAAACTTTAAAAAAACTTTTCATCTACTATTCAATTTTAATTTTTGATTCCTTCTTAATTGGCTTTTAATATTTTTTATTATTTTTCTTCTTTTTTAATATTTCTTTTTTAATATTTCTTTTTTCTTTAATATTTCTATTTTAAAATTAACAAAAAAAAAAAACAACTTATTTTAAAATCGCCCTCTGTATTAATTTTTCTTTCCAGCTTGTAAGTCATGTTATTTTTTATTTTGATGAAGATTTCAATTTTAGGTCAAGGTCAGCCCATGTCTAGAAGAATTTGGTGATTTCCTCATCTTGATTTGCATTTTAAGATCTTTACGCCTTCCCCTTCTTACTTGATTCTTCCTTATTCTCTCTTTTTTTTTCTTTTCCTTTTTTCTTTTTCTTTCCTTATTTTATATCTTTCTCCCCCCTCTAATTTCAAATGTCGTTTCAAACGATTCATTTTTTTAAAATTAGTTCTTTAAATTTTTTTAATTGTTAATTTCCGTTTTTTTTTTTTGTTTTTTTCTATTTTTCACGCAAGCATTTTGAATCTGTTTTAAATTTTAATTTTTCAAAAAACTCCTTGAGTTGATAAGCACGTTGGAAGGGTGAAATGGCCAGTCTTGTGGGGGAATGATTATATATATATATATATATATATATTTTGTCATCCACAGACAGACTGTTTCGCAGCTCATCAGTGTGGCTAGACGTCCGGTTGCCTCTAGCTAGGATCGAAACCCGATCGAATTTGCGTCAGTCCGAACTTCTCCCACTAAGCCGTCAGCTCACGGTACGGGATGAAGGTGAATTTTAGCGTGTTTATTTTTAGATTCGGATAAACACACAGTGACTGAGAGTGACTCAATTCTGTCGAATGATAATCACTCCGCCATTGACATTATATATATATATGGCCATTCTTGTAGCGGAGTGATTATCATGTACCTGTAATTTATACATACATACATACATACATATATATATATATATATATATATATATATATATATATATATATATATATATATATATATATATATATATATATATATATATATATATATATATATTTATATATATATATATATATATATATATATATATATATATATATATATATATATATTGAGAAGTAACTACCTATTTTATGTATGAGTGGCCAGCCAGGAGTCCTGACTTAACACCTTATGACTTTTTCTTTGTGATTGATCTAAGTCTACTATAACATACCAAAATTTGGAACAACTTAAAGAAGCTAAGTCTTCCATACCACAAGAGTTCCTCGTGAAATCAGTTGACGAGATTTCTGGGAGGAAGCTGGTAGCGAAATCTTGTGCCCATATCGAATTTTAAATAAAACCTCATGTTAAATTACTTTCCTCTCATATCCATTTCTTGTAAAAATCATTATTAATAAATAAATTATAAATATTTTGAAATGGGCAGTTTTCAAACATCCTACATATATATATATATATATAATAGCTGGCCACTCGTATTCGAGGATACCCGTCTACTAGGGCGGCTAGCCAATCCCTGCTGTAGACGCTTGCTCAGGCGCATATGTGTTTATTCAACACCCACAGAGCCCACCTGTGGTTTATACTGTAAACCTTAGTTACAGTTTCTGGGAAAGAGCGTGTTACCTAGCGTGATCAACAATTTGAACAAGGCCAGCACACTCAAGCCCTCGGCCACGATGACTTGTGTCTTCCTGCTAGCACAGCTATCGACGTCTCCCAAGGGTTCCGTCTACCCCATTTCACTCACAACGTTTGGGTCGATCCGCGGTATGGTTTTCACGCACTTTCCAAAGGTGCTGCACGCTGGGATCGACCCTCCTTCCTGACAATTCGACTATGGTTAGAGTCGAACCCGAGTCTCATGGTCAGTATGCGAACGTTCTAACGATTCGGACCCGGGTTCGAATCTCACTTCCTGATGTTATCGGATTGGAGAGGTCGATCCCATCGTGCGGCAACTTTGGAAAGTGCCTGAAACCATACCACGGGTTGACCCAATCCCTGTGGGTGAAATGGGGTACACGGAACCATTGGGAGCCGTCGATAGCTGTGCTAGCTAGGCGAAATATTAGTGTCCAGCTATTATTATTATTAATATTATTATTATTATTATTATATATATATATATATCTATATATATATCTATCTATATATATATATATATATATATATATATATATATATATATATATATATATATATATATATATATATATATATATATTATTTATAAAAGCAATTAAAACCTTTTCTAATTAAATAATGTCTTAGTTTTATTGCATTTTAATTTAAGATTCAGAGCAGACTTTCTCTAACGGGAGGTCCAGTTTGATAAAAAAATTCATGATTTTAAATCACCTAGAATTTGTTCCTTTAAAACTCCTATAAACACTAAGCTCTACAAAAAGGAATTTCTCGAAATTTCATAAAATTAAATAAGTTTTCGGGATAACAAACGTAAAAAAAATATTTTCCCAACATTTTCCCAAAAGGTTATATTTCAAAGATAATTTATTTGTGAATAATTCCTGAAAGTTTCATTAAAATCTGACATTATCTGATTTTTGCAAGAATTTCCAAATCAATGTATTTTTCACCGCAAAAAGTTTCTCAAATTACCAATATGAATTCATGGTCCCCCATTGACGCCAGAGAAACATGACTTTAGCCAAAATTTCGAAGGTTCTAAAAAAGGAGTTTAAGATAATGGTAGCATAAAAATAGTTTAGTCATAAACGTTTTGACGATAAAAGTTTGTTTTTATTAGGTTTTGTGCACTTTTTCTTGATGACTTCTCATTTTATAACAATTCTTTGAATGCCAGTCAGTTACGTGCCATGCATGATACACGCTTAGGCGATCATGTATCTTTCGATACATGACCTTAATATGTCGAAAGGTACATCTTTCGACACATGACTGACGAAGCAGATTTTTTCCCGCAGTAGGCTGCCATTTCTTTCTGCGGTAGACCAGTTACCATCCAAAGCTATAGAACTCGGTCTGTCCTGCTATTTACTGGATGAAGAAGAAAAGGATTCTCACCTGATTTTTTTTTTCTTAAAATTTTTTTCGCCTTTAGCTTTTGGGGTTCAAACTAATTTTTAATCTTACTAATATAAAGATACCTTCCCGACCACCTAGTAAAAAAGTTTACTCACCCTAAGGTGTTCTATCGATAATTATAATTTTGAATATAAATGAGATTGAGGGAAAAACTCTGTGCAAAAAAAGGATATAAGCACGTAAGTGAATGTCATGGATTTGACTGGTATTCGAACTCGAAATTCCGATTTCTCAATCCGAGCCGCTGTCCATTACTCTACCGTATAACAGATAATTAAAATGTGAATTAAATGTCGAGTATTAGAATGCTTGATGTGGGGATGTGTTTGCATCTAATTTTAATGAATATTTTTCCTACGTTTTATTTTGCGTATATTTTTATACGGTGGTTTAAACCATATGATGTTTTTTTATGTTTTTCTTTTGTACTGCATGATATGTATATGAGTGTTGCCGAAAACTACTATCTTTTATAGTTGTTTCATCATCTTTTTTTGCTTCGTTGAAGATGGTTTAATTCGAAGAATTGTCATATAACTTACGGTTAATTGATTGTGGGATCTGCTTGATTAATGTTGGTGGGAGGTGGATGTATGTCTGTATGTAAAGTGGTTTGTCTTCTTTGGGTTTCTGATATGTGCCTTTTCTTAGGTTGAGTGTGATATCTATGACATCTACCTCTTTTAGGTTTGTTTTTATACCTACGTTGAATCATTTATTTTTGAAAATGTTTATTATTATTCTTCTCGTTTTGTCTGTTTTGGGTGATTATGGGAGCATCGTCCATGTGGAGGTCTATATAATTTTTATCGATATTTTCCTTAGTTCATATAGTAAATGTATACCTATAAACTTACTGTTTAAGAAACCATCAAAACTTCCCATTGTAACGTCGAACACTCCTTCTTTCTTTAGCCACGCGTCTTCGTTGTCGAATAAGAGTGATTTTCGGCAGTGTTTAATGATTTTTGCTTATTTCTGCTTATTTTTACTTGCTTTTGATTTAAGGAGATGGTCTTATCTAGCAAGCATTCCCTTATAGAATGGTAGAAAGTTCATTCGGATCCATTATTATTTCTACACAATAACCTCTAGAATAAATGATTTGAAACATAAGCGTTACTGCCTACGCAATAACCGTTAGAATAATACAATATATCTAGCTACCTATAATGCACATTGAACGCATATATAAATCTTCGAACCTAATCACAACAAACATGGCCTGAATATTGCGTTCAAGCCTGAAACACACTATCGGCACTTGGTGTTGACTTCAATGTCCACTTGCATGGTAGACTGGCTTTGTATAGTAGCCAGTCTAGGAGAAGGGATACTTTGAATTCAAAGTCTTGAAGAAAGCAACCTTAAGCCAATCTACTATCATTCCAAATTCGCTGATAGTAACACAATAAAGAACCGGTGACCAGCCATGACAGTCTTTATCCTGGACGCATATAGCATTAACATTTATGCGGACGTGCTTGCGTATACCTGTGTGTGTGTGTGGGAGGGGGGATTATGTATCGACGGTTTTCACACAATTTCTGATCTCAAGAAAAGAGTACTGAGCATGATAATAGATTTCTCACAACGCTACAAAATTATAATAACGTATATTGAATGACAATGCGACCAACACAAAAGCAGCCAGAATAAAAGAAATGTTTTTTGGGAAAAATAATTTGACCTGAAAAGCAAAATGACCACGTTTTAAAATTATGACAGTTGCTAATACCAAAATGTTTCTCACACATAATTTACATTTCATAATAGTTTAATAGATTTTTCTAACAGTCGATAAGGCTATAGCAATAGATCAGATGCGTGATTAGTGGGTCAGAGGCGTATGCTTAATTTGGTATAATAAGGACTAATGTTGGTCCGGCAAAAAAATATAATCCGGCACTGCTCTGGAAAAAAAGAATACCAGAAAATCTATCTATCTATCTATCTATCTATCTATCTATCTATCTATCTATCTATCTATCTATCACAGTCCATTTAATATCTATTTATCACAGTCTGTACATATCTATCTATCTATCTATCTATCTATCTATCTATCTATCTATCTATCTATCTATCTATCTATCTATCACAGTCTCTTCATATCTATTTATCACAGTCTGTACATATCTATCTATCTATCTATCTATCTATCTATCTATCTATCTATCTATCTATATGTTGTGGTGTCCTCCCTCTAAAGTGTCTCTGTTGGACTCTTCCGCCTACTATAAGATTAGGGGGAGAGAAGGCGTTGGAGGAACAGTCGACCAGCTTGTTCATTACTGTCGAACTCTCTGATTGAGCAGAAAGGAAACCGGACGAGGCTTTGCCGAAGGTCAAAGATTCGTCCGGGGAAGTAGAAAGGCCCGGACCCGTTTATGCAGGTTCTACGGGAATATTTTTGGCCGAGCCTCCGGGCTCAGAGAACCCACGGTAAACACGGTCTTGTGCCACATACATACCTCGTGTGTGTGTGTGTGTGTGTGTGTGTGTGTGTGTGTGTGTGTGTGTGTGTGTGTGTGTGTGTTGCGGGTGGGCTGTTAAATATAACAGTCGACCAGATTGTTCGTAACTGTCGAACTCTCTGCCTTGAGCAGATAGGGACCCGGACGAGGATTTGACGAAGGGCAAAGTTTCGTTCTGGGAGGTAGACAAGCCCTGAACCCGTTTATACGGGTTCAAAGGAAATATTTTTGACCGAGCCTACGGGCACGGAGAACCCACGCTAAACTCGGCCTTGGGCCACATACATCCCTCGTGAGGGTGGGGGGCTGTTAAATATAACAGTCGAATGGATTGAACTCTGGGTCAACCGACACACACTCGCTAGCCGTGTAATACTCTTCTGTTGTACATGCTGTTTAATATATGATATATCTGTAACACTTGTTTTGTTATTTCTTTAACCATTTACTTGGTCACAATACTATCAATACTAAATTGTGCTGAAAAGTCCTCGGCCCGACTCACATTCCAAACGCTGGCTAAATGTCCTTATATCAGAATTTTGGTCAACCCTTTCTTTGGCGGTCGCATAATTTTTGCAGCATCTATCTATCTATCTATCTATCTATCTATCTATCTATCTATCTATCTATCTAACCTTCCTAATGACAGAATTTAAAAACTGAAGAATAATTCAGCATTATTTCTCCTCCAAAATTTCTAACGTAGCTAAATAAATAACGAAACATGTTAAATATATGAAAACTTTTTATTTATTCTTCTTTATTTAATTGTCAAACACACACACACACACACACACACACACACACACACACACACACACACACACACACACACATATATATATATATATATATATATATATATATATCGTTGGTTTTATCTTGTATTCAAGAAATTAATTTCTTTTTTCTGATTGATTTCTTCGTAATCGTGATGACAAAGTAAACCAATTCTTCTATGGAAGAGCCGATGCCAGTAACTGAATAGTAGTGTGGGTGGAGGATGAGGTCGATTTTGTAGAGCCTTTCTCTCTTGTCGTTTGACTTCTTCCTTTTCTCTTCTGGTGGCTCCAAAGTTTTGGTTCCGATTGTGATGGAACATCGCCATTTGGTAATGTCTTGTACATGACATTCAAAAGAATTTGGCTCAAGTTCAGTGATTTTCATTGTTGTTTTGATTTGGTCCTTATATCTTCGAAGAGGGCAACTCAAGTGAGCTCGCTGAATAATCTTGACATGTCCTGACCATCGAAGACGGTGTTTAACGATCAGCGATTCGATGTTTTGACTGTTGGCTCCCACCAGGATTCTAGTGTTGGTCACATAGCAATTCCATTTTGGTGTTGCCCATACAGTAATTCCAATTTGATATTCAAAATTGAACGAAACTTTTACTGATGAAAGCGTTCTATATATATATATATATATATATATATATATATATATATATATATATATATATATATATAAAAGTGAACATTGTAGTCAACACTCAACTACGCGCAATCGTCAGGCCGCGAGTGTTGAATTTTTCCTCGACTATTTATATATGTGGGTCAGTGGTGCATTGTGGGTAATCTATTCTGGCGGAAGTAGCTTGTTTATTTATTTATTTGTTTATTTATTTGTTTTACTTATTTAATTTATTTTTCTTGTTTTTCATTTTTTATTTTATATATTTATTTATTCTTTTCGATTTTCGATGTTTTATTAACGTTGTAAAAGAATTTGTGGGGATTTGCTTAGGTTGCTTATTTAATAGTTTGTTTTGGTCTGGGAAGATAATTAAAGCTTTTTATGCGTCCACTTTTTAGATTTCTTGCCGTAGTCTATTCTGTTATTTTGGTGGGGGACAGTTTTTAATTTGTTTATTATATATTTATTTATTTGGATTGATTATTTTTATTTGTTTTTGCTTATTTATGTTTATTTTTTTAAGGTCTAACGGTTATTTTAGCGGGAGTGATTTGTTAATTTGTTTATTTATTTGGATTAATTTTTACTTGTTTTTTCTTATTTATTTACTTATTTTTTATATTTTGTATATTTTTATTTACTTTGATCAGTTTCCGGTTTTTGAATAACGTAGTAATGTTTTTATTTTATCGTTATATAGCAGTTATAGCTATTTTTACGTCCAATTTTTAGATTGGTAGGTGTAGTCTATTCTAATGGTTATTTTGGTGTGGGGGGAGTCTTTTGTTAATTTGTTTATTATTATTTACTTTATTTATTTATTTGGGTTGATTATTTTTACTTGTTTTTTATGTATTTCATTTTTTATTTTTATTTATTCTATTTTGTCTATTCTAAAGGGAGTGGTTTGTTAATTTGTTTGGGTTAGTTTATTTTACTTGTTTTTTTATATTATTTTGTTTATTTGTGTTTATTCCTTTTAGTTTTCGATTTTTAAGTAACGTAGTAAAAATTTGTTTTCATGTCTGCATTTTGAGATGAGCTCAGATCGTTTATTTAGTAATTTACTTTGATCTGGGAAGGTAATAATAGCTATTTTTTCCTCCAAGCAAAGTTTGCAGGTTTTTTATTGATTGTTGTAGGCCGATGATCTTTTCCTTATTTTCCCCGATATTTTTGGTGTGATTTGTGTTTTGTTTTTAATTTCCCAGATATACTTGGAAAGTATTTGTGAAAGATGTTTTGTGTGGATAGTTTATTTGTTTCCAGGGTCATTCAGTTACTCCTATGTATACTTTTTCTTCATTATCTAGTTATTTTACCGAGGCTAGGTATATTACGTTGTTTTGTAAGCAATTACCGTTTAAGGGACATTCATTCTTTATTCTACAGTTACATGTGGGTTTAATTTGTTCCGGTGGTTTGTTGATAGTTTTCCTGATGTGCTTTTTTATTATTTGTGCCATGTTCTCGGTTCAACTGTAGCAGATTTTTACAGTGATTTTATTGAATATTTTGTGTCGAGTGCTTGATTCCGAGAAGTATTTGTTTAATAATTTGAGGAATATTTTCCTACGTTTGTTTCCACGTTTTTGCTGTACGGTGGGTTGAACCATATGATATTTCTCTTCCTGTTGGCCTTTTTTGTGCTCTGTAGTGAGTATGTGAGTTTTGCCGGGAATCCACTATCTTTTAGGGCTGTTTCGTAGTCTTTCTTAGCTTCGTTAAAATATGGTTTCATTACAAGAATTGTCGGAAAGCCTCCGGTTAATCGATTTTGGTATCAGTTTGATTATTGAAGGTGGGTAAATGGAAAATGTGTGTATGTACAATGGTTTATCATTGGGTTTTCTGTATGGTTTATATGTGCCTTTTCTTATGTTGAAGGTAACGTCTAAAAATCTACTTCGTTTAGGTTAGTTTTTATATCTATGTCAAATCCGTTATTTTTAAAAATCATTATTATTGCTTTTCTAGCCCTGTCTGTGTATTGTTTGTGATAGTTTCTTAGGATTATGAGACCGTCATCACTGTACAGTCATGTATCCTTTTTATCTATTATTTTGCTTAGTTCATGTAGTAAACATATGCCTATGATTTCGCATGCCTATGCACCGTCAAAGCATCGGTGCAGAGATAAAAAAATTATTTTACTACGTTAATAAAACATCGAAAAAGAATAAATAAATATATAAAATAAAGAATGAAAATGAAAAACAAGAAAAATAAATTAAAAAGTAAAACAAATAAATAAACAAACAAATAAATAAACAAGCCACTCCCGACAAAATAACCGCCAGAAGAGATTACCCACAATGCACCACTGACCCATATATATAAATAGTAGAGGAAAAATGCAACACTCGCGGCCTGACGATTGCGCGTGGTATGAAACAGCCTGTCGGCTCTGAGTGTTGACTTCAATGTTCACTTTTATATTTATATTTACATACGCTCTATCTCTGTTATTGAGAACTTTATCCTATAAATATAGCACACCTTAAAACTATATTTCTTCCCATATATATATATATATATATATATATATATATATATATATATATATATATATATCACAGGTGGTGTTAAAAAAACCGATAAAGGAATTTGTAAATTCGAACAAACCGATATCGGGGTAAAAAACAGTAAAGACATCCGTGTCGGTCGAAACTAATCAATCAGCACGACAATGCCCAGAGAAAAGAAAAAACAGCGTAAATTAAGAAAAAACGTAGAAGTGCTCAGTACACTAAGTTGAGCAAGTATGAAAACCTAGTGAGCCAGAACCTTACCTACAACGGCTTCACCTATTGGATCTTCAGGGTAGCACTAGACATTTGCACTCTAAAGATCCGTTAGGTTAAACCTTGGTAGGTAGGTTCTGGCTCACTAGGTTATATATATATATATATATATATATATATATATATATATATATATATATATATATATCGTCAGGTCTGACGATTGCATCTAGCATGAAACAGACTGTCGCCTCTAAGTGTTGACTTCTATGTTCACTGATATATATATATATATATATATATATATATATATATATATATATATATATATATATATAATAATAATAATAATAATAATAAATTAATAATATATAATAATAATTAATAAAAAATAATTATCGCTCTCCTACATGTATCGAGCTTTTTTTGGAATGAATGCTGCGAACGTTAGAATTTATATATTGTATATATTACTTTCGTTCCCACCGCATCGGATATATATATATATATATATATATATATATATATATATATATATATATATATATATATATATATGTAAAAGGAAGCGACAAGTTTCGTCCTGTAACGGAATTTATCAAGGCAAATTCAAGGATTTCATTTTGTGAAACGTATTTATAAACACAAGTAGAAATGTTTCGTTAGTTTTTCAAAATATTTAACAACACTCATAAATATTCTTCTGGATAACAACGGAAGCCAAGGAGGACTATGGAAGATGTTAAGTGATAATTTTTTTTATTCTTAATTTTTTTAAAATGTAATTATTATTAATTATTTTATTTTAATTAGATAAATTATTTATGTATTTCACACATTCACAAATATATGTATTTTACACACACAATATATATATATATATATATATATGTGTGTGTGTGTGTGTGTGTGTGTGTAAATATAAAAGTGAATATGGAAGTGAACACTCATGCTTAAACGATTGGCCTGACGATTGCGTTTAAGGCCGAAACAGGCTGTTGCCCCTGGGTGTCGGTTTCATTGCCCACGTTTATATTTGCATACGCTCTATTCTTCATATTGTAACTTTAATTTATAATTATAGCATCTTAACACTATGTATGTATGACTAAAGAACAAAAGGAAAAAATTATCTTAGCCGACGCGTTTTGTCCTCTGTGTGACTTTATCAAGGTATATGTAAGGATTTTATTTTGTAGCAAGTATTTATATACAAAAGCAATTTTTTTTTTTTTTTAAATTTAGTTAGGAACGGTTATCAGTATTCATCAGGTTATCTAAAATATCAGGCAATCTATGAAGGACGCGAAGTGATATAAATTAAAGGCTAATAAACGAAAGTGTGTAAAATGATGTTTTGGAAATTCTTTGTTTTTTATAGAAATTTTGTTCAAATTAGTATTTAAATTAAAAATTAAAATTAGTATTTAAATTAATTAATGTGTTTTGAATAACGTTAGATCATAGGTTAAATCATTTTCTTTTAATTTTTGAGCATTTTCGTAGTTATGTATCTTGGCTTGGGAAATGAGTAATTCTTTCAAGAATGGAGAGATTGGAAATAAATCCAGTGAGCATATTTATCTCTATCTATAAAAGGCAGGATGTGTGTTTGTGTGTAACAAATGCACAGCCGCAATTTTCGACGGATTTGCACCAAAATTTATATGCACATGCTTCAAGTTAGCGGGAAGGCCGAAATCGACCTTGCATTTCCCAACTCCCATCGATAGTGGAAATAATCGATTTTTCCATGCTTCTACGGTAGTTTTCATGTAGTTTGCGGCCATTTCTACTGGCCAGAGTGAGAGCCTATAGCTTGCTGCCACGAATAGGCAGGAAGATTCTATTGGCCAGCGTGAGAGCCAACAGCTGACTGACATGAATGTTAACTAGCATGCTAGCATGCAAAAAAATCGATAGCTGCATTCGTCACAAGTGGGAAAAATTTAAATCTTCATGGCACTTTACTCCAATTGGCTCATTCGCTTGCTTAAACTGAACGCTGATTCTGATTCCGCAGAACTGGGTTGGGTGTGAAAAAGTATTTGTTGTTAACATTCTTTTTTCATTCGTTTTTTCCGGTTACGAGTCCTTTTTTAAAGCTGATCGTTTTGTGTTCATTTTGTTTAGTTCTTTTTTCGTAACAGATTTAATGTT
>OZ038489.1:32693871-32696371 GCA_964036315.1 Acanthosepion esculentum
TTCTCCTTTGATCAGACTAGCATTTTTATATCGTTTAATGTGTTGTTCAGTAAAATGTCCCTTTTGTGTTCATATAATCTTTTATTTAAATTCCTTGAGGTTTCTGCTATGTATTTCTTGTGACAATTATTACAGGCGAAAGAGTAAATTTCTACTTCAAGTTTAGCTTATTGCTTCGTTTTGTATTGAGGAATTCTTTTACATTTTTAAAAATATTTTGAAAATTAAACCTCACTGTCTATGTTCTAAACGCCAGTTTTTTAGTAATATACAGGGTGTTGCAGCAAAATCCGACACTTGACAAAAAGAAAACGAAATAGGCAATAAAAACAAAAGTTGTATATGCAGAGACCCGACAGTTTATTTAGCAACAGTTAAAATTACATACTACATTATTTTTCAATGTAACCGACGCCGGCAGCGACGACCATCTCAAGGCGGGCACGAAATGAGTCACACGCTTTGGCGTCCATGTCCTTGTCCATAGCGGCGAACGCCTCCACGATGGCAGCCTTCAGAGAGTCGACAGTGTTCTGGGGGTGCTTGTTGGTCTTGGCCTCGATCACGCCCCAGAAGAAATAGTCAAGGGGGTAAGAAGGGCGGCCACAAGTCCGGCGACCTATAGTGAGGAACATTGTTGATCAGCCACGCCTTGGTCGTCTTGGCCTTGTGTGCAGGAGCGAAGTCCTGCTGGAAGACGTAGGGGCGTCCGGTGGCGATCTCGTCCTTCCAGGGCTTCACCACGCTCCTCAGCACCTCCTGGTAGATCTCAGCGGTGACTCTCAGGCCCTTTTGAAAGGAGAACGAAGGCATGACGTCCCCCTCGCTGGAGATGACGCCAAGGACCATGACGGAGAGGGAAACTTCGTATGCTTCACGAGGGGAACCTCCTCGATGTCTTTGAAGATTCACCTGTCGTTCTGCCTGTTTCTCGTCTGCTCCTGGATGAAATTCTTTTCATCAGAGAAGAACCTCAGCATCCTGGTGAATTCGTACTTGAGCTCATTCAGCAAAGCCGCCGCATTGACCTTCCTCGACTCCTTGGAGGCATTCGTGATGAGCATGCGGTGAAAGTTGCGGTAGGAGGGGTAACCAATGTCCTTCTTGATCGTTCGGTAGATCGTCGATTTGTGACAGCCCATGTTAGCGGCGATTTTGCCGTAGCTCTGGCTTCCAGCATTGTCGACTGTCTCCTTGATGGCGGCGACGAACTCATCGGTCCTAACGGCCGAAAAACGAACATTGTGGGCCTTTCGTTTGGCAGTAAATTCGTCCTTGTTCTCACACGCTTTCCACTTCCTCCAAATGGTCCATGGTCCTCTTGAACCCAAACCAGGTCATCACTTCCGCAGGCTTCTTCCCGACGCGAAAAGAAGCTACTACCGCTGCTCTGCGCTCATATTCCATCCTGGAAAAGGGTAGAGAGAAAAACGTTAGCTAGTTGTCAAACTGTCGAGTCTCTGCATATGCAACTTTTGTTTTTATTGCCTATTTCGTTTTCTTTTTGTCAAGTGTCGGATTTTGCTGCAACACCCTGTATATAAAAAGCTAAATAAAAAAAACAAAACAAAAAAAACACAGTTAAATCGAAGTAAAAATATGAGGTCACTTTTTCCTAATGATGTATGGTGGAGACGCACAGACAATATTTAACCTGAGGCAAATTTATAAAAGTTGAGAGTTGTTAATACCTATCTCTTTCTCACATATAATTTATTCTTTTTTTATAATAATGTAAGTTTCTAACAGTTGATAAGGCTTTCACAATAAAAAATGCGTAGATAGTAGGTCAGAGGTGTATGACTAATTTATTATGATAATGAATTCTGCTGGTCCGGCAAAACTGATAAACCGGCAGAGCTCCGGAATAAAGTGCGCTGTACCTGTATCTATCGTAAAACGTAGTGAAATGTTCTCTGTTCCACTCACATTGCAAAATGTGACTAAATGCCAAGTATGAGAATTTGGATGAGTCTTTTTGGGGGGCAAACAGATAATTTTTCTGCACCTCCTTATATATCTATCTACCTGACATCCTTAGGTAAGTGTTTCAAATCCGACTCGTACGAGGAAATTTGACATGTAACTAAGGGAATATATATATATATATATATATATATATATATATATATATATATATATATATATATTTATTATAATTTTATTATATAGACAAAACCATTTTACTCACAACAAAGATGCAACTTGGTTTCAGTGCATTTCAACTGCACATCTATGGGTGAGGGTCGAAAATGGTTATGAACGATCCTGTTTGTAAGCAAGCCCGGATGTAAAACGTCACTTCCTATTTTCCATTTTTTGAGAAGAAAAATGTACTTACAAAATATACATAAAGTATCTAAGTGAAACAATAGTGGTTGTTGATAGCAGTTTGGTGTTAGGTGGACCGGGTAGTTAATGTTGAATGGTGTGTGGACATTTTTTTATTGATAAACATCGCATCGGATATATATATATATATATATATATATATATATAT
>OZ038489.1:32701371-32706371 GCA_964036315.1 Acanthosepion esculentum
GGGCACTCAAGCGAACTGACAGACAGACATCTCGCATGTGGCTGTGTACGAAATGTTAAAATATGAGAACATACGTGTGTAGAACGTGATAAGTCAAAAAAGCAAAAAGAAACATATATAATATACAAAGTTGGGCATTATCTTCACATTGACTTACACACAGACGTTTTCGGGTGAATGAAGCCTGTAGGTCTTCGAGGGGACCACTCTCCATCGAAACTTCATGAACAGGCAGGATAGAATCACAAGCGAACAATAACAAATAGGAGAAACCAAATCGCTTTTCAACGTCGTGTCCGGTGCTCCTGATATATATTTAGAGATACGTGATAAAATACAAAGAGTATGCAATGTTATTGGCCCTGACCTGGCATCTCGGCTTCAGTCAATTTCTCACCGCCGTAACGTAGCTTCCCTAATTGTTCGGATGTATTTCCTCTTGTGTATAAATTGTTTTCTTTGCAAATATTCATTTGGGTTTAATTTTAAATATTGTTATTTTATTCCCTGTCACAGACAAATTTTACATATGGCAACTAGTTAGGTCTACATAGAGACTTGGAGGTATTATGGTGACTGTAGTAAGAATGGTAAGTAAGAGTGTGTTGTTTTGTTGTAAGGAATACTGTGGTATGTTTAGGTCAGTAAAAGATAAGACTAATTAATGACCAGCCCCCCCTATACCCCCCACCTTTTGGGCTTGTGTTACATTTCTGTATAAAAACAAAATAAATGCTACTTGTCTTTATGGAACATAAACTTTATGAATTTGAGCGCATTATTAGATTGGCGGCAAGGTCTCATCATTTTACAATTGAAATGGCTAGATGTAACCGAAAGTTCAATATTAATAGTTTCTTTTATCGCACTTCTCGCTTGTGGAATTTTCTTCCGGTTTCTTGCTTCCCAGCCAACTTTGATCTTCACAAATTTAAATGCAATGTCAATCGTTATCTTCTGTCTTCTTAATTCCTGTTTTTTTGTCGTTCTTTCTCCTTAATATTGTTTTTTTCTCATATTGTCTAACACTCAGTGACCCCCCCTAACGTCTTAGTGGCCTTATTGCCTTGCCTACGGGTGAAAAGTTTAAAAAAAAAAAATAGATAGTGTATGCAACTTGTAAGAGAAAATAATGACATAATCTATATGCTGACGTTCCACACTACTTCAAACAAAAGATTAGGAAGGAAACCGCAGACAACTTTGGAAAGAGCAATAGCAGTGATTGGACTTGAGAAACCTATTTTCATTTAAATATATATATATATATATATATATATATATATATATATATATGTATGTGTGTGTGTGTGTGTGTGTGTGTGTGTGTGTGTGTGTGTGTGTGTGTGTGTGTATATAGAGAGAGAGACAGACAGACAGACAGACAGAGGATGCGATGGGTAAATTGTCGCCATCTTATATTTTTAATTTCGCGCATGCGCGTTATTTGTTTTTTATTTTTTATTTTGTCGACTGCACAGTATAGTAGGGTTAGTTGGGTACTATCTGTGAGAAAAAGAGCACCATGATATGATTCACTGCGCCAGAAATTTGGAAACGGCATTCTGTACTACAGGGCATTCGCTCCGGAAACTCCAATACGAACATTTCAGAATGTTTGGGTATCAATATGAGGAGAGTGCAAAGGATTCGGAAAGAGTTTGATGAGTCTAATGATGATTACGAAGGTACGGCAGCTCGAAAAACTCACTCTCATCATCCTGATAAGATGAGAAATACCGAATTTTTTGGTGATAACCTCAAACACGGAGGCCTACATCAAGTGCCTTGTGGAGATAGTGCTGCCCTGAGTCAAAAGTGTGGCTGCTAAAAGACCCTATGTCTGGCAGCTGGAGTCTGCACGATGCCACACGAGCAGGAGAATACAGTTTTGTCGTCAAAATCATTGTACTATTATTAAGAGGAAAGATCAAGTATATTTTGATGTATAAAAAAACATCTTTATTCCTTTTTAGAACCGTAAAAATTTTGGTTAAAGTTTTTGTTTTTACTGGGTGAAAGATTTTGTGTTTTTGGATGAAAGATTTCTAGTCAAAGATTTTGTTTTTACTGGATGAAAGATTTTGTTTTTTGATGAAAGATTTCTAGTCAAAGATTTTGTTTTTACTGGATGAAAGATTTTGTGTTTTTGGATGAAAGATTTCTAGTTAAAGATTTTGTTTTTTTACTAGAGGCTGAAATTTCCTATACAAATTTATGGTTCCACGTTAAGTGAAGCCATACATTTGTATTGGAAATTTGACTTGACTTGACTTGGAAATTTTGCAAAATCAAATAATCGTTGGATTTTAATGAACCTTTTATGGATTATTCACAAATTTATGAAATTGTTTTATAAATGTTTCTGCTTTACAAAATTAAATGTTTCTTTTTTTTAAATAAAATCTTGGCAAATATATTTATTTTACATCTGTTAAGCCCCACTTATTGGATTTTATAAAATGGCAAAAAATTCATTTTTATGCTTAATGTTTATATCAGTTATAAGGACCAATCCTAGGAGAATTTAAATTAAATCATTTTGATCAAATAACACCCGTGTTACAGAAAATATGCTCTGAATCGTAAAATTAAAAAAATGCAACAAAACAAAGACATTACGAGAGTGGGCTGAAAAGATATAGGCTGACTATGATGGTGTGATGCTATGACTGTGAAATATTGCATGCATTCATTTCAACTTTTATTGCTAACTGCATTGCTTCTTTCCAGGTAAACTGAAACCTGATTGTTCAAAGACATACACAATATCTACTAGCGAATTCTCTTGAAAATGAACAAAATTTGGCATTTTGGTGTTAGCAAGTATCGGCAGAAAAAGAGTTTATCCCCCAAAGTAATTTCATGCTGAAATGGTTGCAATATTAGTGGGTGACACCCCAGATTTATTAACAGTGCAAAAGTGTGCAGCTGAATTTAAGAGGGGAAGGAAAGTCTTGAAGATGGCCCAATGTCTGGATGTTCTGTAACTACCACCACCGAGGAATTATTGATCGTGTTCACTACATTGTGATAAATGACAGGTGATTGGCTAATCAAACAGCCAATACTATTAGCATATCCCATGAGAGAGTTGAGAATATTTTGCATGAGGAACTTGGCATGACGAAGGTTTCTGCCCAGCGGATGTCACGTCTTCTGGCACCTCATCAAAAGCGCACCAGGCTGATCACGTCATGGGAAAACCTTATATTGTTTTAGGTAGATCTAATTGGCTTTTTTGAACGTTTCCTAAGCAAGGATAAGTGTTGTGTTCGTCACATTGAGCCAGAGACAATTCTTGCTCCACCTGCTCCAAAGAAGCTCAAGGTGATTTCAGCGGCAGGAAAGGTCATTTTTGGGGAATGCAGTAGGCATTGTTTTTTTATTGACAATCTGCAAAAAGGCCATACCATCACTAGAGAGTACTATGCCAATTTGCTGAGGCAATTACAAAAGGTTAGCAAGACCAAACACCCAGGAAAACTGTCGAAAGGTGTCTTGCTTCAGTAGAACAATATTCCAACAAACAATTTCAGTGTCTGCTGTGCGTGTCTTGAACTGGTTGATCGCATTCTCTATTATTCTGATTTGGCTCTGACTATCATCTGTTCACCAACATGAAAAAACAATTGGCTGGGAACCAGTATTGCAGAGATGAATACGTGATATTTGCTGTTGATGACTTTTTTGACAAACAGGATGAAAGCTTCTTTACCAATGGGACCCAAGCACCGTGACATCGATGGAATGTGTGGATCGGCAAGGGGGTGATATGTTTGAAAATAAACTTCATTTAGTCACATTTCATGAGAGTATCTTGGTCAGCCTGTGAACTTTTCAGCCGACCCTAGTATTTAATTAGAAAAGCCGTTAATTGCTTTTATGAATAAAATATATTATGGACACTATTGTCTTAAGGAAAATGCTTTTGATGAGTTTTAATAAGAATTGTTTTCAATTTTTTAAAGTTTTAATTTGAATAATTTATAAACTTTTAAGTCATTTGAAAATTCCGTAATAATATATGGTGGATAAGTGCTATTGTTATTAAATAAAAACTCTATTTACTAATCATAAATGGAAAAGATTATTACAATTCAGTGCCCCCCCCCCCCGTATTTTACAAAGTATTCTGAATTTTTTATTGAATTTGTGTATAAACGTGCCCATTTTTGCAAATACGGACGTCCATACACGCCATTATCAGAAAATAAGAGCGGTAACTTTTTTTTAATTTTTTTTTTTATAAGCGTTTCTCCCCAAGAAAGGCGGGCAGCCACTAGCACGCAAGGGTTACGGAGAGTTGGAGCGAGAGCAAATAGGAGTCATAGAAGAAAGGAAGAAGAGAAGGATAGGAGATAGATCAGGGCATCTGGAGACGTCGATTGACATTATATTTGAATAGTTGGAGATTATAGCTATCAGGAAAATCGGAGGAGGGGATGGAGTTCCACAGGCGAGAGGAGCGAGACATGAAACTATTGGAGTAAAAGAGACGGCTACATTTAACAGTTACGACAGTGATGTTTGGGAACCAGCGAAAGCAGCTCCTCGGAGCAGTTACCATGAAAGTATTTGTAAAAAAGAGGGAGGCGACGGTACGTCTATGAGAGAGCGACTGCAGACGAGATGCCAGATCAGGGCCAATTACGTTGCATATCCGTCTCTGGGTCTAATCAAGAACCTTGAGACAAACATAAGGGGCACCAGACCATATATGACAGCAATACTCCATGCAAGGGCGAATGGTAGATTTGAACGATCGACTCCGGCGAGAAAATTTTCCTGGCCCGTCAGAGGGAGCCAACTTTCCTTGCGGTGGACGAAGCTATTGACTCAATGTATTTGTTCCATCTCAGGTCAGCAGTCACTGTGAGGCCGAGTAGTCTCAAAGAGGAAAATAAATAAATATAGTAAATTTAAAATTTATTGGTAATTTCTTAACATTTTCTCAACAAGCATTTTCGTAAGTAAGACTATAAAGCCAAAGTATCTAA
>OZ038489.1:32711371-32781371 GCA_964036315.1 Acanthosepion esculentum
CGCGCGTATGTGTGTGGGTGTGTGTGTGTGTGTGTGTGTGTGTGTGTGTGTGTGTTCAGTCCTTTTTGGAAGACTCAGCTAGCCGGTCGAACTCTCTGCCTCTAGGCAGAGGGGAACTCTCTGCCTCTGGGCAGGGAGGAACCCGGACGAGGCTCCGCCGAAGGGCAGAGCCTCGTTCGGGGAGGTTGACCGACCCGATCCCGTTTATACGGGTTCTACGGGCAATTTTTGCCCGAGCCTACGGGCTCGGAAAGCCCACATTAAACCGGCCTTGTGGCACATTTGACACACGTGGGCGTGTTAATGAACATCGTGTGTGTGTGTGTGTGTGTGTGTGTGTGTGTGTGTGTGTGTGTGTGTGTGTGTGTGTGTGTGTGGAAAAGGACAATATATATTCTACTAAGAATTACGCAACCATTTGAGAAATATTTCCTCCATGACAAACTTCTTCTCTTGAGTGATTCCAGTGCATGTGTTGGTCACGATACTTCAGAATGATGTAATCTCATCGTTTTAAGCAAGGCGTTGGCAGGGGCAACTCAAGTGATCATCTACTGCTGTCCCTTTGTAGTGAGTATGGACTCGTGATTTTCAATTGTATCTTCCAACTTCCTAACCACCAAGCTGGAGACATTCCCGATTCAACCAAAGTTTTTAACCAAAGACTTAAAAAAAAAAAATTCCTACAGTTCGGATCATTTTTATGGTTTCTAAACAGACTTAAAACCAGTTGTCGATTTCTGTCCGAATTTCTGGGTTTCATTTATGTACATCTTTGTTGTTGTTATCACCACATTTCAGCCGTTGTGCAGTCCGGACTTCATCAGATGTTTTTCAATCCCGATAACCTCCAGGGAACTTCGAACTGAACACTTTATTTAATCTACGGGGGGTAGTGTAACGTGAACAATCTACCCACGTAGATTAAATAAAGAGTTCAGTTCAAAGTTCCCAGAATGACGAGGACAATAGTCCGCGTCTAATCAATGCTTCAGAGCCTTCCGTGTAAATAATGCTTCAGGGTATTTACATGTAAACAATGCTCCAAAGTTTTCAGAGCGTTTTCTGCTTTCATGAGCGTGATGTGGACAGCACTTTATAACATTGGCGGTTTTCATGGTAGGCGCCATATTGGTTTCTTCTTTTTTACTTATTTTTTGAGAGTTTATGTTTGTTAATGAACTTTTATTCTTGTTGGGTTGTTTGATTTTATGGTTAAGACCTCCAGCATTTTTAATCGCTATTTCTTACAGTTTTTGTCGTATAATATTTTTGTGCTGTTGTTAAAGATTTGTCGAATTTCTTGTGATTTGTTGTTGTGTTAGTGATATGCGATTTAATTGAGGCAATATCCACACACACACACAAACACACACACACACACACACGCACACACACACACACACACACACACACACACACACACAGGAAAAGCTCTTGGATAGTGGACAATTTATTTGTAAATGTTCTCTGGAACACAAAATTAAATGTTTCAAACAAAAAAAATAAAGAATTAAAAAAGAAATTAACCAAAGAATTTTGTGAATCTTCCATGAAATTGCTAGCCAAACAAGCACACAAATATACAAATATATATATATATATATATATATATATATATATATATATATATATATATATATATATATATATATATATATATATATATATATATATACTAATTGTAATCTTATAAATATAAGAAATTATACTCGTCCGGAAAAGCTTCGGTGTCTTGATTTGCAAATAAACAAACCAATACCAAAGGGAAAAAATGGTACAAAAAAAAAAAAGAAAGAACAGAGAACATGTACGTCAGCCGAAAATAATCGTCTATCATCCAAGTTCAGAGATCAAAGAAAAAAAACCCGATACGAGTAAGTAAAATAACTAAATAAAGTGCTCGATACGCTAAGTAGAGCAAACCGGATTAAACATAAAGAGCCAGACAAACCTACCACAGTTTCACCTAAGCGGATCGTCAGGGATTTCTGGCACTTTAGGTTTAATTTATATATATATATTTAAATCTTCTCTCTGTTAAATTTTAATGCCCCCTCCACCTTACAGTTTCTGGTAGAGAGCGCATAATCTATAGTGATCACCATCTTGAAAAATGCCTGTACGCTCAAACCGTCGATCACGATGACTTGTGACTTCGATGGCTTCCGGACAGTTCCGTCTACCCAATTTCTCGCTCAATGATTTTGTCATCCCCTGGAATGGTTTTTTAAGGTCTTTCCAACGGTGCCGCTCGTTGGCCTTACCTCTCTCGGCCAATAACATCAAGTAATGACAAATCGACACTAGAGAAAATAAATAACTAAAATGCAGAAAATGATTGATGTTTTAAAAACATGCAAAAAGAAAATTGATTGATATGTTTTAAAAACATGTAAAAAGCAGAAAATGATTGATATGTCTAAAAAACATACAAAAAGCAGAAAATGATTGATATGTTTTAAAAAACATGTAAAAACCAGAAAATGATTTATATGTTTTAAAAAACATAAAAAGCAGAAAATGATTGATATATTTGAAAAATCATGTAAAAAACAGAAAATGATTGATATGTCTTAAATAACATATAAAAAGCAGAAAATGATTGATATGTTTTAAAAAACATATTAAAAGCAGAAAATGATTGATATATTTGAAAAAACATGTAAAAAGCAGAAAATGATTGATATATCTTAAAAAACAAGTAAAAAGCAGAAAATGATTGATATGTCTTAAATAACATGTAAAAGCAGAAAATGATTGATATGTTTAAAAAACATGTAAAAAGCAGAAAATGATTGATACGTCTAAAAAAACATGTAAAAAGCAGAAAATGATTGATATCTCTTAAAAAACATGTAAAAAGCAGAAAATGATTGATATGCTTAAATATGTTTATCAAGCACTTGTCGGTTATTTAAATGTATTTCGAATTATAAGTATAATATTTTTTTGCGAGGAAATATTTTTTTTTTAAGTAACAATGATTTTTTCCACTTACAAGTTCTACTATTTAACCCATAACTGGGGGAAGGAGATTGATTCATACCAAACTGAAATTGGAACGCGTCTTCCCAATTTCTCATTCTGAGGCGCTATCAATTATACCACCCATATATCCACAGAAGAAGAAGAAGAAGAAGAAGAAGAAGAAGAAGAAGAAGAAGAAGAAGAAGAAGAAGAAGAAGAAGAAGAAGGAAATGGCGGCGGCATATCGAGTTTTAATAAAAAATATACAGAGGATAAAGAAGTAGAAAAGGAGAAGGCGAAAAATACAAAGAAATGGAGAAGGAGGGAGAGGAAAATATAAAAAGAATAAGGAGAGGAGGAGGAGAAAATATGGTGCAGGGGTGAAGAAAGAGAACGATAGAGAGAACAAGGAAGAAAGTGAGGAAGAGTAAAAAGTATAGAGTGAATAAGGAAGACTGAAAGGAGGAAGAGAAAATAGAGAGACAACACAGAAGAGGGAAAGGAAGAGAATATAACGAATAAGGAAAAAGGAAAGTAGGAGGAGAAGATTATAGAAAGAATAAGGAAGCGAGTAACAGGGAAAAGAATATAGAGAGGGAATACAGGTAAGGAAAGGAGGAAGAGAATATATAGAATAGAGAAGGAGAGTAGGAGGAGAAGAATATAGAAAGAATAAGGAAGCGAGAAATGAGGAAAAGAATATAGAGAGGGAATAGAGACGAGGGAAAGGAGAAGGAGAATATATAGAATAGGGGAGGAAAGTAGGAGGAGAAAAATGTACAGAGGATAAATGTGAAGAGAAAGGAAGAAAGGAAATTATATTGAGACTAAGAGAGAAAAGAGTAGAAAAATAGAAAATAGAAGAGGAATGGGAGGAGGAAACCTAGTGTTAAAGGAGGATGAAATATATAGAAAAAAGCAAGAAGAGAAAGGAGAAAACAGCTTTTAATGAGGAGGAGAAGGAGGAGGAGAGAGGAGGAGTTAAATGGCGGAGAGGAGTAGAGTAGTGGGTGGAGGAGGAATTGAATGAGGAATGTGTGACAGGTCTGTGAAAAGTACATTGGGCATTAGCCAGGTGCTCTCCTCCGAAGTCAAGATGCTCTTTCGCATCTTGCGTAATCTTCCACCACCCTCACCAACACTTTCCTACGGTATCGCACATACCCGATCATCGTTTTCTACCCGCAACACCATTCCCTACCCATCAGCAAGGGAGTGGATCTAAAAAGAAAAAAACGCCCTCTGCTTAAACTTTCTAAAGCGGATAGCCGACATCGTCTATTGCATTTTGTGCAACTTTCACTTGCAATCGTAGTGACGCCCACATCTACACTGGCGTGCAAAGGTGTTGGGCCTACTACATAAAATGATTATCCACCTTTATTTTATCAATAAGTTAACATTGTTTAATGGTATCCATTTATCATTAGTGCCCGTGGACCTTGAAGATTGAAAAATAGGCTGTTGTCTTTTTATAAGTGCCTTGTCACAGAAGACGTTCTTTCTTTTTATGTGCCATGTCCTTTCAGGCCGTAGGCGATCATGGCTCTCCACCTCCCTCTATCCCTTACAGCTCTCAACAAGTTCCTTCCCTCTGCTTCCCAGACCACGTTATGTCACCCACTTGCTTAAGCCCGCCAGGTATGTCACGCGTTGTTTTCTCTTGTCTCTCTTTCCCTCTATTCGACCCCTGAGTATCAGATTCTCCAGGCCCTCCTTTCTCATCATATGTCCCAGAAACTTCAACTGCCTCTTCCTGATGTTAAGTATAAGCTTCCTCCTTGTTTGCAACCTCTCTAAGACCTCATCGCTGCTCACGCACTCCTCAGCATCCTTCTGTAGAACCACATCTCTGTTGTTCGAGTCTCTTCTTCATCTTTGGGGAAATCGTCCAAAATTCTCTGTCGTAAAGAAGGACAGATGTCACGTAACAGCTCAGTATTCTTTTCTTTGTTACCAAAGAAATTCTCCTGTCTCGCAATACTCTACCAATACGTCTACGGATCTCAGAGACGTACGTACCGTCCTCTGTCAAGACGATTCCCAGATATTTAAACTTCCGCGTCTGCTTGATTCTAGTGTTCCTGACCTTCATCTTACTGATGACCATGCAGTCTGTCTTCTTGTAGTTTATTCTTAGTCCCTTCTTCACACTCTCCGTCGCCACCTTCTGTAGGAGATTTTGTAATTTCTTTTCCGTGTCTGCTATCAGTACTGTGTCATCTGCGTATCTTATGTTGTTAACATTGTGGCTACCAATGCTAAATCCCAGTAGGGTTTCCAATTCTCTCAGGATTGCCTCGCTGTATAGGTCGAACAGGTCGGGTGAGAAGACGCATCCTTCCCTTACGCCCCTTTCTATTTTTGCATATTCACTGAACACGTTCCCTATACGCATGCATGCTGTTTGCTCCACTACCAATTCCAAGACAAATCATGGCTAACAACTCAGATTATGCGAAACCTAACGGAGTGAAGGGGGCTAAGTCTATGGGAATTAGCTCCTCTCACCGGTAAGCACCGACATGCGCAACAGGTGTCACGGAAGCCATACTGCTTTAAAAACAGTTTGAAACTGATAAAACGTCATGCAAAACTATTGGGCCTATGGAAGATCTGAGATGATAAAATCATGATAATCTACAAATTTCCAAGTAGGAATTGTTCTATCATATTAACATGAGTGTAAGGTACCTTGGCAAATAATTGTAGTTGAACATTATCCCCCTTTTCCAGCCCATAGGTAATTTAGACTAAACATTTTACTGAGACAAAGATTAAAGTTTGTGACTTTGAATAGAATGATTACTCAACGGGAGATAGTCAGGCGACTTGGAATTTCAAGAAACAACGTTGAGATCAGCCAAAAGATGTTTGCTACAATCGGGAGTGTTTTAAGTGCAAAGAAAACCGGAAAACTTTGAAAGATAGACAAGAGACATAAATGACAGATTGTAACAGTCTCATTAGGCAATCCAAAATTTAACGTCCAGACAAGTGAGGAGTGACTGCAGTCTTAACAGTGAGTTTCATTTGATACAATACTCAGAGTATTACGAAAAAAAAAACAACCTGTAAGATTATGTAAGAAGACCAGTGGTAGAAAGAAATAATGTAATTTACACCAGAAAAACGGTAAACATTTGGTGATGGACACGTAATAGTGTTGAGGTTTCATCAAAAGCGAAGGCAAATGCAAATTCGTAAAAATTGATGGAAACCTAAACAGTGAAAGCTATATTAGTTTAATACTGTCTAATCTTATGTGAGACTATGAAGATTGGGAAGTTTACCAGCATGACGGTGGTCTTTGCCGCATATCACGTGAAACAAAAAAAAGGTTTTCTTATGAATGAAGATGTTTATCTTTTGGAAGTCTGGCTAACTCAAAGTCCTGATTTCAATATAATTGAACCATTGTGAGCCATTGTGGTGGGAACTGAAGAAACAAGTGTTCCAACAAAAACCACGAAATCTCCAAATGCTTTGGGTTTCTGCCAAGAAGATTAGGAAAAGATCTATACAAATCAATACCACATCGAATTGAGGCAATTATTCGAGACAAAAGCACTAACTCCATATTTTTTACTTGCATTATTTACATTATCGGACTGCTATCCTCATCTTCAATGCCATATTCATAACCTTTCGGTCGTTGTACGCTCCGGGCTTCTTCAGGTGATTGGAATTTCGAACTGAACCGTTATTTCGTCTACCGGGGCTGATTATTCCACTTCTACGTGCCATGCCTAACCCGCATGTATGAGTATTGTTGTGTTATCAACTAATATCTTTCTGATATTATGTACATGACTATGTTTTTTTAAAGAAATGTTGTTTAATAGAAGTAAGACCAGAAAAGTAACAGGTAAGCCTACGGGAAAGCGTGATTGTAGTAAAACCAATATAATAGTGTATTTATTATTAATATCAGAGATATAATCTCTGAACAGGCATGTACAATGATACACTACATTGGTTTTTGTAGAGGATTTATTTGTGTGATTGTAGAGTTATTGGAGACTATGAGGTTAATTGTTTTAAATTTTAATAATATATGATGAGCTTAACTTATTTATTATTATTAATGGGTTTAACATTTCTACCTATTATGTTTATCAGTGTTGCTTCATCAAATTTGTAATTTTTATACATTTGGTTACAATAGTATAAGTTAATACTGTTATGTTTATTTTGGCGTACACTATTATTATTAATATTATCAATTTTGTTAGAGGTATTATTAAGTTTCTTGAGATACATTTTAATTTGTTGATCACTGACGGAATTATGGAATCTGTTATTATTATTGTTTGTTTAATGTTATGTAATTCTTTATAGAATATGGTTTTAGACGAATATATCATTTGTGTGCGTTGGATTAAGGTTTTATAACGGCTAACTTATATCTTTGGGGGCATTCACTATTATAATTAAGAAGACAAATTAATGCTTGTGGGTTTCCTATATAGAGAAGTAGTAGATTTATGTGTGTTGGAATCAATAAGTAAATCAAGCGATGGAATTTTATTATTAATATTAAGTTCTAATGTAAATTTGAGGACAGAGTAACTTTCAAATGTGTTTTTAAGTTGTGTAATTTGATCCATATTTTTTAGCTAAAACGAAAATAATAATTAGAAAAAAGAGGGCCTAAAGGAGATCCCATTGCAATACCGTCTATTTGAGTATAAATATTATCTAGGGAATCATGAAAAGGTACTTGAGTGGTACATGCTGATAATATTTTTTTTAAATATTGATGAGTGGAAGAGAAGTGTAATTGCTAGCATCACGGATGATGATGTCAATCGTTTCATGGATGAGGACATTAGTAAATAAATTTTGTACATCCAAAGATGCGATTATTTGGTTGTTTGGTTTTACAGAATGAAGAATTGGTATACGTCCATTTGTGAAGTTAATACAATATTTACTTGAGAGGTAGGGAGCAATTATTTTATTAAAGGTTTTTGAAAGGTAATATTCTGGTGTAGGTATTTGTGAAATGATAGGTCAGAGGGGATGATCTTTTTTTTTTACATTTCCATAAAGGGAGCCTTGTTGATAGTCACCTATAATCTTTGGAAGTTTATAGGATCCTGTGTCAGCATTGTTAACAGTAATAAGTTTATTGATATGGTTTTTAAGTTGGGAGGTCGTGTTTTTTATTAAATTTTAAAATTTATTATGATTGTCCAAAATGGTCTGTAATTTTGAGTGGTACTCATGTTTGTTTAAAATAACGCAAGTTTTACTTTTATCAGCTCGTCGGATAAAAATACTGTTCTTATTTTTTAGTTGTGTGACTGCTTTTATTAAAGGAATGTTTAAAATTCCATCCGGATTTTTATGATAACGGTGTTTAACCCTAGAACACTAACCATGGGTATATAGTACCCAGCGCAAATTTTCATATTTTTAATTACAATTTTCAGTACCTGATTTTCTTGCCTAAATAATATGTTTTTCAGTTCCTATTAATGTTAACTCAAAGTACAAAGTTTGAAGTGTCTGCATGTAAAATATTTCAAATAAAGATTTATATTTAATTTTTTTTTTGTTAATATTTTCAAAATCGGGTATGATATACCCATGGTTAGTAGTGGTGTAACTTTAATTAATGGTTAGTGTTCTAGGGTTAATAGATTCGGCTTTATGTAATTCTTTTAAAACTACCTATTTAGTAATATGGTTGTTTTGGTCCAATAGAAATATTTGTTGGTATAAAGCTTCAATTTGCGTTTGTTTAAACATTAAATTAGGTTTCTGTGCGATATGAAAATTTCGTCCCAGATTAAGAAATTCCATTTCATTTGGAGTGAGTTGGTAATCCGATAGGTTAATGAAGTTGTCGTTGATGTTTGGTAAAATTATTTTTCTTTTATTTAATTTGTTCAGCTTTTTTCGGATGACTTGTTTATGGGATTTTATTATATAATAAATCCAATATTTCCTTGAATTTTTCAGTTGTGGTAGAAGATTGTAAGATTCCTTTAATACGTACAATTTCAGTGTTGAGCCGTTGAAATTCCTGTTTGGCTGTGTTTATTTGTCGTTTAATCTTTGACGGCAAATATCTTTGTTTAAATATCCAAATAACCACTCTTAAGACGGCTCAAATGAGACGAAAACCTAGATCAAGGAACAACTTAATAACAAAATATCCAAATGTTGTACAATTTTTGTCTTTATTTTCACCTGAAGTTAAGGCAAACACACGAAGTTTAGAACGGCTCATGCTCCGACATAATAGACATTCTCTGTTTTATATATCTGTATATATATATATATATATATATATATATAAACACACACACATATATATATATATATATATATATATATATATTAACACACATATATTTCAATGTGTGTGTGTGTGTGTGTGTGTGTGTGTGTGTGTGTGTGTGTGTGTGTGTGTGTGTGTGTGTGTGTGTTAATTGAAACACTAGTTCTCGTCCGATCAAACAAAGTTAACAACTCGAGTCTCGTCAGTACCTAGATGGGTGACCGCTTGGGTATACCAGATACTGTAAGCTTGGATGTGCGGAAAGTGTAATGCAGGTCCCTTCATGAGATCGCTAAAAACAGAGCATAGCATGGTGAAAAAGACGCTAAACTTGACGGAAACAAAATTTTAGCGTCTAAATGTTTATGTTATTATTAAGAAGAAAGATCAAAGTATTTTTAATTATTTAAAAATATGTTGCCTTCTTTTTAGAACATTCTAAATTTTGATTAAAAAAACTTTGTTTCTCTTTGTGTCACCGGAACTAATAAAATAACAAAATTTTAGCGCATTTTTTTCTGTATGAAAGAAATTAATTTTGAAAATCTTTTAAAAATAAAAATAATTGTAGGATTTTAATGAAACTTTCAGGAACTATTCACAAATGATGGTACTTATTATAAATATGTTTTTCTTTTTTAAAATCATGGCAAAAATATTTTTTTCATATCTATTACCCCCCCCCTCCCCCCCCCCAATGACTGATTGTACGAAAATTCTATAATTTCAATTTTGGGAAGATTGGTGATTATATTAGTTAAAAGCACAAGGCTTTGAGGAAACTAAATCATGTTTTTTTTTGTTTTAGTTGGACCACCTCTACCTGAAAATCATCTCTGAATTGTAACATACAAAACTCAATAAAACAAAAATATTATTTAATTTCAAAAGCTTTTAATTGCTTTTATTTATTTTAATGAACATGGACAATATTGTCTGAAAGCAAAAAGGTATTTCGATGAAAAATGAATTTTTAAAACACTTATTTGTTATTTCTGAAATATTTTATTATTTTTACATTATGTTAATACTTCTAAAATTAAGGAAAAGTTTGTAAAATTTAACGAATGTTGTTATTAAGTAGATATATATTTACAGATTATAATTTCCAAAGCTTCTTACGAACTAACGAACAACAGTATATAAAAAAATATAATTTGTGTCAATAATAACACTGTAAATCAAATCTACGGAAGACCGGAAGTATCATGCGTGCAATAAAAAAAAGTCACGTGGATTGAGTTCCTGTCTAGTATTTAACTTAAATACTGAATTTTTAATACAATTATTTGTTATTTCTTTAATTATATTAGATTTTTACATGTAAGTTGTTAAAATATTATAAAATTAGTTAAAAGCCGCATTCAGTTTCGTAATTTCAGTTAATTTGATTTTTCAATTTCAACTGAGATGGGTAATACAAGTATCAGTATCATCTTATGAAATTTAAATTTGTATTTTATGTACACTTCTGATAAAATTTGATATGAATTAATTAGATACCTTTCTTATGAAATTTAATCTCACTCTCAACAGTCTTATTTTAATTTCTTTATAATATATTTTCCATAAAGCATCGTAAACGTAAAGGTGAAAGCTAAGTACAAATTTTTTTTTAAAATGTTAGAGCGCTGAAAGTTTTCCTTAAAAAAAAACGAGGTAAATAATTTGTTCACTTAAATCTAAATAACTTCACTTTTCACCTTCCGTAGAACAAATTATCTTCACGTAATCCGTCAAAATGTCATTCAACACCTGTCAAGTGACGCGAAAATTTATGAGCTGCTTTGTTTTATTTTCAAATTACATCTTTTCGGCGCAGAAGCTAAGTTAAACTTGGTACTTCTTTTACTTGTATTCTTTATTGCTCTTAGCTCCGTCGCGGGCCACTCTGTTTATTAAAGCCCTCGTCAAGATATTTCTTTAGCTCTGTTTCTTATTACAGTTAGTAGTTAAGATGATACATTCGACATTACAATTGGTTCCCCAAAACGGAAATAACTTATGGCTCAACTTAATATTACTGGCTTTTTAGACTAATCACTTTACTCTTACGAGAATATTTACCGACATTTGCTTTATGTAGACAGCGGACTATTTCACTTATAAAGCAGGGTTGCAGTGCAGGCGGGGTGGACGAAAGCTCTTCCCTCTCGTTGGCTTGCGAAATCTGCACGCTTAAAAATTTTACGTAGAAATTCTGTTTGCGTGACGGGGTTATTGCGCCAAATGTTGTTTTTGAGTAGCTTTCTCGTTTTTAACTATACTCCATTAGAAACGATTACACCCGCTTCCTACTAGTTATTTTTTTTTCTTGCTAAAGAAGAGCAGCAGGTGCAACAGGTCGCTGGAGTGTAATTCTGAAGATTCTGCCTTCAACAGCCTGTAACACATTTTGCATCTCCACAGTTTAAATATCTCAGATACTGACTCTCTGACTAATTATAGTGATTGACGAAGTTTAACTAAGCCTGGCACAAGGCCAAAAGTGTAAGGTGCCCAAAGAGGATAGATGTCATAATTGTAGGAATGCTAGATATCTGCTATCTGCTAGATAGATTTTTTCGAAACCATTGCACTATGGAAGAGCACCCAATCATCTACTTTGTTTTGTTTCGTAAGAAACTTCTCTGTAAAAGGCCCGCAAAGCACTCGAGATAGAGGGTTACAAAGTAAGAGGCACAATTTAGGCGGATAGGTGGGGAAGAGGACTGCTCTAGATTTGAACAGCATAAGATTATAGTGATCGGGAAAAGATCGTCTTGGGAGTCGATTTCGCAGGTTTGCGGTTCGCGGGAAGAATGTGCTCGGGTGGAACTTACATCCCACCAATGGAATACGAAGAGAATGAGGGTGGTTTGCTACAATGGGCGTGGCATGGCGTGAAGGTTAGAACTGGTGGAACTAAGGAATACAGTTCGTCTGAGCACATTCCGTGGAAAAAGAGGTAGAGCAGTGAGAGACTGGGGTTGTAGGGTGGAAAATAACTTGTCACCCACAAGGACGCGAAAACACCTTTGGACTCTATCGAGACTGGAAAGTGAGGACTGGGCCGCTCTTGTCCCAATATGGCAGCAGTACTCCATTTTTGGTCTAATGGATAGCATGGGGAGTCAGGTTCAGAGTTCAGGTTTTTCCAGCATCTTTAGCGATTGATCGTAAGTACGAGTTCCACTTGAGGTCTGGGTTGAGTTTAAGGCCCAATAGTCTCTCAAGGCACAGGGACTTTTTGAGGCAACATCCATTCATTGTGACTGGTGATAGTTCAGGGTCTGATTGGTAATAATGGAATGTAGCTAGTTTGGTTTTCAAGGCATTGAATATAACCAACCAGTTTTTAGCCCCACTGAGATGAACAGGTTCGAAGTAAGGAATATATGGCAGTAGTAATCCATTTTAGGCATGAACTGGAACATACTGGAGCGGCTACAGGGAACCGATCATTTTTCCTGCATCTTTAGCGATGGATCTTATATTCGAGTTTCACTTGAGGTCTGGGCTAAGATTAAGGCCCAATAGTCGCACAAAGCACGGGGCCTCCCTGAGGGAACATTGTGATTGATGATAGGGTTCGATCGGCGATGATAGAATGTAACTAGTTTGGTGTTCGAGGAATTTAATGCAACCAGCCCTTTGTTTTTTTTCGCACTGAGATGTTAGTGCTAGATTGGAGGAAAGAGGTCAATTAAAAATTTGTCCATACACTAGAATTTTTGCTCTATTCCGAACCATCTTATTGTTGTGGTCAGTGCATTTTGCCAATGTTACTATTGAAAATAATATCCTTTTGTCTCGTTCGGCCAAAGACGATTTAATTGAGCCACTGCCTAATAAATAAGACGCAAAGAGAAATCCGACAATTACTTAACAATATCACAAAAAATACTGATGTATTGGAATAACTAGTCACCCCCATCAGTGATTACACTATAGGTAGTAAGTACCTATAAAGTCTACTGTCTACGAGAGAGAAAGAGAGAAGGGGAGGGAGAAGCGTGAGAGTGAGACGTCGCAAGCACGTCCGACCTTCCAGTTAGTGGCACTCTCTACTAGATTGACCTGTGTGTATAACTGTACCGTATTTCATATTGTACTTGTTGTGTACAATAAACCTGTCTTCTAGTATCCACTTGGTGTTATGTGTTTATTCCCTTAGCACGGAATATATAACAAATACTATACTGTATAAGCCGTAAAATACGATTACAAATACAAGAAGATTTAACCATAAAAGATTTAATCATAAAAACCGAATAACCCAACATCATTTAAATTTCTTTCAACTTAGAAATAAGCATACGAAATATATTTTACAACTAAAACAAACAAATAAAGAAAAAACGACACCACACCAAACTGACGCGTGATAACCGAAAAAAAAGAAAGAAAAACAGAAAAAAATGATACCCAATAATGCATATAGACGCGACGCTCAAAAACCACAAACAAATAAAAAAAAGTAATCGTAACAAATAGGTTAAAAAACAAACAAAACCAAAACAATAGTAATTATAAATAATAAACGATGTGGCAGGAAAATAAAATCTAATAAACGGGGGTGGGGGTCAATAAACGAGGTGGTTGGGAAATTATTAAGAGCCAGCTTTTCAAACTATCGCAAGACCTCGAATAAATAAAACTAAAACTAAATCTCATCAATGTATTTAAATAAAATTCTTCAAGAAATTCGAAAATGGTTCCATTGACTCTGAAAAACATTGCAATAAAAAGACGAATGAAAGCATTTACATCTGTAAATCCTTTCTTGATTAAAGTATCGGGTTTCGACTGATTACCCAAGTACAACAGCGTTGAAGCTGGTCTGTACTGTACTGTTTATAGAGAAGAAAAGAAAAGAGAAAGAGAGAGAGACAGCAAAAGAAAGAAAGAAAGAAAGAAAGAAAGAAAAATTGATTAGGTTTTATGGGAAGCAGAAGAAAAGAGAGGGGTAGGTTTATATAATGAAGCAAGCAAGGTAGACATAAAAATGAACATAAAAAAAATAAAAGCGAGAGTGGCTTTTATATAAGCATGGAGTGAGAAGGACATTTATGGAAAAGAAAGAAAGAATGAAACAAACAAAGAACAAACAAAGACTTTATGGGAAGTAGCGAGAAATAAATTTATAGACATTTAAGAAAGAAAGAAAGACAGAAAGAAAGAAAGGAATGAATTAATGAAAGAATTTTTAAACAAGTAGCGAGAAAGAAATTAATGGATATGAGAAAGAGAGAAAAGAATGAAAGAAAGAAAGAAATGGTTATTTATTGGTAAGTAGCGAGAAAGAATGAATCTATGAATTAAATTGTGACCAAACAGCAAGAAAGAAATGAATGGATATAAAAAAAAAGAAAAAATATAAAAGAAAGAAAGAAAAAAGAAAGAATGAATCTATGAATGAATTTGTGAGCAAATAGCAAGAAAAGAATGAATGGATGTGAAAGAAAGAAAGAAAGAAAGAAAGAAAGAAAGAAAGAAAGAAGGAAAGAAAGAAAGAATTAATGAATCTATGATTGAACTTGTGAGCAAGTAGCGAGAAAGGAATGAATGGATATAAAAGAAAGAAAGAAAAAAGAAAAAGAAAGAAAAAAGAAAGAAAGAAAAAAGAAAGAAAGAAAGAAAAGAAAGAAAGAAAAAGAATGAATCTATTAATGAATTTGTGAGCAAATAGCGAGAAAAGAATGAATGGATATAAAAGAAAGAAAGAAAAAAGAAAGAAAGAAAGAAAGAATCTATGATTGAACGTGAGCAAGTAGCGAGAAAGAAATTAATGGATATAAAAGAAAAATTTATTTATATAAGAAAACAAGAGAGAAAGACATTTTTGAGATTTACAGAAAATAAAAGAATAGAAAGAGGAGGACTTATATAAGATATCAAACGAGAAAAAACATTAACAAGCTTTATAGAAAACGAAATAAAAGAGAGAGGGGGTGGATTTACATTAGTAAGCAAGCGACAGGAAAATTTATAGAAAACAGAAGAAAAAAGCGATGGGGTTTATATGAACAAGCATACAAGAATGAAATACATAGAAATTTATAGAAAAAATAGAGGAGGTGGTTTATATAAGCGAAAACGAGAAGAAAACAAAATTTTATAGACGGTAAAGAAACGAGAGAGAAAGATAGAAAGATAGATAGAGATAGAGATAGAGAGAGAGAGAGAGAGAGAGAGAAGAGGAATTTATAGAAAGGAAAAATATGAAGACAGATTTTTTTAAAAAAGAGAACCACCCCCAAATTGAAGATAGTCGGTTATATAAAATGCTTTCTTGAAAGTATACTCCTAATCAAAAAAAAAAAAAAAAAAAAAATATCATATCTTCTTCATGTCTAAGATTACAGAGTGATTTCTCTGAAACACTTCAGAGCAGACGACAGGGAAGCGGATGTGATAACGTTTTGTAAAAAAAAAAAAAAAAAAAAAAAATCGGTTTAAATTCATAGAATATAAATGAAATAAACTAAACGTTCCCAACGATATTTATCTGCACTTAATATACTCGTTATCTGAGATAAAGTTAACCAATAAGTCCGTTACCTGATACGTAATTTTTTTTCTAAGTGCCGTGTCTTTTCAAGACTTTGGCGATCATGGCTCTCCACGATTTCTTATCCTTTTTTTTTTGTAGGTCTTAATAAGTTTTCTCTTTCTGCTATCTCTCCTAACCCCTGTTCCGCCATCCATTTATTCAAGTTCGCTAGAGAGGTTATGCGTTGTTTTCCACTGCTCCTCTTGACTTCCAATCTGTCCTGAGAGTATCAAATTTTCCAAGCCCTCTTTCCTCATTACATGCCCTAGAAATTTCAACTGTCTTTTCCTGATGTTAACTATGTTTCCTATTTGTTTCCATTTTCTCTAAAACTTCGCCCTTGTTCAAATGTTCGAAGCATGGCATCCTAAGCATCTCTCTGTAGAACCAGAGAGAAAATAATTATTTTGGGGACTTCGACTTGGTTATCAAGCTTGTCTCGCTAAGACAATTAAGACTGAATAGCGAGTTCGATTCTCACCGGGTGTACCCCATATTTTCGGCCTTGTACCACGTCTAAACGACGTCTATAAAATCACTATAGAGGCTGATTTTTCTTAAACACCTCAGAGCAGACGGCGAGGCAGCGGATCTGATATGCTTTTGTAGGGGAAAAAAGGTTTAACTTCATTGGATATAAGTGAGATAGGCTAACCATTCCCAATGATGTTTACCTACACTTAATATGGGAGGTTAGAAAGTTAATCAATAAGTCAGTTACCCGATACAAATCAGTTGAATTTTGATCAGAAATGTTCCCTTGTATAATGTTCAGTCTTTATGTTTAATATTCAACACTGAACTAACAAGAGACATTTGAAATTTCCAGGCCGTATAACGAGGAAAGGCGGCTTGGAGAATTTACACTGACAAGGCATACTGAAAGCAAGAGGGACAGATGAAAATGACTAACGTACCTAACAAGCTCATATAAAAGAATGGCAGATAGGGAGGGAAAGGTATAGTAAAAAAGAGAAACCTTGCTAAGAGCGATAAAGGAGAGGAAGTTGTAGAGAGACATGATCATCCACGTCCCGAAGAAGACTGAATTGAGTACATTGACCAGAAAGAACTGTCTGGTTCGTGGTAATACCACGCTCGATGATACTGTTGCGATTTCAGAAGCAAATAAGTTTTGCTGGCGCCATATTCAATAGATTTGAATGTTCCTTCTCCTAGACTGGTTAACCCTTGTGTGCCCCAATATTTTACTTACACGTGTGTATCTATAGAGGAGGGAGTAATTGGATTCATGCTTTTCCTAAGAAAAAGAAAGAAAAAAGAAAGAAAGAAAAAGAAAGAATGAATCTATTAATGAATTTGTGAGCAAATAGCGAGAAAAGAATGAATGGATATAAAAGAAAGAAAGAAAGAAAGAAAGAAAGCAAGAAAGAAAGAAAGAAAGAAAGAAAGAAAGAATGAATCTATGATTGGACTTGTGAGCAAGTAGCGAGAAAGGAATGAATGGGTATAAAAGAAAGAAAGAAAAAAGAAAAAGAAAGAAAAAAGAAAGAAAGAAAAAAGAAAGAAAAAGAAAGAATGAATCTATTAATGAGTTTGTGAGCAAATAGCGAGAAAAGAATGAATGGATATAAAAGAAAGAAAGAAAGAAAGAAAGAAAGCAAGAAAGAAAGAAAGAAAGAAAGAAAGAAAGAATGAATCTATGATTGGACTTGTGAGCAAGTAGCGAGAAAGGAATGAATGGGTATAAAAGAAAGAAAGAAAAAAGAAAAAGAAAGAAAAAGAAAGAAAGAAAAAAGAAAGAAAAAGAAAGAATGAATCTATTAATGAGTTTGTGAGCAAATAGCGAGAAAAGAATGAATGGATATAAAAGAAAGAAAGAAAGAAAGAAAGAAAGAAAGAAAGAAAGGGAGAATCTATGATTGAACGTGAGCAAGTAGCGAGAAAGGAATGAATGGATATAAAGAAAAGAAAGAAAGAAAGAATCTATGAATGAACTTGTAAGCAAGTAGCGAGAAAGAAATTAATGGATTTTAAAGAAAATTTATTTATATAAGAAAACAAGAGAGAAAGACATTTTTTAGATTTACAGAAAATAAAGGAATAGAAAGAGGAGGACTTATATAAGATATCAAAAAGCTAAGAAAGATGAAGAAGAGAAAGCTTGTGTTTTCTTTGCACTAATAGTGCAAAGAAAACACAAGCCTTCTCTTTTTGGCATCCATTCGCTTAATGTCAGCTATGATCCAGTTAAGGATGTCGAAACTGTATTGCGCCAAAGGGACAGCCAATGTGTTAATGGCCGATATTCTGTTTTTTTTTTGTTTTTTTTTGTTTTTTTTTTTGGTATTTTTTTTTCAAATTGAACTCTGTATTCAGTACCAGACGCAAATATCTGTAGTATTCTTTTCTTACTTTCTCCTTCATTTGGTTATGCTGTATTCCATCTCCTTCGCTGACTCCTAAGTATTCCATAAGCTTCTTCTTGTTCCAGTTCCCTAATCTTTTTGACAAAATCTAGATCTGTTGAGTATGTCTCTGTAATTCTCACTTTCTTGAATGTCACTTTTGCACATTTATCTAATCCGAAAATATATTATAGTAGGTGGAAGAGTCCAACATAGACTCTTTAGAGGGAGGACACCACAACAGTAATTTAATTTAATATTTCCGCTTTTCTCTTCCTGTGTTTGCTTGTTGAAACATTTAGGTTTCTTGAGATTATAGTATAAGTCACCTATGTTGTCACTGAAATATTTTACATTATTGACATTATTTTACATTATGTCGTCTTTAGCAAAGAATTTGATATCATCCATGTAGAATAGGTTTGTTAAATGCTTTCTTGTTTACTTTTCATCCAAAGCTATTATTGTTTAGTTCATGCGACAAGGGGATTAAGAACAGACAAAACAAAATGGATGACAGGGAGTCTCCTTGAAAGATTTTTCGTCGGATATTCAGGTGGTTGGAAATGGCAGTGCCTTTGCTGTGATTTAGGTATAATGTGGTTTTCCAGTTTAATTCTACATTTAAGGAAATTTACTAATCACTGAGGAAACTTTGTACATTTCCAAAGCTTTAAGGATCCTAGAATGTGACACACTATCAAAGCCTTTACGGTAATCTATCCATGATGTAGGGATATTTCTACCTCTTTTTCTGCATTTTTTCAGGATTATTTTGTTTATCAATAGTTGATGTTGGCAAGAATATGAATTTCTTCGACATCCCTTCTGTTTCAAGGGAAGAATGTTGTTTTTATCAAGAAAAGAGTAAGTATAGTTCGTCAGGAGAGACATGATCAATTTATGTGGTGAGCAGACATGTCATTGACCTATAATATTTTTCGGATCTAACCCTACACTCGTTTTTGGTAGTATGTATGTAATACCTTTAGTGATCCATTCTGGGACTTTATTGGGATTATTAATTACCACTGATAAAGTTTGCGCAAGGGTTTTATGGATTGATGACAGATGATAGAGCCAAAAATTGTGTACCTTGTCATTTCCTGGTAATTTTCAGTTTTGGGATTTCGTTATAGCTTGCCTAACATTATTATTGGTTATATTTTTTGTAGAGGTTTATCCTTCATTTTTTTCTTCCCGTTTGATCCATTCTGATTTGGGATTATATCCATTTTGGCTGATCCAAATATTCTCCCAAAATTGTTGCATTTCTTCAATAGACTGTGGCCTTTTGACTCTATAACTGCTTTTCCAATATCCTTGTAAAATTTCTTGACTTCCGTTCGGAATATCGTATTTTGTCGATAGAACCTACAACGCTTTTCCTATCATCTTCTTCTCTGTGCTTTTAATTGCAGTTTCTGTTTAAATATTTCTTTTATTGGTGGAATTTCATTTAGTAATTGTTGTGACCAAGTAAATGGTTAAAGAAATAACAAAACAAGTGTTACAGATATATCATATATTATAGTAAGTACAACAGAAGAGTATTACACGACTAGTGAGTGTGTGTCGGTTGACCCAGCGTTCAATATATTTGACTCTTCCCTCAAGGCCTTCTCTCCTACGAATCTTATAGTAGGTGAAAGAGTCCAACATATACTCTTTAGAGGGAGGACACCACAACAGTAATTAAATTTAATATTTCCGCTTTATCTTCCCGTGTTTGGGTTTCTTGAGATTATTTTCTAGATCATCAGATTTCCTCTCTTTTTCGCTTTAATTTTGCCTGCTAAACTAACTCTTTTTGTCTGTTGTTTGATCATTTCTTTGTCTTGACATTAAGTTTCCCAGTGGCTGCTAAAACTGTTGCGTATATGACTTTATTTACTTCTGTCTTGTTACCTAGTCGTTTGTCCGTTAACAGTGTTTGCAGTGCAGCATTATATATTCACACGATATGTTTATTGGGTTTGTCATATGAATTTTGGGGGGCTAGTCTCTGATATTTGTGTGCAAGTTACTCTGCTGAGTATTTGAGTGGTGCGGTTTTTCGCTTCCGTGATTTCACCATTGTTGTTTTCAAGGAATTTTTCCCTAATGTCGTTTAATTCATCTCCAACGACATAATCTCAATAACTGCAGTTGTTTATGTCGCAGGTAGATTTTCCCGTTTTATTTTCCTGAGAGATTATTATTACTTATTTCATTTATTATAGTTTTTACTTCATCCTCAGTCATATTATTTATTTCCACACTTACCTCATTTTTCTTCGGGTGAGGGAGGTGAAAATACTCCCAAATAATAAGCTCCATTCCTAGAAGGAATTTTTTTTTCCTACTAATAATGCTTTTCGCGATGAAGTCAAACATATTTTTAATTTAAAAAAAAAATTTATTGTATTTTGCCTTATATTTAGTTTTATCTGATCTATTTCTGCATTTGAGAGTTTGTTTTTTTCGCACGATGTCCCTGCGGGCAGATTTGGGTTGAGATAGGGTTTTATTTCAGTTATTTATTTTATTTCAAGCTATTATAAGTATTTGTTTGTAAGCATTGAGATTCTTACATATTTTTTTTTTTATGCATTTTATCCTTGAACACCAAAGGGTAGTTTGTTCAAGATACCAGTTCTAGGACGACTGTCGAACAAGACTAAAGGGATAGGACTACCCATCAAATAAGGGAGTTATATTTACAAGTCCAGTATTTGAGAGTTCTTCAGCTAGTATCTGCATTCAGGGAGGTAACTTAAGGATATGGAAAGAGTATTGAATATAAGTTTAACTTCGTATAAGTCACAATAGCCATTACCAGATGAAAGGTCAGAGGTGAATTTACATTTGGGTCATTATTATTATTATTATTATTATTATTATTATTATTATTATTTCCTTTGATATCTGGCGTTTACACATTTCTTTCCGGGTCCCGCCCAGGGACCTAAGGTTAGAAATGGCATCATGAAACTTTCCACTACAAAAAAAAAAAAATAAAATAAAATAAAAATAAATAACTGCATAGATAAAGCCCTTCGTAAAGTGTGGGCTGTACTTGTCAGAACAATTTTTTGTATCTATTTGAGGCATGGACTTCCAGGGATCCTTTCAATCAGCCTACTGGAATCTTTTCCAACCAGTCTAAGGGCTCCAACTACAACAGGAATTGTTGATGTTCCCATGTGCCACATTTTTGAGATTTCTATTTCAAGGTCCTTGTATTTTGACAGTTTTTCGAATATCTTCAAAGATACATTGCAGTCTGCAGGGACTGCCATATCAATAAGGAGGCACTTATTTTGTTTGTGGTCGTTAATAACAATGTCTGGGTGGTTGGCTTTGATTGTTCTGTCAGTGTGTATTGTGTAGTCCCATAGAATTGTAACAGGTCCTATCTCCGTAACTGGGTCAGGGTGGTTTATTATTATTATTATTATTATTATTATTATTATTATTATTATTATTATTATTATTATATTTTCATTTCTGCTATGATCACACTACCTACCAAGTCTGCGGGAAGACCTAAGGAAGGTAGTCGTGTGGTCGTGTGTTATGGCTATTATTATTATTATTATTATTATTATTATTATTATTATTATTATTATTATTTTATCTTATACTTAGTTTTATCTGATCTATTTCTGCATTTGAGAGTTTTTATTTCGCACGAAGTCCCTGCGGACATTGGCAAGCAGATTTCGGTTGAGATTTCAGTTCCTACCCTCACTCTCTATATGTCTGATCCCGGGGGGTGATCTTTTGTGAATTTTCGAGCGCAAGGAAAAAGGATGTCATGCCTTGTTGAGACTCTTTGCGATTCGATTTCATTCGCTTTCTTTTTAATAATTGATTTAGCATTGAGTCACTTGGTCCACGGTTGGAATTAGTCCGGGTTTGGTGACCAGATGTCTCATAGTTGTTGGAAAGACTTTGTTCCAGTGTCAGATTTTTCGGACCCAGACTGCTTCCTCTCCGAGGGACGCGGCCCTTGTTGACCCGGGTGACGACCGATTCGGTATTTATTTGTAAGCATTAAGATTCTTGCTTTTTTTCTTTTTTTTTTCCTTTTTTTTTTTTCGTTTTATCCTTGACCGTCATAATTTTGTTCAAGATACAAGCTCTAGGACGATTGTCGACCAAGACTAAAGAGCTAGTCCCGCCCATGAATCGGGAGTTATATTCCCAAGTCCAGGGTTCAAGTGTTCTTCATCTAATACCTGCATTCAGGTTGGCAACTTAGAGATATGGAAAGAGTATTGAATATAAGTTTAACTTAGTATAAGTCACAATAAACATTACCAGATGAAAGGTCAGAGGTGAATTTACATTGGGGTTATTATTATTATTATTATTTCGATTTCTGCTATGGTCACACTACCTACCAAGTCTACAGGAAGACCTAAGGAAGGTAGTGGTGTGTTGTTATGACTGCATTCCATGATTTGTTTTTCTAACTTCAATAACATCACCAGCGTTGCACGGACGAAGTTCTTCTTACTGTGTAGGCTGTAATTACTACGACAATCATTTGTATTTCTCTTAAGCTGGAATTTCCAAGGATTCTTTCAATTTGTTGTTGTGTTCCTTTTTTTATCATTCCAAGCGCATCTACTATGACGGGTACTATTCTTGTTTTCAATTTCCACAGTTTTTTTTTTAATTTCCAGATTTTTATACTTCGATAGTTGTTTAAATTCCTTGGTTGCTATGTTACAGTCCGTTGGGCAAGCCATATCAATTGGTAGGTAAGTTTTTTTAATTTTTTTTATTTTCGCATCTTGACAATTATGTCCGGCCTATTTGCTTCAGTCTTCCTGCCTGTAAAGATGGTGTAATCCCATAGAATTGTGATGTCTTCTATTTCTATAACCAGTTCCGGGTAATGTTCATACCAGTGTTTGTTAATATTTTTCCAGACTTTTTGCATATTGTCCAGTGTAAATAGTTCCCCACTCTGTCGTGACGATTTTTATATTCATTTGGCGCAAGTACGGAACATCCTGGGACTAAATGGTCTATGGTTTTCTGATATTTGTCACAGAACCTGCATTTTGGACTCGCACTATTATGTATTATATTCGCCTGAAAGTTTCTAGTCAAAAGACTCTTGTCTTGCATTATAAGAATGAAGCCTTCCGTGTCAGTTTTTAATCCCGATGCACGTAACCATCGATGAGTATTAATTTTATCATCATCGGCTTTATTAGCCTCGTTCTGGATATTGGTCATGCAGAAGTTTGTCTTGTCAGCGTTGTTTTATCTGTTCAAGAGCATTTATCCTTGGCTTTCTTTTTCATACGTTTTGCTGCAACAGTTTGTTCTTGGGTTCTGTTTTCGTTTTCTACAGAATTTACTAAATGTAAATCTCATTTGTATTTACAAGTTTCTTTCATGACTGAATAATAATAATAATAATAATGATAATAATAATAATGATAATAATAATGATAATAATGATAATAATAATAATAATAATAATAATAATGATAATAATAATAATGATAATAATGATAATAATAATAATAATAATGATAATAATGATAATAATAATAATAATAATAATAATAATGATAATAATGATAATAATAATAATAATAATAATAATGATAATGATAATAATAATAATAATAATGATAATAATAATAATAATGATAATAATGATAATAATAATAATAATAATAATGATAATAATAATAATAATAATAATAATAGTAATAATAATAATAATGATAATAATAATAAAAGAGACTCGAAGCTAAGGAGATGTTGTTCTACAGAAGGATGCTGGGGATATCATGGCCAGGGCGTGTGAGCAACAATGAAGTCTTAGAGAGGATGCAAACAAGGAGGAAGCTTATACTTAACATCAGAAAGAGGCAGCTGAAGTTCCTGAGACACATAATGAGGAAGGAGGGTCTGGAGAATATGATACTTACGGGTCGAATAGACGGAAAGAGAGACAAGGGAAAACAAACCTAGGGGGCTTAAGCAAATGGATGAAAGAACGTGGTCTGGGGGAAGGTTTGCAGAGGGAAGAAACTTGTTGAGATCTATAAGGGATAGAGGGAGGTGGAGAGCCATGATCGCCTACGTCCCGAAAGAACACGGCATATAGAAAAAAGATCCGATACTGTTGTCAGGGTGCATACAACAAGAAAAACTTTCACTTTCTTAAGCGCCTATAAACGTTATATCTCAAGTTCCAAATTCTATTTTCTTCCTTTTCCATTTCTTTCTCAACTACTCTTATTATTATTATTATTATTATTATTATTATTATTATTATTATTATTTTTATTTCCTTTGATATCTGGCGTTTACACATTTCTTTCCAGGTCCTTCCCAGGGACCTAAGGTTAGAAATGGCATCATGACACTGTCCACTGCAAAAAAAAAATAAATAAATAAATAAAAAAAAATAAAAAATAAAAATAAAATAATTACATAGATAAAGCCCTTCGTAAAGTGTGGGCTGTACTTTTTTTTTGTATCTCTCCGAGGCATGGACTTCCAGGGATCCCTTCAATCAGCCTACTGGAATCTTTTCCAACCAGTCCAAGGGCTCCAACTACAACAGGAATTGTTGATGTTCCCATGTGCCACATTTTTGAGATTTCTTTTTCAAGGTCCTTGTATTTTGACAGCTTTTCGAAGATTTTCAAAGACACATTGCAGTCTGCAGGGACTGCCATATCAATAAGGAGGCATTTTTTTTTGCTTGTGATCTTTAATAACAATGTCTTGGCGGTTGGCTTTCATTGTTCTGTCAGTGTGTATTGTGTAGTCCCATAGAATTGTAACAGGTCCTATCTCCGTAACCGGGTCAGGGTGGTGTTCGTACCAGTTTCTTTCAGTTTCCTTCCCATAGGAGTTGCAAATTTTCCAGTGCAGATTATTATTATTGTTGTTGTTATTATTATTATTATTATTATTATTATTATTATTATTATTATTATTATTATTATATAAAGTTGCCTCTTTTTTCGTTTCTTAGTTATTTAAAACGTGCGTTACGCCCTGCCAGTATCCCATAAATAATGGATTATTCCGTTTTGATCGCAAGTAAAGATGAAAATGACACATCTGAGACGCTGTTGGGTTTCCGTGAGAAAAAGAAAGAAAGAAAGAAAAGAAAAGAAAAGAAAAGAAAAGGAAAGATAGAGAAACCAATAACACTCCGATGTTTAACGTCTGCTTCAGTGAATCAGAAGAAGTAGTTCAATTTTCAATCTTTTCATTTGTATCCTCTTCTTTAAATAATGACCTGCATTCATCATTTTGAGTATTATTGCAAGACTTTCTTAAAACTCAAACATCTAACGTTGCCATAAAGGAGTTTCCGTGGGTATTTTATAGTCTTAAAACTCACAATGAGCTTATTCAATCATAAACTTAAGAATTATGATTCATCAGAAAATTCAAATAGGAAAACCATGAAATTTTCACAGATTAAAACTAGATTTTATTATTTATTCGTTGTTGATTTAAATGACTTTAACACATGAATATTATTCACTAAATGTAATAAATATAAATGACTCATTAAAATAATTACAAATGTTTAAAAAAAAATCTAAGCATTCCAAAGTTCATTTTATAGATATTTCAGTAGCAATATTCTGACATATTGGTATGTCACTTGTTTGTTTATATTCCTGTGCTAATAAAATAAGCACATCCCATCTTTTTTCTCACTTTTAATCATCCATCACAATAAAATAAACGTTTTTCATCTTTTTTATTTGGATCCTCTTACTTCTTAAAATAATGACCTGAAATTATAATTGTAATTGTAATATTTTTTTTAAAGTGCTCAAGCTTAAATATTTTCCAATGCAATAAGAGAATTTTCATGGGTATTGTATAATGATGAAATTTGTAAGGAGCTTATTCAATCATTAACTTAAGAATTATGATTCATCTGAAAATTAAAATAAAAAAGCTGTGAAATTTTCACAAGTATTCACAGGTTATTAATATTATTAAAAACATTATAGAACTGTCCAAATTCCACGTTTTATCCAAGATGATTTTCATAATTTTAAATGCTTACCGTTATAAACACTAATTTTTCCCTTAATATGTCCTGTTGAAATTGGTGGGGCGGCTTCTGAGGTCGCGGTACTTATATGCCATCAGATATGTTAAGCAATATTTACATGGCCGAAAATAAAAGATAAATTTATATACTATTTAAAAAGTTTCATTTCACATTTTTCCCCCTTGATTTCTGACTTAAATCAGTTAACTTGATATTAAACATTAACGAGGGTATACATTTACATCTGGCTAAAATATACATGCGTATTTTCACGCACGTGAACCAGCTCAACTTACATGCGCAGACACGCGCGGTCGCATACACACATGCGCTCGAACGAACGCGCATGGACGCGCATGCGCGCGCGCGCACACACACACACACACACACACACACGAATGAGTTAGGAAGTCTAATGTGGTCGGCGAGATTATGCTTGTAGATAGACCGGACGTCAATTTTTTTAACTTAATGCTCAGTGTCCCTGTATTTTTAACGGTTTCGGTGTAAAATTATAACTGGTGCTTCTTGTATTTCTCCAGCTACTGTATATATATATATATATATATATATATATATATATATATATATAAATAAAAAGGAAAGAACAGTAAGATATAAAATCCGGTGTTCTTATAGATATTTTTATTTTTACACAATAGTGCTCTATGTAAATTTAAATTTACAGAGCATTAATATTATAAATTAATAGATTTAAAATATGGTTTTACCGCTACACAGTGATAACCATGTTTCAGAAATGGAAGCTAAAGCCCCTGAATTTAATTTTGTTATTAAACCAAAGACATTAGTTCCATTTCCTCATCAAGCGAATTTTGGAGTCTCTTTGGTTTAATAACAAAATTAAATTCAGGGGCTTTAGCTTCCATTTCTGAAACATGGTTATCACTGTGTAGCGGTAAAACCATATTTTAAATCTATTAATTTATAATATATATATATATATATATATATATATATATATATATATATATATTATGGCCCTTGCTCGCATGCATAAGTGTAAAACAAAAGGCACCATCCAATGCTGACCCCCATTTATCGTTCACGATAGGAGAGTCCACCATATACATGTGTGTATGTGTGTGTGTGTGTGTGTGTGTGTGTGTGTGTGTATGTGTGTGTGTGTGTGTGTGTGTGTGTGTGTGTGTGTGTGTGTGTGTGTGTGTGTATTTCCTGTTTAGGATTGGTTTTCCGGTTCCTTCAACTCTGTACTTCAGACCTTGCCGCCTGAAGTCCGAAATTTTATTAATTCTTTTTTCCCCTGTCTTAATGGAAGTAGATAGGTGTGCCTATCGTCCGGTTCGCACTCCTCGCCTATCTTTTAAAAAGGCATAGAGGATCATCCCTTGTTTTCTGTTTAGGATTGGGTTTCCGGTTCCTTCTAAAGTCTACTTCAACTCTATATTCCTAACGTCTCCGCCTGAACTCTGAAATTTTATTCGCTAATTAAATCTTGACCTCTTCACGTCTAGAATTAGCTGTCTTTTCTGTTATCTTGACCTTTCTTATGATAATACAACTCCCCACAGTAACCCTCTACTTTGAGTGACTCTTGAGACTTGTACTGGATGAACATTAGTAAAAATTAAAAAAATTAAAAAATATGTTTTACTTCATCGATAAAACCATTGTTAGTTTGAAAAATATTCCTACTATGAATGTAGCCTATTATTTGGAAGTATTTTCACCCCAATTTTTCATTCAGTTAACTACTGAATGTACGCGATCTGATCAAAAAATATCGGGACTGATTCTATAAAAAAACATACAGCACATATAAATTCAGCATTTAATCTCCTTCGAAATAGTTCCCTTTTAAAGACACACTCTTTATCTAGAGTCGTTTCCATTGATGGAAGCATTTCCGGAACTACTTTTTAAGAATAACGAGCAGCTGCCTCGTCTGATTCTCTTGGATTTCCCCGACGCCTTCAAATCTTTCAAGTGGGATTTGATTTTTGAAAAGGAAAAAGTCGTAGGGGGCCTAGATTTGAGGAATGTAGTTGGATGCTGGCATTGAGGAATGTTGTGCTTGGTCGAAAAAAGGCGCACAAACCATAGTCACTGATGGAACCTTTGTGGTGTGGAAAGTGGGATCATCTGACTTCAATGCACGTGTAGTGTGGCAGCCACTTCGCGAAGATCCCATGGAAGTCATCCAAAGTGAAGATGTCCAGGACCTTTCTCGCAGCATCCTTCATCTTTTAACGTCTTCAAAATGACAGCTCCTGAGCTTCTCCTTCAGCCAAAAGTCAACAGGGATCAAGGTCTGGACTGTAGAGAAGGTGAGGGACAGTTTTGATGCCCATCTCTGACAACAGAAAACTTTATTGTATTGCGAGATTTCAACTGCATTGCGCAAACTCGTCAGTTGTGACGTGAAGTGTCTAGTCAGGCGTGTTGAAAGAGCTGTTACAGCCGTCTCCTTCAATCAAAAATAACAAAAGCTGGCATGTCAGCTTATTAGATGTTTACTAATGATAACCTAAAAATTACAGTAGTCTGGGTTAGTTAAAACGGGTTCTCTTAAAACAGTCTCAAAGGTTCTTGAATGAAACTCGTACGTATGTCTCTATGTATATATATATATATATATATATATATATATATATATATATATATATATGTGTGTGTGTGTGTGTGTGTGTGTGTGTGTGTTTGTGTATGAGAACACACGTCTATAACAATCTAATCACAATTTAAACAATATTCATTTATGAATATAACCGAGAAAAAACAACACTCGTGGCCTGACGATTGCGTCTAGCGTCAAATAGCCTGTCGCCTCTAAGTGTTGACTTCAATGTTCACTTTTACATTTACACACGCTCTATCTCTGATATTGAGCACTTTATCCCATAAATATAGCACACCTTAAGAGTATATTTCTTCATATATATATATATATATATATATATATATATATATATATATATATATATATATATATATAAATATTACTTACTTATCTTTTACCAGACTTATGACACTTTGTGACCTCCGCATGTTTCCACTTACCTTTCAACCACCTCAAATTTAAAAATTTCATAACCCAGTGACATCCTTGCTTTTGTATATTAACACATGCAATAAAATAAATCAATCACTAACTTGAGGTCACTCAGAGGACGAAACGCTTTTCCTCTTGTCTTTTTATTCATTTTATTCCTTTAGAGATACACTCTATCTGAAAATTTTACATGCACTCGCACACACAGACACTCACTCATATATATATATATATATAAATGTGTGTGTGTGTGTGTGTGTATACATATATATATATACATGATAGAAATTGTTAGGAGGATTTGATAATTATAATTAAGTAATTCATTGAGTCTGAAAGAAACCTCAACAGAATGCAGAAAGCACTGGACGTCCGTTTCGCCCTATATTTGGGACTCATCTGCAGTGCGCATTCATTACCGAGAATTGAAACCCTGACAGTTAAGTTATCGAGCAAACGTTATACCAACTGTTCCAACGGGCCTCGGTGACGAAGAGGTAGCAAATCAGACTCGATATAGCGCCGCTCGCTCACATATTCCGTGGTGGAACTCAACTGTAATTCTCTGTAACCATAGGACTGTGCCCCCGGGAGCCACGACTACTATTACCAAGCCGCTCAAACTGAAGCATTAGAAGTCGGATCAAGCAATGATATAGACATGATAGAAGTTGTAAGGAGGATTTGATAATTATAATTAAGTAATTCATTGAGTCTGAAAGAAAACTCAACAGAATGCAGAAAGCACTGGACGGCCTTTCAGTTTCTTACAGGAGGCAGAGTAATGGATAACGGCTTGGATTGAGGAATCGGAGAGCCGAGTTCGAATTCCAGTCGAATCCATTACATGATAATACCCTTGGTAAAGGTTTGAATCCTCTTCTCCCTCCAGCTATGGGTAAATAGCAGGAAAAACTGGGTTCTATAGCCTTCGTTGGCAACTGGTCAAGGAGAAGGACAACTCTGAAGTCAAAACCTGCGGAGAGCCGTTAGGGTACCCTGTGGCACGTAGTGCACCACGTCTCTGTATTCGGCCCTTCAAAAATTGTGGATGGTTCTGCACAAAACCTTCACCACTATAATCAAATCTCAAGTGCTGATGTCGGGCTGTCAGTTTCTTAGGAACTGATCTGCTTGACCCTCATACGTCGAATTCGACGCGAGAGTCGACTATAAATATATATATATATATATATATATATATGTATGTATGTGGTGGGGTGTATAGATATAATAGGTCGGTGAAATTTGAGAGATTAAAAAACAACAAAAATAATAATATTGAACAATAATATTTGCTCTTTATTCCTCCTTGCTACTAACGGAACGACCATGTTTACACAGTAACATCAGCAAGAGAACTGGAGTGAAGTTCAAATGTCGATCACGTGACCACAATACTACTAACTATAAACACGCATGCGCAGAAGGCAGTGTCACAGATCTAAAGATATATTATGGTTAAAAAAAGTGTTGATGATTTTTGACTTACCCTCGTATAATTTTTTTTTTTTTTTAAATGTTTTGAAATGTTCAAATCCTGCCAAATATTTCAGTATCATATTATCCCAACCAGTCAAAGAGCCGAGCGAAATATTTAGGAAATACATTTAATCAAGTGCATGCGAACTTAGAAAGATACTGGCTAATCCAACAACCGAAGACCACTCGTGTTATCTGAAAGATTTGAGGGTGAGGGAATCACTTTCTTAATTGCGATTCGACGCTTAATCGTTTCTACTGTACGATAGCGTGAGACTCTTAGTCCGGTATTCATGAAGTCGGGAGCACTGGAAATTAATTCAGTCGGAGCCAGGCAAGCTATGAATGATTTCGCATACCGAGAGGATTTCATTTCACTTCATGTTCAAGTACCTTCCTTTCTCTCATATGCAGATATTTACCTTTGTCAATAATCTAAAAGTTAAAAAGTGAGGAGAGCTGTGTTGCACCAGTCGTACATCGGGCTTAAAGACCAGCTTTTTTCTAACAGATCTGAGCACTGTCATTGCAATAAACTACGTTATACAGGGTGTCCATAAAGTTCGTGTGCACTTTAAAAATTTCCGGTAAATTTATAACTTTATTTCTATTACACATATCTATCTATCTATCTATCTATCTATCTATCTATCTATCTATCTATCTATCTATCTCCATATATACATACATATATATATATATATATATATATATATATATATATATATATATATATGCAGGGTGTCCATAACTTTATTTGTATTTGCGATAGAAAGAATTAGTAAAAAGGATTAGAAAGAAGTAAATCTATATTTTTTAAGGTTTTATTGAAATTTTATTTAAGTTTCCACATGTCCTCCATCATTAGCAATACAATGGGTAATACGATTTTGCAGTTCACGGAAAACATTTGCCAACTCATTTACAGTGATGCCTGAAATCACATTAGTTATTTTAACTATACTTAAAACTAGGTACATTAAACTTTATAACATTTTTTACAGATTATTTCTTTATTAGATCGCACGAGAAATTATATAAAAAACTAAATAAAAGCACCTTGTCAGTCGTTTTTAATGAAATGTGCTTGAAAGAAGGATTGCTGCCTAAATACACAAATATATATATATATATATATATATATATATATAGGGAGGGAGAGAGAGAGAGAGAGATATGTGTAATACAAATAAAGTTATAAATTTTTTAAAGTGAACACGAACTTTATTGACACCCTATATATATATATATATATATATATATATATATATATATATATATATATATATCAATTATGTGGTGCAGGTTCAATTTATATTACGCGAATCATTCATACGAAAAGCAGATAATCATTATCTGCTTTTCGTATGAATGATTCGCATAATATATATATATATATATATATATATATATATATATATATATATATATATATATGAAGAAATATAGTCTTAGAGTGTGCTATATTTATAGGATAAAGTGCTCAATATCAGAGATAGAGCGTGTGTTACGATTGCACTAGCATGAAACAGACTGTCGCCTCTAAGTGCTGACTTCCATGTCCACTTTTATATATATATATATATATATATATATATATATATATATATATATATATATATATATATATATATGTATACGAACTTTATGGACACCCTTGTATAACGTCCAACATAGTTTACTATTTACACACCGACACACACACATATATGTACAGGGTATATCAAAAATACTTTTACAAAATCTAGCGATGGGTTCCTCACGCCAAAACAAGGTCAAAAGTCCGCCTAAACATATGTTTAAAAGGACATCGTTGTACTTCAACACAGGGTGGTCCAAAAATACTTTTATAAACTTTGGCGGGTTCTTGACACGAAAAAATAAAGGGTAAAATGTCCATATAAACATATATCCAAAAGGCCTTCGTTATCCTTCAGCACAGCCACTCATAACAAATGTTCAAAATATCTTCCACTTGCTTCTACACACGCATGCACCCGTCGGATCATTGACTGGCAGACCCTTTCAAATACTCCCACACGATGTCGAATGGTTTGGCAGGCCACCATGGCACGTTGATGAAGCGTCTTTGCATTATTAATGCCGGCCACATGAATCAAATTTTTTAGGTGGGCCAACTGATAAAAATCCAAAGGATTGTGGTCAGGTGAACGTGTAGGCCATGCAACCGGTCATTCTCTTGCCTATCCATCTTTCGTGGTAGATGTCAGCCAGCGCATCGCAAACAATGTGACTAAAATGTGCTAGAGCCCTATCATGCATGAACTACATTTGTCTTCGTATTAGCAGAGGTACATCCTCTAGCAGGTCTGGAAGTGTGTTCGAAATAAAGTCCCTGTAGACAGCTCCTGTAAGACGTGCTGCAAGAGCATATGGACCTACCAGACAGTCATCTACAATTCCAGCCCACACATTAATCATAAACTGATGTCGGTGTCTAGCCTGTATTGTACCATAGGGATTCCGATCCGTCCAAAAATGTTGGTTGTATAAATTTGTTATTCCATTTCTTCCAAATGTGACCTCATCCGTAAACAAGACTGAAGTGACAAACAACGGATCGGCAGTTTGTGCAATAAACCATCGGCAAAAGTTACCCCGTGATCAGAGGATGAAAGACCCTGCACACGTTATAAATGATACGGATACATGAGCTGCTCTTGAAGTACTCTCCATGCGATACTAAGAGATGTACAACATGATAGGGCCACTTGAAATGTGCTGATGCTTGGATCGTCACCGACAGCCTGTAGAATGTGATCTTCGTGGTCAGGATCTAGGTCTTCATCAATCCATAGTTTTTGGTGGCACAGATCTTGTTTCATGAACGCGACGATAAACAGCAGCGAAGATGGGATGACTCGGCTGTCTTCGGTCTGGAAACGCAATCTGATACAGCCATGCAGCTTCGCGTCCTTTACTATTCGCGCAGCAGTATGTAAAAATCATATCTGCCTGCTCACGATATGAATATCCTGCCATTGTTAAATGGAACACTTCTCGGTTAACTCACTACTATACACATTAAATGTTGAATACAGACTAACCAGCAAATGTACACGAATGACAAATGTAACCTAGTCTACATAGAAACACAGCGCCATCTACCGTAAACTTACTTTTAAATTTAATAAATAATGATTTGCGGACATATGTTTATATGGGCTTTTGTTCGTGTTTTGGTGTAAGGAAACCGCCCTAATATTTGCAAAAGTATTTTTGATACACCCTTGATATATATATCTATGCTATGTATTTTTGAAGACATTTTTTATGTTTATACGTTCTTTTTATAGATACAAATATTTAAGTAAATGCTCTGTTTATAATAAACAGTATTAACAACATTTACCGGCCTGAATGTCCGAGAAATTTTCATAGAAAATATGAGTCCTCCGACAGGAATCGAACCTGTGTCTTATACGGAACCGTCATATAGCCTGACGTGCCTTTACCGATTGGGCCACAGTTCGGTTAGCAAGGTCGATTTTACTGTATTTAAACACAATTCTCTATGATTTTCTCTCATATCTGCTCAACGCGTATTCAAATGTAAACAAATGACGTCACACATTATGAAATGGACAAAGTCCGGCCATTATTTTTTTAAAACATTTTTTTATGTTTATACGTTCTTTTTATAGATACAAATATTTAAGTAAATGCTCTGTTTATAATAAACAGTATTAACAACATTTACCAGCCTGAATGTCCGAGAAATTTTCATAGAAAATATGCGTCCTCCGACAGGAATCGAACCTGTATCCTATACGGAACCGTCATATAGCCGGTAAATATTCTTAAAACTGGTTATTATAAAGAGAGCATTTACTTAAATATTTGTATCTATTAAAAGGTCGTATAAACATAAAAAATATCTTATCTAATATCTATGCATGTGTATCTGCGTGCGTACAGAATTAATGAAGTTTAATTTCCAATCCGACACCTTCACTACGTCAATCATTATTATACTGGATACTTCGAATTTAAAATAGACGCCCAATTTTTATTTATTAAACAGTGTGTCTTACGTTTATCGGCAGGCGTATTCGAATGATCATAGTAAACAAAATGTTCTCCGCGGCAGGGATCGAACCTGAACCTCTCTTTGCATGAGAAATACCGATAAACCTAATATACACTGTTTAATAAATGGAAATGGGGCGTCTATTTCAAATACAATGTGTCCAGTATATTAGCGTTAGAAGTAATATATATATATATATATATATATATATATATATATATATATATATATATATATATATATATATATATATATATATATATATATATATATATATATATATATATATATATATATATATATATATATATATATATATATATATATATATATATATATATATATATATATATATATATATATATATGTGTGTGTGTGTGTGTGGATGATTAAGAAGTATATTTTTAAGGTAAGCTATATTTCTGGGTTAAAAGCCCAAAATAAAGCGTATGTAAATATAAAAGTGGACTATTGAGGTCAACATCCAACGGTGTTATATATATATCGAATTTCACACACACACACACACACACACACACACACACACATATATATATATATATATATATATATATATATATATATTATATATATATATATATATATATATATATATACTGACATAGGGAATGCTATTTGATTAAAAGAAAATAATCCACTGAGACGAAAATGTCTGGAAGGTGCCTTGATCGCTAGTTCATCCAGGGAAAATTTGCGTCCAGGCAATAAAACACCATTCTTGGTAGATTTTATATTTTCACAGTGTGAAATAACCAGGGGCAAAGGTGATGGAGAGAAAAAGAGAAAGAATACAGATGAATTTGGCTAGATTGATATAACGATATATAATTTTTTGTTCATATATAAAATTATATATCGTTGTATCATATATATATATATATATATATATATATATATATATATACATACACACACAAACACACACACACACACACACACACACATATATATATATATGATATAACGATATATAATTGTATTTATGAACAAACTGTATTTACGCAGGTAGTTTCAATATATATATATATATATATATATATATATATATATATATATATATATGGTATAACAATATATAACACATATTTTCTACCAAACTTCTCGAACATTCCGGCTCGTCAATATAATTAATACTGGTTAAGTAAAACAGAGCATTTACTCAAATAAAGATAATGTATAAACAGAAAATATATTAAAATATTTAATGGATTTAATCCATTTCAACTTTCATTCAGGCCTGAACAAGCTGAACCGAGCATACGACACGTCGGTGAAACGCGTCGTTTAAAAGCATTTTCCACTTTGTCGCAATGCTTTTGTTTCGGAATCTATTACACGATAATACTTAGGACAAGAACAACACATATAAGATTCACCAGCGGCGCGTAGAAGTAGTCAACTGCTAGAAGTGAGTCAAGTGAATTCAACAATGAATCACCAACAGCAGAATATCTAACAACCACCCGACGTGGTCAGATGTGGCACAAGGCCGAATTTAATGGGGGGGAGGTATCCGAGCCCGTAGGATCGGCCAGAAAATCTCCGTAGACCCCGTATAAAACGGGTTCGAGTAGCCGTTTCCCGAAACGAAACTCTGCACTTTGACATAACCTCGTCTAGGGAACCTCTCTGCCCGGAAGCAGAGAGTTTGACCAGCACAGCGAGAGACGAATCTCCAACAACACACCAACATAGAATATTTACTACTGTATTTATATGAATGGGGAGCTACTCATTATCGGGCTACTGCAAAAACCAAGTGGCGTAATAAGACAGCTGTGCATTTTGCCTTCGAGGAATCAATGAACAACCTCCATTTCTGTGGATTGTAATTCCTGTTAAGTGATTGCTACTGATATTATTGAAGTGTACCAAATCACCTTCCATTCGAATGGATGCGACTAGATTCTTTTGACGATCACGGAAATGAGAAATCCGCGTATCACCAGTTAACAGATTCTACTACTGTAATATATATATATATATATATATATATATATATATATATATATATATATATATATTATTGTCATCCACAGACAGACTGTTTCGCTGTATCACAGCTCTTCAGTGTGGCTAGACGTCCGGTTGCCTTTAGTTAGGATCGAAACCCTGAATTGGCGTCAGTCAGAAATTCTACCACTAAGCCGTCGGTGCACGCCAGGGATGAAGGTGCATTTTAGCGTATTTATTTTTAGATAAACACACAGTGACCGACAGGACTCAATTCGCTTTTGCCGAAGAGCCACGCTATATTAGCCTTAATAATCACTGTTTACAAACCCACACTTCCTTCCCCAGAGAGGTCAACTGAAATTTTGTGTGTGTGTGTGTGTGTGTTTGTTTGTTTGTTTGTGTGTGTGTGTGTGTGTGTGTGTGTGTGTGTGTGTGTGTGTGTGTGTGTGTGAAATTCGATATATATAACACCGTTGGATGTTCTGCGTTAGTCATATGTAGTTCCAAATCTCCTAGTCTTTTAGTCTTTTTGAGTTATGAGGTGTAATTCAGAGAAGTTGATCTTCCGCATCATCTGCCTCAATTTCATAAGATTCCGGTACTTCCGGGACTGCTATGTATTCATTATGAGAGACAGGGCAGGAGTTGACAGAATGCATAGATGTTGCACTGTTGTTGTAGCATAGCTACGGACGATAATGGGTATGTTCTCATTCACATAAATACAGTAGTAAATACTGTATGTTGGTCTATAGTTGGAGATTCGTCTCCAGCTGTTCTGTTCAAACTGTCTAGCTCCGAGCAGAGAGGATCCCCAGACCAGGCTATGTCGAAGGGCAGATCCTCGTCTCGGGAAACAGCTACCTGATCTAGTTTTATACGGGGTCTATGGAAATTTTTGTCGGAGCCTACGGGCTCGGATACCTCACATTAAATTCGGCCTGGTGCCACATCTTAGCGCGGGGGGCGGTTGGTAGATATCCTGCAGTTGGAGATTCGTCTGCAGCTGTGCTGGTCAAACTCTCTACCTCCGGTCTGGGAGGATCCCCAGACGAAGCTATGTCGAAGAGAAGAGCCTCGTCTCGGAAAACAGCTACCCAACACCGTTTCATACGAGGTCGACGGGGAATTTTTGGCCGAGCCTACGGATTCGGATACCCACATTAAATTCGGCCGTGTGCCACATCTGACCGCGTGGGGCGGTTGGTAGATATCATGCAGTTGGAGATTCATTGTGGAATTCACTTGACTCACTTCTAACAGTTGACTACATCTACGCACTGCTGGCGAATCTTATATGTGTTGTTCTTGTCCTAAGTATTATCGTTCATTACCAATCTTTGTGTGATTATTCTATTCAGTAACCTTCCCAAGGTTACAACAACTAACCATTTTATTTTCTTTGACAATCCTTTAGCAATTGTAGGTAACATGCAGGAGTAACGATCGGGGGCATGATCGGTTGGCTCTCTCCAAATCATGCAATAGGTATAAATTTCTTCTTTCTGGTTAGCCATTGACTGAGATTTGTTGCACAGGTATTACTGCATATGTGTGGTGCCCACTTCTTGTCTTTGCCTCCAATTTTGTACCCAAAATATAGTTGGTAAGCTTTCCTCACAACAGGTGTCATATTTCGCTTTTCAGATGCAAAAGTCACTTCGTCACGCACATAAAACAGGTAATCGGCTTTGTTCAGACACACAGGGGTCCTTTTTCACACCTCAGTTAAATATGTGAAAACCTGAGTGGAAAGGAGAATGAGAATTAGTTTATTAGAAAAATAATTACATATAATAATGTTATTAGGAGAATAACAATTAATCTAGTAAGTACAATTGTTTCGATGATACATTCGTATAACACTCATATATATATATAGAAGTTTATAAGCAGTAAATTCGAACGATCCTCTGTGGCCGAATCGGTTAAAAAGGCACGTCAGGCCATAGGCTACAGGTTCGAATCCTGTCGGAGGACGACTATTTTCTATGAAAATTTCTCGGACATTCAGGCCGGTAAATGTTGTTAATACTGTTTATTATAAACAGAACATTTACTTAAATATTTGTGTCTATATAAATAACGTAGAAAAATAATATATATATATATATATATATATATATATATATATATATATAATTCTGTTAATTATCTATCTAAACTTCCCAGTTTGTTCGTATCGCTCTGTTTACATCTATCTATCTATCTATCTATCTATCTATCTATCTATCTATCTATCTATCAACCAGATTATGTGAACCGATTTGTTCTTTGTACCAATTTATTTGCTTACATTGCATACAGCGGCCACCTGATGAGTAATCTTTGAATTGTAACAAATTCTTTTGAACTTTTCATTTCATTCCACAAGGAAATAAACAAGTGTACAAATTCTTGTCCTAACAAAAAAGGCGACAATCACAACGAAAATTAAACAACACTCAACATATGTAAATTAAAATAAACCATCTTGACGCGTTTATATGTCTGGTGCGGTCGGATTTGTGGTTGAGAATTTGAATAGCGCTGAGAGATGGTCTTTCTGGGCAGTAGTGTAATACCTAATCTACACCATTTGGAAGTACTGTTTAAAAATAAACGGTGAAAATCGAGTGTTATTTGAATTATTTCTTTTATTGTCACTAGCATATCATGTTCATATATATATGCCATCATTTCTCTTCAACACTTTCTTACTCTTTCTCACTTACATTGTCAGTCTTTTTTCTTTTCTCTTATTCTCCGTTCCCTTTCTCTCTGTTTGCATCTGTCTTCTTTCGTTTCTAGCAGATGGAATATTCAGTACTTGTAAAATTTACGATAAGTTGTATAAATAACTACATTACTCTAAAAGTTACTTACATATTATATATTCTCCTAAATATACACATATTGAAACATATGAAGAAAATTATATATATATTATATATATATATGCGATGCCAAACCATGATGATGATATATATATATATATATATATCATGGTTTGGCATCGCAAAACGAAGTTCAAAGTGTCTGTACACGTCGCTTGCAGGTATGTTTGGGACTCATAAATTCAATGCAGGACAGGTAAAATAGGTTGAGAACTACTGCCTTTAAATTATATATATATATATATATATATATATATATATATATATATATGTATGAATGTTTGTGAGCGCGTGTGTGCGTGTATGTGTGTGTGTAATATATATATATATACATACATATATATATATATATGTCTTTATAATATAAAAATAAAACATATATATATATATATATATATATATAATTTTTATATGTATTATTTATATATAATATATGCGCGGTACTTATTGGGAAGCGCTCAATATCAGTGACAGACCTAACATACATACTCATATCAATCCAACGAAATATATATATATATATATATATATATATATGAGCAATTACTTTTTTTCATCTGACATTTCTTTTATAAACTTTTTTTATAGGATACACGTTTTTGAATAGTCATGTCTGTTTTTGTTTTTTAAGCAAAAGGTATTTCTTCTTCAAAAGGATGCACCGACTAAAATAATACACACATATACACACACATATGCATACATACATATATATAACACACACACACACACACACACACACACACACACACACATATATATATATATATATATATATATATATATATTTAAATTAACTGATTTAAAATATGGTTTCTTCGCTACACACAAATTACTATTAATTAAAAGAACACTGGATTATATATCTCACTGTTATTTCTTTTTATTATAATATATATATATATATATATATATATATATATATATATATATATATATATATATATATATATATATATAACTTTAAGGCAGTGGTGTTACCGAAGGACCATTTACCTCTTAATCTTTTAAAATTCTACCGAACGGAAGACACTCAATGAAAACAAACAGAAATAGAAATTAAAATTTATATCATAGCTTCCCATCATTACAAGTCCAGAATCTCTGAAGAATTAAATAGTCAAACACGTTAAATTTATAAGGATTATTTTACCTGGTCCTTGTTTAATCATATATATATATATATATATATATATATATATATATATATATATATATATATATATATATATATATATGAAGCAATATAGTCGTAATATGCTATATTTATGGGATAAAGTGCTCAATATCAGAGATAGAGCGTGTGAAATTATAAAAGTGAACATTGAAATCAACACTTAGAAGCGACAGGCTGTTTCATGCTAGACGCAATCGTCAGGCCACGGGTGTAAATAAATAAACAAGTAAACGACTTCTGGCAAAATAACCGCCTAAATAGACGACCCACAATGCACCATTGACCCGTATATATAAATAGCCGAGAAAAAAAACAACACTCGTGACATGACGATTACGTCTAGTATGAAACAGCCTGTCGCCTCTAAGTTTTGACTTCAATGTTCACTTTGATATATTTATATATATATATATATTTAAACACGTACATATATTTATATTTATCCATTTGGCTATATGACGATTGCGTCTAGCATAAAACACCCTGTCGCCTCTAAGTGTTGACTTCAATGTTCACTTTCATATATATATATATATATATATATATATATATATATATATATATATATATATATATATATATATATATTTAAACACGTACATATATTTACATTTGGCTATATGACGATTGCATGAAACAGCCTTTCGCCTCTAAGTGTTGACTTCAATGTTCACTTTTATATATATATATATATATATATATATATATATATATATATATATATAATTTTCCTGTCATGCATCCCAACCTTTTTTACCCATGGACCATTCTACTCTTAATTTTGTGGGGCTGAACCCCATAATGATTCGATGAAAAAAAGCTCAATTTATTTTTTACTAATAGCTAAATTTAGGAATTGTATTGTAGAAATAATAAGTGTATATGCTTTACTTCGAAGTAAAACTAATTTAATAAAAATAAACTTGTATTTAACCACTAAATTCTATGAAACGTTCATGTACACTAGTAAAATAACTGATAATAAAAACCATTTTAAAATACCTGACAAATTAATAAACTGAAAAAAAGACGGATTTTTGTTCAGTGTGATCGCTGTGGTGGAAGCTGCTCTGCGAGGTTTTTTTTTATGTTCGGCTCTATCGATGTTAACGATAGCAGAAGATCATCCCTTTTCACAATGTCAAGTCTGTCACCATATTAATTAATTCATATTTAATTTGTTAATATTTTATTTTATTAATATTTAAAATTGATATTATTATTTATTTTTAATATATTAAATTAATTTATATAAAAAATTATAATCTTTATATAATCTTTCTTTATGCATATAATCTATATATATATACATCCTTCTCAGTTTTTATTAAACTTTTACAATCAAAACATCCGGGTGAGTAACAGAGACGCTAACTTACGTCACTTGATTTCTTTTTCTACTAGCTTTAGGGTTGTTTTTCTATTTTTAGTATTTTAATATGGCGTAGATTCACAGTTGTAACAACCGTTCAGAAGGGAAATTGTTTTATAGACCAGTAAAATATTACGGTTGACCCCCCCAATTCCCATGTATAATACGCCTTCATCCATAATACTCACCCATAAAATTGTGCTGAAAGCGTGGGAAAATGCTTCTACTCACACATAATACGCACCCCTTGTTTGGTAATCAAACGCTATAAATTGTCCCTCTCCAATTTTATCACGGCCAGCGTTTCTTACTCTTATAAAAAATGTTTTTAAACATAGAATAATATTATTCTAATTTAGTTTTATGATAATTCTTATTTTATTTTACATTTGTAAGTATTGTTAGGTACATATGATTGTATTTGATATCCTTATGGGGTCACAATCGCCGAATGTTAGTGTCAAATTGTCGTATGTTTCTGATGAGTAGTCATTTCGGAACTGAAATCGACCTACGAAACGTAATTTTTTTAAAAGATTTTTTTGTAGCTGTGCATAATACGCACCCCTAATTTTGCTTAGTTTTTTTTATAGAAAAAATGCGTATTATACATGAAGAATTACGGTATATATAGTGTAGTTACAAAAATCAACACGACATTTTGAGTGTCAGTTTCGTGCCTCAAGCCAGAGTGAAAGAGCGTGTAAGAGAGAGAGAGAGAGAGAGAGAGAGAGAGAGAGAGAGAGAGAGAGAGAGAGAGAGAGAGCAAAAATCGGGGACGCCCTGAGGGAGATAAACATGTACATAGAGAGTATCGCTTACTGAACGCCGTCTAGTGTAAATAAATAGTATAAAAAGATTGTGTTCCGAATCAGAAGGGCTTGTATGGAAACCAACAATAGAAATCCTGATTTTGACTTGGAACTCAAACACCGAACAATGATATGTGATATTATTAGTGCTCCATACAGAAGTAGAGCTTATATTATAATATCTTAAAAAAATATGATTCCTTCACTACATAAGAGTTCTCATGTTTCAAAAACGAGAGCCGGAACCCCACCCTACCCCGGCATAACCTTTCCGATGGTGACTGATCTGCAGATAAGAATTAACTGTTCGACCACCTAAGCAAAATGACCGGCCCGAGCCGTTTCCATAGAAATTAATGTTGCAAGAGACCATACTTATAAACACGCGCAAACCACAAGATAGCTTATTCCTAAATTTTCGCTTGAGGATGAAATGGGACTCGATACCTTAATTCAACTTAATTTTAATAATAATATTGAGGGTTCCGGCTCTCGTTTTTGAAACATGAGAATTCTTATGTAGCGAAGGAATCATATTTTTAAAAAAATATTATATATATATATATATATATATATAAATTCAGATATAAATAAACTTGACTTGGGCTCAAACACCGAACAATGATATCTGTTATATATATATATATATATATATATATATATATATATATATATATATATATATATATATATATTAATTCAGATATAAATAAACTGTAACTTTAGAAAGATCATATATATATATATATATATTGTTAACTGTATGTGGGAGGATACCCACGATAACCAATGCCGAGACAATAACGATGAGAAAATTAAAACTGAGAGAGAATAATTCACATGCTTGCCCCTGCATTGCTAAGTCTCGTGCTCGTCGCTTGAGATATCGCATTAACAAACAAGAGGAAAATGAAACTTCTAATGTAATGTCGGTTTTCTGAGGCGAGCAAAGTCGACTGTGTGACCGAATTCAACGACTTACAATTGATTATATCATGGGAAAGCCGGAGATTTTCGAAATACATGCACATATAGACTGGTTAATGAGTAAAAGTCGAGAAACAGATATTGAAGCTTGGCGACGATCCCTAAAATATGGTTTCGCGAAATTTGAAAAGTTACATCTCTAATGATTTTTAAACAGTGTACATGTACTTATTCCGATCAATCATATACTCACACATACACTACTTGTATATGCATATATATATATGTATATACATATATATTATGAAATGGACAAAGTCCGACAATTATTTTAAGACATTTAGATACGCATTGAACAGATATGAATGTACGTGAGAGATTCATAGGAGATTGTAGTTTAAAAGCAATAAAATCGACCTTGCTAACCGAACGATCCTCGGTGGCTCAATCGGTTAAGGCACGTCAGTCTATACGACGGTACCGTATGGGATACAGGTTCGATTCCTGTCGGACGACGAATATTTTCTATGAAAATTTCTCGGACATTTAGGCCGGTAAATGTTATTAATACTGTTTATTATAAACAGAGCATTTGCTTAAATATTTGTATCTATAAAAGGAATGTATAAACATATAAATGTCTTTATATATATATATATATATATTGTGTGTGTGTGTGAATTACAGTCAATGAAACCCAAAGAAATTACAAAGTGTCTGGTGTAATTTGTTTTGCTCTCATTATTTGTAATTAACTTATATGATCTATAATAAAAATGATGTTGTGCTCTCCTTTGTGGATCAGTTTTAATATTTTATATTAATAAGTTCTGCTTGGATTACTTACCCCCCTCTCTCTCTCTCTCTCTCTCTCTCTATATATATATATATATATATATATATATATATATATATATATATATTAGCTCCTGAAAAATTAATTTCGGCTGAGCCCTCTGGTTTGAGGTGTGAATTTGTAAACAGTGACTATTTAAGCTAATATTGCACGACTCTTCGGCAGAATTGAGTCACTGTCAGTCACTGTGTGTTTATCTAAATCTAAAAATAAACACGCTAAAATTCACCTTCATCCCGTACCGTGTGCTGACGGCTTAGTGTGAGAAGTCCCGACTGACGCAAATTCAGTCCGGTTTCGATCCTAGCTAGAGACAACCGGACCTCTAGCCACACTGAGGAGCTGCGAAACAGTCTGGCTGTGGATGACAAAAAATATATATATATATGATAAAATGAAATAATAAACAAGTAGGAGACGTATTTCAATCAGGCATGTTAGACTGAGATACGTTTCCTACTTGTTCTTTATTTTATTTTATCATATCTGATCTACATTTTACTAAAACGGTATTGATTAAGGGTTTAAAAAAATAATCCGGTATCAATTATGAGAATTAAAATTAAAACCGAAACGTTTTTTTATTTCGTTATTAATTATGGTATTAAAAATCAAGTATTAATTAAAGATTAAAAATAAAAATAAATTAATTATGGAAATAAAAATTAAAACCTGGCATTAGTTATAGGTTTCTAAAAATCAAGTATTAATTATAGGTTTTTAAAAATCCGGTATTAATTATTCATTTCTAAAAATCCGGTATCATTTATAGATTTCTAAAAATCCGAGATTAATTATAGGTTTCTAAAAATCAGGTATTAATCTTTCGTGTCTAAAATGACGGTATTCATGATCGGTTTCTAAAAATCGGATATTGATTGTTCGTTTCTAAAAATTCGATATTAATTATAGATTTTTAAAAATTCATTATTAATTATAGGGTTCTAAAAATCCGGTATTAATTGTAGGTTTTTGAAAATGCGGCAATAATTACAGATTTCTAAAAATCCGGTATTAATTATAGGTTTCTAAAAATCTGGTATTAATTATTTGTTTCTAAATATCCAGTATTAATGATAGGTTTCTAAAAAACCGTTATTAATTATTCGTTTTTAAAAATCCGGTATTAATTATAGATTTCTAAAAATCCGAGATTAATTATAGGTTTCTAAAAATCCACTATTAATTATAGATTTCTAAAAATCAGTTATTAATTATTTGTTTCTAAAAATCTGCTATTAATTACAGATTTCTAAAAATCCGCTATTAATTATAGGTTTCTAAAAATCCGCTATTAATTATAGGTTTCTAAAAATCCGCTATTAATTATAGGTTTCCAAAAATCCGGTATTAATTATAGGTTTCTAAAAATCCGCTATTAATTATAGGTTTCTAAAAATCAGGTATTAATTATTCGTTTCTAAGAAACCTGTATTAATTATAGATTTCTAAAATTCAGAGTTTAATTATTCGGTTCTGTAAATCCGGTATTAATTATAGGTTTCTAAAAATCCGGTAATTATTATAGGTTTCTAAAAATCCGGTAATAATTATAGATTTCTAAAAATCCGGGATTAATTATGGGTTTCTTAAAATCCGGTATTAATTGTAGGTTTCTAAAAATCCAGTATTAATTATAGATTTCTAATAATCCGGCTTTAATTATTGATTTGTAAAAATTAAAAATAATTATGAAATTAAAATAATTATTAAGGTTTCTAAAAATCCGGTAATCATTATAGTTTTCTCAAAAGACGGTATTAATTATAGGCTTCTAACAATGTCTTATCGGTCCTCTCCAAACTTCCCTGTCTTGTGTAAATCCTAAAACGTAACCCAAATCATTGACGGACAATAATTCACACTAATTCGACTGGATAGTTCCACTCAATAATCACTACAGTCAGTAAGTAGCTTGACACAGCTATTTATACACCTGTCGGAAAACGCATATCCATAATTCTAGAGAGTCAAGTTCGAAACTCGTTGTCGGTAGTTAGTCATTTTCTTTCTATATGACAGTTTATAAATACTTTTACAAATCCGTTATTAATTATCGGCGATGGAATATATTGTTTTTAAATTCGACATTAATTATAGGTTTCTAAAACATAAAAAAGAACCGTTATTAATAATAAATTTCTGAAAATGTATTTCTGAAAATTCGATATTATTCATAGGTTTCTAAAAAATTAAGAATTTCAAAGCGTTCACGAATTAATATTTGAACGCATAACGTTATCTTATCGATGGAGAAGGGAATGAATTCTCCGCTTGTCAACCGTTGAAAGTTGGTAACTTCCTAATTAAAATTTTCTAAATACATCCGATTGCTTATAAAGAGGCTAGAATCGGAACATTTAATGTTAGCAGATTTGTGAAAGAAAAGAAAAAGAATCGGAAATTATTGGCTCGAGACGTTGATAGTTATAACACTTGTTTCCTGTTTAGGATTGAGTTTCCGGTTCCTTCTAGTCTGCTTCAGCTCTATACTCTTAACGCTTGCCCTTTTCTACTCTAATATAACTCCACACATTAACCCTCTACCTTGAGTGGCTCTTGGGTCTTATATTAGGTGAATATTAGTAAAAAAAAATATTGATGTACGTTGTCTCAAATGATAGATAACGAACTGTTCACTCCAGCATCCAGTCTAAAATATATATGGTCGTTCCTTGTCATGGTAGAGGGCTTGCTTGTCCCAATGATCTCAAGAACGAAGCCGTCTGGGGTGTCACCCATGGCAGTAAGGTCGAGGAGGAGGGACCAGATTGAATGCGACCAACCGAAGACGCCCAAGGGTGGAATAGGCAAAGATCTAAACGATCTCAATGACCAAACCGACGGAAGAGGGCAGCGCCAGTCGGGCTGGCGTAACCAAGGCGGTCCTTGACAGATCAAGAACCCGACAACTCGGTGCAACCAGGTTTGCCAGATCTCTCCTGTCTAAATACCCTTTGAGCCGCGACGAAGGCACTTTCTGGACACGTGTGTGCTTCTCCCTCGCTCAGAGTTGACCACCAAAATCAAATTCACGCGAATGGCTTCGACAAACTCTCTTTGACTACACTTCAGGAGTAGGCTGGGATTGGTCCACACGTTTTGTGAGGCTCGCAAGTGTTGTGGCTGCCTTCCCGATTCTCTTGTCAATCTCTGCGTCTAAGGGGAGGTTATCAGTGATGATGGAGCCAAGGTACGTGAACTGATGGACAGCCCGATGTCTCTGCAGGCCTGGGAGAAATGGTTCATCAGTGACTGAAGTTCACAATGGGTGTGAGCCGCTACCGCCGCATCGTTGGCAATAAAGCATGTGTCTGACAATGGCTTCACGTACTTTGATCCTGACTCTGATATATATATATATATATATATATATATATATATATATATATATATATATATGTGTGTGTGTGTTTGGCGTAACCAAGGTGAACCTTGACAGACCAAACATTCAACTGCCCGATGAATTCAAGTTTGCCCGATCTCACTTGTCTCAAACTCCTTTGAGTTAAGTCAGGCCACAAGTCTGTAAGCTTCTCTATCATACAGACTTGTCCACCAAAATCAAATTAATGCGAATAGCTTCGACAAACTCTCTTTGACTACTCTTCAGGAGTAGTCTGGGCCTTCACAGCCATCCTCGCCATTCCCACCACCGCTACCAAAAGTGAAGAAAGGGAATAATGAGAGAGGATAACGATCGCGATGTTCTCCAAGAAACCAAAATCAAAGGAATTGACATTGGAGTTATATTGCACAAGTTCGGTATCGGGAAATATGATGGAAATGGTTTTGTCATCAGTAGCAAATAGAAGAATTCATCTATAGACATTGAGAGAATATTGGAAGAACCATAGTAAGAACATTGATCAACGGCATGAAAAGAACTATCACTAAAATTACAACAATATCTGTAAAAGTTTTGAAGAATTTGAAACATTAGCAGCACTTTCGTGAGTTAACACAAGACAGAGAGATTTGGCGGGTCCAGAAGATTATAACTGGCAGTAAGTTACCTAACATCGCCTGATGAGGGACAATTTTAAAGTTCCGAAACATGGAAATGTTTTGTGTAGCGATGTAAGATGTTATAATAAAAATATTATATATATATATATATATATATATATATATATATATATATATATATATATATATATATATATATATATATATATATATATACGTCCAAAGATTCGTTAAAAATGAGCTTAAATTATGTAAATACTCAAAACTTAATAAAAACGAAGTTTTATCGTCAAAATCTTTTTGTTATTTTAAGAGGAAAGATCAAAGGATTTTGTGATGTAAAAATTATTTTTTAATCCTTTTTAGGACCTTCGAAATTTTGGTTAAAATTCCTGATTCTATGGCTTTAACAAGGTACCAAAAATTATTACAGGAAATTTGATCAGTTTTTTGTGCTGAAATATACATTGATTTGGAAATTCTTAAAAAATATCAGGTAATTGTCGGATTTTAAAGAAACTTTCAGGATTTATTCGCAAATGAAGGAAATTATTTTTCAAACCTTTCTTTTTGGACAGTCTTGGGAAAAATATTTTTTTTTATATTTGTTACCCTTCACTTATTTAGTTTTATGAAATTTTGAGAAATTCTTTTTTGTAGAGCTTAATGTTTATATCAGTTATAATGGCAGGAGAGTTTAAATCACCATTTTTCTTTGTCAAACTGGACGCCTAGTTACAGTAAAAACTGCTTTGAATCGTAAAATAAAAAATAAATAAAACTAAGACACTATTCAATTAGAAATGCTTTTAATTACTTTTAGGAATTATATGCGTTATGAACGCTATTGTTTTAAGAACATTTTTTTATATGAATAATATATTTTTTTCAAGAATCGTTTTCATTTCTTTTTTTTTTAGAATAATTTATAAACTTTTAAATCTTTTAAACTTTTTTATTAATTTGTAGCGGTGAGATGATATCGTTATCAAATAAAAACTATATTTACTAAATAGAAATGGAAAAGCTTACTACAGTTCAGCGACCCGCAGTATTTTTAAAAGAATTTTGAAATTTTTTATGTATGTAGAAACGTGTCAGTTTTTGTAAATGCAGACGTCTATGCACGACATTATCACAAAATAAAAGCGGCAACTCTGGTAAATTTAAAATTTATTAGCAATTTTCTAACATTTCCTCAATAAAGTACCAAAAATTAAATAAAATATGAGATTATTTAGAATATTTTCCTAAAATTTTAAGATTACTGGGTAGTTAAAATAATTATATAAATAAAGGCGATCAAGTTTGCCAAGTAATTTTTACAGCTATGTGCTCTTTACTTCAAAATTCCAGACATTAAACTATCAATAAATCTATCAACAACTCATAAAAACACCTGCCTCCGTGTTAAAAAAAGAAAACAAACCTTTCTACGATATTTTAAACTAATTAATATTTGTTTTAATTCAGATTAATTAAACTTTAAATAAGTTAATCTTCCCCAAATAAAGTTTCAAGAAAGTATTTTATTTTTGAAAGACTTTAATAAAGAGATTTATGTTGTGTTGACAGATTTGTCAGTATGGCCGATTGTAGCGATTTTAACAATTTCAAAAATATATTCCATTCAATTTAAATTCGGTCTAAAATACAGCAAGTTATTTTGGTTATTGGAGATATTAAATTTTATGTATTAGCTTGCAGTTATAAATAAAATACAGCTTCAAGAAAGATTTTTCATTTTTTTTTATTTTTTAAGTGTATTTTAAACCTTAGGTATTGTTTTATTTTTTTTTTTTAGGTATCTAATATTAGATAGATAGATAAAAATAGCATAGAAATATACAAGTTGCTCAGTGTCTTCAAATTAACATCACCATTCGGGGACATTTCAGTAAATACAGAAAGGTCAAATGTTAAACAGAGCCAAGTGACCTGAGAAGTCAACAGTAACAAAGGAACAATAATAAAATGAATAGTCCATCCACGATACAATTAAGAAAATAAGTAACTGAATAAGTAATTTTATACTGAAACGCGAACTATACGATTGGGGTGGGAAGAAAGACAACCCTGACTTATCTAAAATTTAGACAAATCAAAAAAGTAAAACACGTGGTTCTTAAGCCTTTCAGAAATTTTCTTTTTCTAGTTAACTGAATCTGCCTTGACAAATAATAATAATAATAATAATAATAATAATAATAATAATAATAATAATGAAGATATTCGAAAAACTGTCAAAATACAAGGACCTTGAAATCGAAATCTCAAAAATGTGGCACATGGGAACATCAACAATTCCTGTTGTAGTTGGAGCCCTTGGACTGGTTGGAAAAGATTCCAGTAGGCTGATTGAAGGGATCCCTGGAAGTCCATGCCTCAAAGAGATACAAAAAATTGTTCTGACAAGTACAGCCCACACTTTACGAAGGGCTTTATCAATGTAATTATTTTTTTTATTTTTTATTTTATTTTATTTTTTTTTTTGCAGTGGAAAGTGTCATGATGCCATTTCTAACCTTAGGTCTCTGGGCAGGACCCGGAAAGAAATGTGTAAACGCCAGATATCAAAGGAAATAATAATAATAATGATAGCTTTTGTTCCATTTATTGACTGTCTCCTTTCAAAGCTGCACGAGTGAAAGTCATCTTTATCTTTCTTTCAATCGATCTCGACAGAAATAATAGAAGCAAAAGCAAAAAGCTGATGAACGAGTGAGAAAAAAAGAAAAAAAAAAAAACGAAAAAGAAAAAAGAAAAAAAAAGTAAAAAAAGAAAAGAAAAATTTAAAGTTTTGTTTGAATTTTGAGAAAAATATGACGTCAGCGGCGTACCTAGCGTTTGTGCTAATCGGGATGGACGTAGAATGTGCCACTCCTTTACCCAACATTCCAAAACTGGAAAACATCTAAAAGAAAAAAAATATATAAAGAAATATTATAATTATATATTTTTTTATTGCAGAGAAAACTAAGCCAAAAGAAAGAAGAAAAGAAAAGAAGATGGAAAAACATTTAAAGTCATTTTTAAATAAGTTCAGCTAGAAATAGTTAATAAAATAAATTCAAAATAATTTTAAAATATTAGTAAACAGTCATTTTTCAGCTAAAATGTTATTACAATGACAATACAGACACTAGGAAAAAAACTAACAGTAAGTAACTGACTCATAGTGTAATTGTCAAAGAAAATGTTCAGTGCGTTAATTAACCATAAAGTAAATTTAATTAAAAAATGGCACAAACGCAATGAGAGATAAAAATGGCACAAATGCAGTGAGAGGTAAAATGGCACAAATACAATATGTGGTAAAAATGGCACAAGTGCACCGAGAGACAAAAATGGCACAAATAAAATGAGAGGTAAAAATGGCACAAATTCAGTGAGAGGTAAAATGGCACAAATACAATATGTGGTAAAAATGGCACAAGTGCACCGAGAGACAAAAATGACACAAATAAAATGAGAGGTAAAAATGGCACAAATTCAGTGAGAGGTAAAAATGACACAAATGCGATGAGAGGTAAAAATGGCACAAATGCAATAAGAGGTAAAAATGACACAAATGCGATGAGAGGTAAACATGGCATAACTAATTATGCATGTTACTTTATTATACTAATTCACCTAAACGCCACTCCCATAACTTACCGCCTGGGACAGACTGCCCATTTTGTGTCCCTACGGGATGTCTATTATACATTGACTTTTTTTTTTTTTTTTAGGTTTGACCGATTCTCTCATCATTGTTATATTTTTATCGCATTTCAGTCTGTAAATTTTCGGCCCTCCACAGGTGGCTGTAGCAACTGGTAACACTCCAAGAGATTCACTCCTAATACTTTATTCGATCGACGAGTGTGGTTTTCTCATCCCTTTAATTACCACCTGCAGCGTCCTTCAGTTGCGTGGGAATTTCACTGTCAGTTCTTCCTTATCATAAAAATCAGACTTTCTACTGTCAGTTATTTCTTACCATATACGCATATCTTTACAGTGACATGCTATATATTTCTGTACTTAAAAAATGCCATATCCATTTCAGGACGTAAGCAAATTTGACTATCGGCACAATATCTGTGGAGTGTCATGCGTCCATATTGGACATTTGGCTAGACTTTGTAATGTCGGTTCAACCCTCATATATATATATCAACCCTCTCAACCCTCATATATATATATATATATATATATATATATATATATATATATATATATATATGTATATGTAGTACGATGGATAAATTGTCATGTAAATTACGCAAAAATAAAAATAACACTGAAACCTCATTTTAACTAATATATTTGCGAAAATTGCACAAAAATACCTTGAAATACTAAAGAGTAAATTTATTCAATAAAATCGCCATTGGCTTCAACCACGGCCTTCAGACGACTTCGGAAACTCCTGAATCTTTTCTGGACGGTCTCCTTGTTTAAGTTGGTGAATGCTGCCATAATCCTTGCCTTCAGTTCATCTTTGGTGTTACAAGGAGGTTTGTTGGTCTCTCGCTCAACTGCGCCCCACACATGATAATCAAGGGGATTGCAATTTAGGGAGTTCGGTGGCCAGATGTAAGAGGTTATATGGTGGCAGAAATTGTCTGACAGCCATGACTGGGTTCTTCTGCTTTTGTGGCATGGTTCAGAGTAGTGTTGACAGACATAGGTTCTTCCAGCAGCCAACCTCTTGACTTACGGCAGCACTACCTCCTCAAGGCATTTGAAGTAGGCCTCCGTGTTGAGTCTGAGGCTCCGTGAGGAGATGAATGGAGGCATATCGTCGGCATCACTCCAAAATTTCGCCATCGCATTAGACTCATCCAACTCTGTCCAAATCCTCTGCATTGTCCTCAGATTGACACCCAAATACTCTGAAATGTTTGTATTGGAGCTTCCGGCACAAATGCCAACTAGTACAGTATGCTGTTTCCAAATTCCCGGCGGAGTGAATTGCACCATGTTGGTATTTTTCTCACAGATCGTGCCCAACTGACTCTACGATAATGTGCAAAATCAAAAAGAAAGAACGCGCATGTGCGAAGTTAAAAACATAAAATGGCGGCAATTTACCTATCGTACCCTATATATATAAATGTAAATATATATATATATATATATATATATATATATATATATATATATATCAACATTTATATATACATATATCAATCTAAATATATATATATATATATATATATATATATATATATATATATATATATATATATATATCAATGTAAATATATATATATATATGTATTGAGGGTTTTGAGCATTTCAACGTGGTGTAAGCTTGCTTCGCTAGATCTATTACGACTGAAAATTGAGTTCTATATCCACTCGGTGCTCCATGCTTTCGACCTTGTGCCACATCAAAGCTACGCTTAGAAAATCATTTTTGGGCACCTCGAGGCGGTGTAATGGTTACCAAGTTGTCTTGTTAGAACAATTACAACTGAGTAGTGAGTTCGATCTTCACTGAGTGCCCTCTATTTTGGGGCTTGTGCCACATCTAAGCTACGCTTGGGAAATCTTTATATATTGAGGGGTTCGCCATGTAGAAGGCCCGGGATTACATTAACAGGCAGTTTATACGGACAGAAGGCGAAGATAACGGTTAACCCTCTACTTGAATGGTTAAAATTATATCTATCTATCTATCTATCTATCTATCTATCTATCTACATATATAATCTTAACGAGTTCAGTGTGACTCCCGGGCCTTCTACATGTCGAACCTCAACGTAAATATATACATATATATATATATATATATATATATATATATATATATATATATATATATATATATATTGAACAATAAAAAATATTAAAAAATTAAAATCTTCAGACACACTGGGTTGTATATTAATATTCCTTCGTTTTTATTATTATTTCATTTAGATTCCTCGACTAGTTTCGGCCATCATCAGGAGAAAAATAATTTTCTGTTTGCTGGTAGCAGTGATATATATATATATATATATATATATATATATATATATATATATATATATATATATATATATATATATATATATATATATAATAAATTAACTGATTTAAAATATGTTTTTTTTCACTACACAGTAATAACCATGTTTCAAAAATGGATGCTAAAAGTTTGGAATTTAATTTTGTAATTAATTTAAAAACATTAGTTCCATTTCATCCTCAAGCGAATTTTGGAGTAACTTTGAACTCAGCTGAGTCTAGTGATCCCATACGGATAGAAGGGGAAAATAACGGTTAACCCTCGACTTGAACTGGTTAAAATTATATCTATCTATCTATCTATCTATCTATCTATCTATCTATCTATCTATCTATCTATCTATCTATCTATATAATGTGTGTGTGTGTGTATGTGTGCATGTTTATTAATTATTTCACCGCAAGCAAGTAAGTAAAGCCACGAAGACGCAAGAGGTTACATAGTCTGAGAGTAAATGTTAAAAATCTTTTTTAGAAAAGACAGAGAACAATGAAAGAACAGGCATTAAGAAGAGATAAGATGACGATTGACATTGCGTTAACGTTTTTGAAGATCAAATTCGAATGAAAAACAAGAAACCGGAAGAGAATTCCACAAGCGAGAGAAAAAAAACTTTTGACATTGAACTACAGAAATATTTCAACCTCAAAATTGTGAGACCTTGCCGTCAATACAGTACTTTGCTTAAATCTAGGTAAGATAGAGAAAAGGAAGAAAAAATATATATATGTTATATATCAAGAACAATTTTGGCGGAAAGATCTATGACAAAGTGGAAAAAGTTTTATGGGACGCGTTTCGCTGAAGTCATAAAGGTGGAAACGCGTAACACGAAAACATTTTCTACTTTGTCAAACATCTTTCCGCCAAAGCACACACGCACGCTACGAAAAAAAGTCAACTTTGCACCAATAAAAAATCCATATATAAAAGAATAACGAGAAATATAAAAGATCTATTGCTAATATCCCCTGAGGAGTGGACGGAGTGATTGCTAGTGTGTCCATCTACGAAACTCGAGTCAGGATGCTGAAGGTAACACCACTCAGTTAAGTGACAAACTTTATATTTGTATTAATTATATATATATATATATATATATATATATATATATATATATATATATATATATATATTGGCTTGAAGCAATCGGATGTCTAGCCACACTGATGAGCTGTGATACAGTGAAACAGTCTTGTATGTGCAATGTGGATGACTATTTATACTCTCGTTTCCCGATTGAACACTCTAGAGAATGGGTAATTTTAAAAACAGTGGCTGCTTCTGCTATGAACGCGTCGCTGTTCAGTTATAAATTGAGCGCTATTGGCTTCTGGCATTTGTATACATCACGTATATAATACGTTAAAATTTTTCCTTTCTCTGTCGTGTGCCGATAGATTAGGGGTAGAATCTCTGACTGATGCCAATCAACGCCGAAGTGGTTAAGCACCTAACATCCCATGATCTACTCTCCGATAAGCGATATGGTTTCCGTTTTGCCCGTTCTACAGCTGATGTGCTTACGGCCATAACAGAAATTGTTTACCATCTCTTCACAATAACGGAGAAGCTCGTGTCGTGGCTCTAGATATCTCCAGGGCGTTTGATAGGTTGGCATGCCGGCCTTCTTCGCAAGTTTCAGGGTTATGGAATTTCAGGTCGATTGTTTGACTTAATACAATCATTTCTGTCAAACCGTGTATTGAATGTCATTCTCAACAGATTCTCCTCCAGCTCCTATCCCATGAACGCAGGTGTTCCCCAAGGCTCCATCCTAGTCCCGACTTCATTCCTTATCTTCATTAACGATCTTTCTGATGTCATAGGTTCCCAAGTAGGCATCTACGCGGACGACACTACTATTTACTCTTGCCTCAAAAACAAATCTAGTGTCACTGACAAAACTAATCTGGCCGTTTGTCTCGAAAAGGACCTCCAATCGGTTGTGAACTGGGGCAGGAAGTGGCTGGTTAACTTTAACGCCTCAAAAACAAAACTGCTCTCTATTACTCGCCACAGAGAACCATCCCTGCCTCCCAATTAGAATGTCTGACGCTCAACTCCACGAGAGCTCCTCTTTTCGACTACTCGGCCTCACATTGTCCGCTGACCTGAGATGGAACAAATACATTGAGTCAATAGCTTCGTCCACCGCAAGGAAAGTTGGCTCCCTGTGCCACGCCAGGAAATTTTTCTCGCCGGAGTCGATCCTTCAAATCTACAAATCAACCATTCACCCCTTCTGTTTGTCTCAAGGTTCTTGATAAAATCCAGAGACGGATATGCAATGTAATTGGCCCTGATCTGTCATCTCGTCTGCAGTCGCTCTCACACAGACGTGCCGTCGCCCCCCTCTGTCTTTTTTATAAATACTTTCACGGTAACTGCTCCCATGAGTTGCTTTCGCTGGTTCCAAGACTTCATGAATTTAAGCGTTCTACTAGGCTGGCATCTCGCTCACACCCTTTCACTGTCGAAACTGTTAAATGTAGCCGTTTCTTCTACTCCAATAGCTTCATGTCTCGCACCTCTCGCCCGTGGAACTCCCTCCCCATTTCCTGTTTCCCTGATAGCTATAATCTCCAACAATTGAAATGTATTGTCAATCGACGTCTCCAGATGACCTGATCTATCCACTATCCTTCTCCTCATCCTTTCCTCTATCACTCCTATTTGCTCTCGCCCCAACTCTCTGTAACCCTTGCGTGCAGTTGGCTCCCCGCCTTGCTTGGGGTGGAATGCTTAAAAAAGAAAAAAAATTCGGTCGAGTTTCGATCCCGGTTTGAAGCAATTGGATGTTTATCCACACTCATGATACAACGAAACAACTTTGTATGTGGATGACTATATATATATATATATATATATATATATATATATATATATATATATATATATATATATATATATATATATATATATACCTCTTATCTACGGAACTCATCAACGGACTTCGGATATAACGGACAAAATCAGCAGGCAAAATAAAAATAAAAAATCCGGAGGATAAAACCTTCCAAATCGTCAGCAATGTATTTCAAAATTTGCGGGCTTAGCGAAACGAGTCGTGTTAGTTCTCAAAGTGACCGCTTGGCGGCGGTGGCAGGCCTTTCAATTGTAAACAAAGACGGGTGCGTGAGAAAGTTGCTGTGAGAAATCTATTATTTTTGTCATTTTGTTTAATATATTAATTGTTCTGCCCTCATCATGGCATCGAAGCAGATGTTTGTATATTTAGGCAGTATATCTTCATTCAAAAATGTTTCATTTAATAATATAGACATATTGTGTCTACTTATTTTTATACTGACCTTTTCCAGTTCTCTAATTAGTTCCTTCATGTTAAGATAAAATTCATCAAGGAAGGCGCCGTAGTTTTTTCCTACCCAAGTACTTTCTATCTCCTCTGAGATCATCCTTGGGGGTGAATTACAAAGACAAACTTATTGTAACTGCGATAAAATCTGCATTCCGTTGTGATGGTGTTTTTTTTTAAAACACGCGCGAACGCTCTCTGCTGTAATTTCAAAGTATCAGTTATAGCTATGGATGTTTTCTTTGCAAACCAAGCGTTTCATTATAAGGAAGCTGACTGGAAACTGATAGAAATGCAAAATTAAATGTTTGTTATATGCACTTCAACATGCTTCTTCTACATTCGTAATAAATTTTGTTGAGTATTAGTTGGTTTATTTGGATATCTGAGGTCTCGAAAATTTAAGGTTTTGTTTGTTATTTTCGTGATGTAGTGTACTCCTGTATCGTGAAAGTGAATAAGAAAGAATGTGCAAAAGAACATGTATCCGACCAATGACGTGTAAGACATCTTGATAATGTTGTGGTCATAAAACCAACGTACGTACGCAATATTTTGTCAGAGATACAATCGCCCAAAGGGCATTTACTCTGATTTACAATGCTGGTCTTTCCCAGAACGCTAGTTGACGGAAAAGAGTCATTGCGTATGATGAAGTTGGTTGTATTAAATTAAGTATAATATATATTTTTTTTTACAGGGATCAGTGGGAAATATATTAGTACATAAGAGATTTTTAGGATTGTTTAATATATATATATATATATATATATATATATATATATATATATATATATATATATATATATATATAGGCAGTATATCTGAATTAAAGCATGTTTGGTTAAATAATTTAGACGTATTATGTCTATTTATTTTAGATTTTAACCTTTCAAGTACTTGGGAAAATAAGAATTATTTGAAAGAAAATTTGGGAACTTATCTTAATCAATTCACTACATTCACCAAGAAATTAATTCGTAGACTTGAAAGGATTAACACCAAAATAAATAGACATAATACGTCTAAATTATTTAACCAAACATACTTGAATATATATATATATATATATATATATATATATATATAGATAGATAGATAGATAGATAGATAGATAGATAGATAAACATATAGATATATAGAGATAGATAGATAGAGAGAACGATAGATAAATGTAATCTTAACCAGATCAAGTCGAGTTTAACCGTTATCTTCTCCTTAGATATACAGATAGATAGATAGATATATTGAGGTTCATATATATTGAGGTTCTTAATGTAATCCTGTACCACGTGTGGCTCCCGGGCCTTCTACATTGTGAACTATATATATATATATATATATATATATATATATATATATATATATATTGAGGTTCAGTATGTAGAAGGCCCGGGCGCCACACGTGATACAGTATTACATTAATAGGCAGTTTATACGGACGGAATGGGAAGATAACGGTTAATCCTCGTCTTGAACTGGTTAAGATTCTATCTATCTATCTGTCTATCTATCTATCTACCTACCTACACACACATATATATATATATATATATATATATATATATATATATATATATATATATATATATATATATATATATATATAACATTTTTAGATTGAATAACGTTTCCTAGTTTTACTTTATTTTATCCTATATATATATATATATATATATATATATATATATATATATATATATATACATATATATATATATATACATATATATATACATATATATATATATATATATATATATATATATATATATATATATATATATATATATATGTGTGTGTGTGTGTGTGGAGAGAGAGAGAGAGACACGCATGTGTGTTACAAAAGCGTAGAAAATCAATACTAAATCTGGAGTGGCTTTTAATATCTCAGCCTGAACGCAAATATAATGACATTACACGTTATCGAATTCAATGTGAGCTCTCTTTTACAAATGGCTTGAATTTAATGCAAAGTCTTAACGTGTAATATTACACTCCACAATCGACCTGTATTGTACGAACATTTTTGTCCCTTGTGTTTATTACATGCCGAATTTTGTCCGCAACTCTCGCAAATAGAGCCAACCCACTAAATGATAATGGAAATTCTTTCCATATGCGACGTATCTGCATGGTCTATCGTCTCTCACATGTAACGCATTCCTAAGAACATCGGTTGCTTTCTCCCTGCACCGATCCCACGATCAGGCTCTTCACACATGCGTCGTCTTTCACGTGCAACGTGTTACCGAGATCCAGCGATCTATTCTCAAAGTGAAACGTCTTCCCCATGCAAGGTATTCGCCATGCCCAGCATTATCCACATGTGACATATTCTCTAGGGCCACCATAATTCACATGTGCCGTATTTCCCAGAAGTGGCGCATTCTCCAAACCTATACTCTTCCACTAATTTTTTTAACCATTTCACCCCAAGCAAGGCGATAAAGTCACTAGCACGCAGGGGGTGGGGTTCAGAATGTGAAATAATATAAGAAAATGGGTAACATTATTAAGCGAGCGAGAACAATAAAAGAGCCGAAGACAGAAGATAACGATTGACATTGCATTCAAATTTTTGAAGATCAAACTTGACTGGAAAGCAAGATGCCGAGAGAGAGTTTCACAAGCGAAAAATGCGATAAAAAAGCTGTTAGCATAGAAATTATGGTTAGATTTCGATATTTCAGCTGTCAAATGATGAGACCTTACCGCCAATCTAGTACTGCGCTTAAATCCGTCACGTCTAAGTAACATAGAGGAAAATTTCATCAGAACAATTACCATGAAAGTATTTATAGAAAAGGCAGAGGGAAGCTACATTACAGCGGTGAGAAAGTGACTGAAGCCGTGATGCCAGCAGTATTGCAGATTCTTCTTTGGAATTTATCTCTAAATATATATATATAGCAGAAGCACCAGACCATATATGGTAGCAATATTTAAGGCATGGAGGTATTCACTAGGCCCATCATCTGTACATGTGGCGTATTCTCCTGACTTATCGTCTTCCACATGGGACTTATTCGCAAAATTGTCTTTCAAATACAACATGTTCGCCAGACCTATCGTTTTCACACTCGCAACTATTCCCTCCAACAATTCTGTGGTCAGCCGTTTCAAGAAGTTGAAATGCACATCGAAGTATTTCTAAATTCAACAGAATTGCAACAATTCTGTGGCCAGCCGTTTCAAGAAGTTGAAATGCACATCGAAGTATTTCTAAATTCAACAGAATTGCAACAATTCTGTGGCCAGCCGTTTCAAGAAGTTGAAATGCACATCGAAGTATTTCTAAATTCAACAGAATTGCAACAATTCTGTGGCCAGCCGTTTCAAGAAGTTGAAATGCACATCGAAGTATTTCTAAATTCAACAGAATTGCAACAATTCTGTGGCCAGCCGTTTCAAGAAGTTGAAAAGCATATCGAAGAATTTGTACATTCAATTCCGAAATAGTTCTTCGATGATGAAATGCACAATTTTCAAAAAAAGGTACCATGAAATCATAGAAAGCTGAGAAAAACGCTTTCATGGCCGAATAATGATAAATATAGATTTATATAAATAAATGCTTTTGTCAGGATAATGCTGGATAGTTTTGCATCTGCTCGATTGTTAACATAACTTGAGTAGACAGTTGTTTGATCATCATGTATCGATTTACTTCGGTTTTATTACCAAAATCTTTTATATTTTAAAACTGTCTAATAAAATCGGAGAAGTTCACTGTAACAAAAATCACTTTGCCTTTGCAAAGAGAACGAATAACTAATTTCGCTTATCTATGTAAAACATTATCTCCGTCTGGACGCCGGCAAAAAGTGAATTTTTATTTGACAGCTGAAAATGTCAACCTCCGAAGATGTATGCAAGTAACCTGTACGGGACATATCACTGTATTATCTACTAACAACAAACTCGTTCTAATATATATATATATATATATATATATATATATATATATATATATATATATATATATATATATATCAGTTGCTGTTGTTTATCTGTCAGACTTGTACAGGAATTAATGAGTTAAATCTAGTCTGATCTTAAAGCAACAATGCCAATGACCTTTGGTGTTAATTGACCTAATTTGAAACACACTCTATATGTAGGCGCACGTTGCAATCGGGGAAATAGGCAGTAGGCTCTCTTGTTTCCTTAGAAACAAGAAACTTCTCCTTAAATTGTGTCTGCTGAAAGGAGAATGTCATTGCCATAGAAAACACGCCAGAAGACAACACGAAGATTATGCTTCAGCTTCATAGACAACTTTTAAAGGCCAAGACCAGGATTTCAAAAAGAGAGAGGGGGGGAGATGGGAGAGAGGAGGGAAGAGAGAGAGAGAGAGAGAGTGTGAGAGAGAGAGAGAGAGAGAGAAACAAGATTCTCCTCAGCTGAAGTAAGGCTGGTTAAACGAATGATGTGCTTTATAATAAAGTTTCAGTAAATGATTAATGATTTGCCATAAAAGACTTATGCATTATATAACTCAGGGTTTTTCTAACTGTGGATCCCGACCCTTCAGTGGGTCGCGAGATGAAATAAAATGGGTCGCGGCAAAAAAGAAAGAACGAAAAAAACTCAAGTGAGAGCAAAGTGCAGAATATAAACAACTCTGAATGCTGCACAGCACTCATAAATCATCGCTCGTTTTTGACCGAGGTAAGCACGTATTATATTTAATTTTAAAAAATATAATTACATATATATATATATATATATATATATATATATATATATATATATATATATATATATATATGTATATATATATATATGTATATAGGTAAAAAATCGTGTGTAAGTAATCCAAGTAATTCCTAATAATATAAAATATTAAAACTAATCCACAAAGAGAGCTCAATATATTTATTACAGAACATATAGAGATAAATTACATATAGATGAAATTCAATACCCCATTTGTACGGCCATTTCTCCCCGTAATAGATTAATCTTCCGCGGTTTGTCAACACCAAAGGATTTGAAGATACAATTTAAAAAAAAAGAAGCTTTCTTTTCATTTTATCTTCAAACCCTTTGGTATTGACAATCATCGGAAGATTAATCTATTACGGGGAGAAATGGCCGTACAAATGGGGCATTGAATTTCATCTATATGTAATTTCATCTATATGTAATTTCTCTCTCTCTCTCTCTCTCTCTCTGTATATATATATATATATATATATATATATATATATAAGGGAACATAGAAGTCAACACTTAGAGGCAACAGTCTGTTTCATGCTAGATGCAATCGTCAGGCCATATATATATATATATATATATATATATATATATATATATATATATATGAAAGAATATATATATATATATATATATATATATATATATATATATATATATATATATATATATATATGAAAGAAAAAAGGTAACAAAGCAACTGGATGGTTTAAGAATATCTATTTAATTAATTTTACCGATTTTTAAAAGTTAATTGCATATTCGGATTTTTTGTTTTTCCATAATTTTCCTCATATATATATATATATATATATATATATATATATATATATATATATATATATATATAGTCTGTTCTGATTGAGTTTATGTATCTTGTTCGTCAAACACATTCCGGCCTGAGTGACAGGATTTCCTTTAAATATGTTATTCTAAAGATAATAATTTTATATTCATACAAATAGATACATATAATTCAAATATGTGTGGATCATAAGATCTATGCATATAAATTATCGATGCTAAATAAATGAACCTAGCGAACAGAGTTTGTCTTTGTACTATTACACGTATGTATGACTGGTCACAACACAAAATGTGGTTCTTGCTGTGGATCGCAGTAAAAACAATAAAAAATAAAACAATAAAAATAAAACAATCAAATAAAATAAAAATAAAATAAAATAAATTAAAAATAAAATAAAAATGAAATAAAATAAAAATAAAATAAATTAAAAATAAAATAAAAATGAAATAAAAATAAAACAATAAAAAAAAATGTGGTTGTTGCTGTGGATCGCAGTAAAAAATAAGTCTGAAAAACTCACCTTATCCGTATAAAAACCACAGTGGATCGAACCCACTATTCTGTAGTAATAATCAATCAAAATGGCGGCGATATCAATTACCGCACGCCGATTATATGTTGGTTGATTTTACAACGTCCCAATCCTTGCTGGGTTATTTAATGTCGAATTTTATATGGAGCCCCAAGTGAAGTGCGAACTCACTACCTCGTAGTTGGCTTATGTCGTGACAAGAGAACAATGAAGAATTTTTTTTTTCAATTGGTTGATTATTAGTAAAAGATTTGTGCCAATTTCTTATAAAAGAAAGAGTGAGATTAATGATGCATACAATAAGATGTAAATCTTGTTTGTGAAAATTTTGACTTATCACAAAAGAAAGAAAGAAAGAAAGAAAGAAAGAACAGATGAACAGAGATGCAAAATGCAAAGCAATAAAGAAAGAAAGAAGGAAAGAATGAAAAGTAGAACGACCATAAAAGGAAAAAGAACACAAAAGAAAGAGAAAAAGAAAGAAAGAATTTGGTGAAAGAAAATACAAAAAGCAAGAAAGCAAGAAAGCAAGCAAGAAAGAAAGAAAGAAAGAAAGAAAGAAAGAAAGAAAGAAAGTAGGAGACCATAAAATGAAAAAGAACACGAAAGAAAGAGAAAAAGAAAGAACGAATTTGATGAAAGGAAATACAAAATGCAAGGAAGAAAAAAAGAAAGCAAAATATATAAGAAAATATTAGGAGAATCAACGAAATAGGACAAATATAAAATAAAGAAAGAAAAAGATCAATGAGATAAAAAGAAAAGAAAGAGCTGAATAGAACGACCAGAAAGAACGAAAGAAAGAGCTGAATAAAAAGAAAGAAAGAAAGAAAGATATGAGAAGAAGAAAGGGGAAAAGATGAAAGAAAGAAAGATATCCAAAGTAAGAAAGAAACATAGCAGAAAAAGGCACAAAATATTGATAAGGAGAAGGAGAGAAAGAAATACAAGGATTCAATGCGAAAATAATCTAATTGTATCTTTTCATCAAAATATTTTTTAAAAAACGTGTGTCTGGAAAACTGGTGATAGCGAAACAGGACCTGCAACGCTGCCATTGATGTCGATTCTTTGTAGATATGGATGATTATTTGCGCTCCATTTTGGCAGCAATTTAATCTCCAAACAAGCGTCAGATGATACGTGAAATGCTAGCCGCAAATAACATGATAATCCAATATTATTTGTAGTATTGCTGTTTATGGAATTTGATTTTAATATTAAACACCATTTCGTTTCGGTCTGTACATTCTCAGTTTTCAAATGACTTTCTTGTACTTCAGCGACACTTTCAATTTTAAAATGCTTCTGACTTTTTGGTTTATTTCTTCCCTCTAAAGCGGTTGTAACATTTGCATCTGGAACCAATAATTTTTGCTTGATGCTCTTTTTTCCTCCTTTTTTTAATCATTTCACCCCAAGCAAGACAATAAGGCCATTAGGATACAAGGAGGTACTGAGTGTTAGAGAATATGAGAAAAAAAACTGACAATTTTGTGAAGTCTCTTTCCTGACTAAATCAGCATATATGTTTATGTATATACACATACATATATACATACATACCCAAATCTCTCATCAACACATCTATCATCACTACCTCTCAAACCAAACCTAATGTTTTTATTAACATTTAAGCAGAAATTCACTTTCGCCAACCGTCCAGAAAGGAGTTCAAGGCTCACTAACTGTTGTGTAGGATCCACCTAATCTGCATAGGTGACTATCAACTATATAAATAATGGTTGGTACCGGAAGACGAGGAAGAGGAATCACGAGATCCAACTAGAGACTCTGATCGACTGCGACTAGTCAACACATTCTCCAGGAACGTCTTCCCAGAAATATACAGAAATACTATATGTACTTATTGTGTATACTTTCTTGTTATAATACATTCTTGTTCTAAGTACATTTTGTGTTGCATTATTATTCCATGCAATAGGCGAGATTCAACATTGAGTCAAGACTCAACACTAACAAATACAGAAAACGAACAATGAGACATTAAAAAAACATAAGGAAAACTTATTCTTTTTAAAAATTTATTCCTTTTATTTGCTTGTATTAAGTATATATATATATATATATATATATATATATATATATATTATCCCTCACCGGTAGCACAACTCGGAGTTTCATGCACAACGCAATCTTCAGGAGCTACCCAGCACTTGAAGATTGCTTTGGACATGACACACAGTCGTGCTACCTGTAAGGGATAATATATATATATATATATATATATATATATATATATATATTTTGTGTATTTCGGCAGCAATCCTTCTTTCATGCACATTTCATTAAAAACGACTGACAAGGTGCTTTTATTTAGTTTTTTATATAATTTCTTGTGCGATTTAATGATGTTTTTCTTTTCAGATGATAAATTATATAAAAACTCTCCGAATGTTCTTTTTATCCGAGCGCTTTCTAATTCTAACAGTTGAAATATAATCTTTGAAAATGGCTAAATGTATAGCCGAAAGCGCTCGGAGAAAAAGAACATTCGGACAGTTTTTATATAAGTTTTTAATGAAATATATATATATATATATATATATATATATATATATATATATATATATATGTATATATATATATATATATTACATCGAGCACTTTTTTATTAACACCAGCACTCAATGTGCGATATAGTACATTCACACACACACACACACACACACACACACACACACACACACACACACACACACACACACACACACACACACACACACATATTTAGTGTATTGGGGCAGCAGATCATTCATTAAACATATCTTATTAAATATAACAGACAATGAATGTCTATTATGTCTGATCATGAACCGTTCTAATGTTCGAATGTTTGCTTTAATTTCTGGTGAAAATAAAGACAAAAATTCTCCAACATTTGGATATTTTTATTATTATTTTGTCAAAATAACAAAATATCATCTTTGACGGTGGATATCTTCGTTTCATGTCTGTATAACCACTCTGAGGATGGCTCATGTGAGCCGAAAGCTTAGGACCAAATTAATAAAAAAAAATATTCAAATCTTGGAGAATTTTAGTCTTTATTTTCAGCAGAAATTAAAGCAAACATTCGAACATTAGAACGGCTCATGATCAAACATAATAGACATTGATTGTTTGTTATATTTAATAATAATAATATATATATATATATATATATATATATATATATATATATATATATATATATATATATATATATATATATATATATATACAATTTTTATTAAATTCAATATTAGAACTATATTATAACAGTAAGTATTAAACATTATATCTAATTTAATAATACAATATACACTCATATGCAAACTTTTGGGTCAGCATGGTTAATTAATTATTTTTAATTTTAAGTGATTAGCAGTATGCTTTTCTCGGTACGTTACATTATCTTTGACGGCCAGAAAACAGGTTACTCTATTTTCGTCAATACTGCATGGTGGATGAAAGACAATCTTGAGCATAGTAATGCCGAAAAAAGACCATGCAAAAATACTGGGTCACTAGGGAAATTTTCACCTTTCAGCCCTTTTCTTAAGTTAAAAATTATTTATTTATTTTATTTTATTTATTATTATTTTGTTTTTGCAAGGAGTTATCTTTATTATTACAGTTAGTGCAAAACATCAAAATATGGAGTTATCAATTAGCATTGCTGTCTTTGGCTCGAATAATTGGCTCATTTCAACGTGACATTGATTGGAACATGATTAGGATTTTCTCATTGGGAATTTCCCCCCATTCTTCTTGGCAGCAATCCCAAACTCTTGGAAATTACGCGGCTTGCGTTGGAGCACTTGTTTCTTCAGTTCCTACCACAATGGTTTAATTATATTGAGATCAAGATTTTGTGTTGGCCAGTATTCCAAAGGTTGAACATCTTCACCCACAAGAAGCCATTTTGTTACACGTGATGTGCGGTAAGGAGCACAGTCTTTCCGAAAAACAATTTCCCCTCTTAGTAGATTCAACAGTAGTAAACTAATATAGACTTCGCTATTTAGGCTTTTACCAATGTTTTTCTACCATCGATTTTGATGCAGCCTCACTTTATTACGTGCCATCACCAAATTTTACCGTCGTTATGTGTCTTGCATTTGTGTCTTGCATTTATGTCTTGCATTTGTGTCTTGCAATTGCACCTTTCTTTCTCTGGTAGTCTTTCATATCCTCTTGCGTTCGTATGTAAATCTATTTTGCATTCATCATTAAAAATTACTTTTAGCAACTTTCCTGCATCCTATGTTACTTGTTCTTTGTCCAATTCAATCTTCTATTCTTCTATTCTTCTATTCTTCTATTCTTCTATTCTTCTATTTCGATGTTGGCTTTTTTTGTTAATTATGTTTTTGTCTATTTTTTTATTTATCATTTTTTTTTCTTTCTTTCGTTTTTGCCGCTATACAGCAATTCATTTTCTTTTTTTCTTAATACTCTGCGTGCTGTATCAAGTGAAATCTCACCGTTTAAACTGCATTCACTTCTAACTTGTCTGACCTCTTAACCTTGGCGTGCCTGCAGAGACACTTTCAGTCTATCTTGTCGAACATTTTTTTAATGATCTTCCAGTTTTCCTTACGCGTAAAATACTTTTAATATTAGCAAACATACTTTGGGTGGTATGAAGACTGTTTTTGGAGTTTCCAAATCGCCTGATTATCACTGGTTGAGTCATCTTCTTCCTTGAAACCACAACTTCCATCTTTGTTTCAGCAGGCAAGGTCGATTTATGAAAGCGTGGTATTGCACTCAATTTTAAAGTTGGGATTTGATAATGAAACAAAATATTTTTTTTTTACAAATCGTTAGCATTTTTTCAAGGAAATGAGTTTGAAGATTAAGTTTAGTTTCAAAATCGTAGCGTTGGAATTTCATTCCGGTGATCAGTGAAAGCCTTATAGCAGAGCCTTATAAAATTGATAATTTACTGAAGCTTTACAAATTGTATATGGACAAGATGCATGGCACAGGCACATTATTACTAAATCATTGTGCCATAAAATAAGACCTTCATTTACTTCAAAGGGAAATTATACTGAACAATTTTATGTTATAAAGTGCAATAGTTTTAGCATGGTTTTCAATAAACAATACAAATTTAAAACGTTTTGTCTTATAATTTGTGCACAGCAGTGTTATGTTATATACTCTTTTATGGATAGAAGAAAGACATTTGGAAAATATATTTCTTAGTCATTGCCGACGTGTTTCGTCAATCCGACTTTATCAAGGCAAGTTTAAAAGCGAAATGTTTTTTAGTTACATTAAATTCAAATATAAAGAGAACGCTCCTGTGTAAGCCTCCTTCTGGATGTTGGTAACTTTTTTTAAATATTTCAATTTAACTGTCTTATCATCAGAATTATTCTGAGAAATTTAACATACTCTTTTTTCTATTTTTGTTTTATGATCTAACAAATCTTATTTATTGTGTAGCCTTTTCTGTAATGTTTTAGAAACTTTTTTTTACAGTTTTTACTTATCGAATACAGTAAAAGACTGAATATTTTGCTTGTGATGATTCATAATTAAAATTATCCATTCAGTGTATCTAGTACAATAGATATCAACCTTATTTGGATTTATTCTTGTAATAGTAAAATTTTGAAGTTTGTAAGTAAAAACCTACGAAAATTATGTATTTCTGTACATTTTTCTGACAAAGATTAAATGCTCAAAAATTGGCAAAAGCTATAAATCTAATTTTTAATGTCAGTACTTATTGCATCAAACCGCAGCTTTCACACTGAGTGCAATGTTGGTATTGTAAATGTCTCAAAAGTCAACCAGCCCAAATTTTTCAGTAGAAATTTTATTAGAAAAAAATAAGTTAATGTTGAAC
>OZ038489.1:32786371-32791371 GCA_964036315.1 Acanthosepion esculentum
CCTTACTGGTGGACGTAGTTTATCGTCTTACCCTGGACGCGGATATAGTTTATCGTCATACCCAGGAAGGAGAAAAAATTAGAAGTAAAAAAAGAAAGAACCAAGAACATCAGAACAAGTGCTTAAGTTCCAAGTCCAAAGAAAAAAAAACCAAACAAGTAGAAAGACTAAAACGTAGAGTGCTCAATACGCTAAGTAGAGCGATAAACTAGAATATATATATATATATATATATATATATATATATATATATATATATATATGTGTGTGTGTGTGTATAGCGAGAGAGAGAGAGATTTTGTCAGTATGGCTCTCTTCTTCAAGTTATGTTTAAAAATTGCGCATAAATATAAAATATATAAAAAATACAATTCATTATACAAACGTCACTTGTCTTGGGAAAAACGGTTGAACTGGTAATCAATGCAGTCAGCATGAATGGAATGCAACTGAAACGTTAGTAACATGATGGGGTTAATATGCATCTTGAAATTTTCTATCACTTGATTAGTTTAGTCTAAATTGTATGTAACTCTCTTGTCATTTTGTTCATGCCCCGGAGTGGGGCGTTAGTAATTTGAATATGTAATTATCGTCATGCTTTTTATGGTTTAAAAGCTCGGTGGATCCTGGATATTTTTTAGAATGGTTACAGTAAGTTGTTCGTCAAAATTATTCTCGTTTGTGATAAAATGTCACGCAAATTCTGTTGGTTTCACATTATTGTGTTGGACATCAGCCATGCGGCCATAAAATCTTCTGTTTTTTTGGGGTTTTTTTTTTTTTTGCTTTTTCTTGCAAAAGTGTTCGGAATCTACTCACCTTTTGACCCTTAAAACGTATGAAGATAGTTACGTATGTAAACTACTAATTTACCGTATCGGTGGTGGTGGTGGGGGGCGATAACCAGAATGACAGTAGAGTTCCATAAGATTTATACTAAGTTGTTTGATTAATTCCTCTGAGTAACCAATCAATTGACAAAAATTTTCAAAATGACCAAGATCACCATCATGTTAAGCTCGTTTTAAGCCTTCACGCTGGCGGCGTTTCATCCGTTTTCTCATGACAAGCTACGTTTGTACAAAGTTTTCTGTAGATTTTTTATAATTTTATACTTGCATACAATTTTTCAATGTAACTTAAAGAAGATAGACATACTGTTGAAGTATTGTTGAACAGTGTCTAACACTGTCTTCTTTTCATTTCTTAAATCCAGCTCTTTTCTATGTGTTGCATTATTATTATTATTATTATTATTATTATTATTATTATTATTATTATTATTATTATTATTATTTCCTTTGATATCTGATGTGTACTCATTTCTTTCCGGGTCCCACTCAGGGACCTAAGGTTAGAAATGGCATCATGACGTTTTCCACTGAAAAAAATTTTTTACATAGACAAAGCCCTTCGTAAGGTGTGGGCTATACTGGTGAGAAAAATTTTTTGTATTTCTTGAAGGCATGGGCTTCCAAGGATCCCTTCAATTAGTCTACTGGAATCTTTTCCAACCAATTCGAGGGCCCCAACTACAACGGGGATTGTTGATGTTCCCATGTGCCACATTTTTGTCCATCTTTCTTCCCTCCTCGGCATAATGTATGCCTGTAAGTTCGTTTATTATTATTATTATTATTATTATTATTATTATTATTATTATTATTATTATTTCCTTTGATTTCTGATGTGTACACATTTCTTTCCGGGTCCCGCCCAGAAACTTAAGGTTAGAAATGGCATCATGACATTTTCCACTGACCAAAAAAAACCCAACCCCAAAATCAACAACAACAACTAAAAAACACACATGCATATATCTCTTACATAGATAAAGCCCTTCGTAAGGCTTGGTATGTACCCGTGAGAACAATGTTTTGTATTCCTTTAAGGCATGGGCTGCCAGTAATGCCTTCAATGAGTCTATTGGAATCTTCTCTAATCAATCCGAGGGCTCCAACTATAACAGTGATTGTTGATGTTCCCATGTGCCACATTTTTGAGATTTCGATTTCAAGGTTCTTGTATTTTGATAGCTTTTGGAGATCTTCAAAGATACATTGCAGTCTGCAAGGACTGCCATATCAATAAGGAGGCATATTTTTGTTTGCGGTCTCTAATAACGATGTCTGGGCGGTTTGCTTTGATTGTTCTGTATGTATTGTGAAGTCCCATAAAATTGTTACAGGTCCTATTTCCGTAACTGGGTCTGAGTAGTGTTCATATCAATTTCTTCCCGTAGAAGTTGCAGATTTTCCAGTACAGATATTGGCCCACTCTGTCGTGCCGGGTTTTATATTCAGTGGGTGCCAATAATGTGCAACCTGATACAAGATGATCAACTGTTTCTGGATATTTATCACAGAATCTGCATTTTGGACTAACACAATATTTTAGCATGTGTGCTTGATAATTTCTAGTTAACAAGCATTAGTCCTGTGCAGCATGGATAAAACCTTCCGTTTCAGCTTTCAACCCTGCACGACGTAGCCACTGATGCGTACGGGGTTTGTCTACATCAGCTTGTTTGTTACGGGCAGAGTATTGGCCATGAAGCGGTTTATCTTGCCATTGTTTCTGTATCTGGTCGGTTGCATTTGTTTTTGCTTTCTTTTTATGTATTTTGCAGCTTCAGTCGATGTATTGTGCTTTACTTGTATTTCTGCATCCATTTGAAAGTCCATTTTGAACTTGTTGGTTCTCTTTACTACGGAATAAAGACGCTTACTACTTTCATGATCTTTGATACATATCATCATTCAGTCTTCTGTAGTTTCCAGGTATCTTTGAAGGCCAACTGTTATAGTTTTGTAGGACAGTTCTAGTTGAACTAATCCCCTGCCTCCTTCGGATCTGGACACATACAGACGATCAACATCAGCTTTGGGATGATGCGGTAGCAAGTGAGAAGCTTTCTCGTTTTGGCGTCCATTCGCTTAATGTCAGTTATGGTCCAATTAAGGATGTTAAAGCTGTTTTGTACCACAGGGACAGCCAAGGTGTTTATGGCTGATATTCTGTTTTTTGAATTTAGCTCGGTATTCAGTACCAGACACACACGCCTGTAGTACTCCTTTCTTACCTTTTATTATTATTATTATTATTTTTATTTCCTTTGATATCTGGCGTTTACACATTTCTTTCCGGGTCCCGCCCAGGGACCTAAGGTTAGAAAGGGCATCATGACACTTTCCACTGCAAAAAAAAAAAAAATAAAAAAAATAAAATAATTACATAGATAAAGCCCTTCGTAAAGTGTGGGCTGTACTTGTCAGAACAATTTTTTGTATCTCTTTGAGGCATGGACTTCCAGGGATCCCTTCAATCAGCCTACTGATTATTATTATTATTATTATTATTATTATTATTATTATTATTCACTGATTTATATGCCTATACCTACTATCTGGCATTTATCTTGAAACTTAAAGTGATGGTGGAAGTATAATGATTTGAACTTGTTTTTCTTCCAATGATATCGGCACTACATATCATCGAACGAACATTGGTTAGTGCTATGTATGACGAAACACTAAAGAAGAACATGCTTCTATCTGTCGAATTTCTACCGAGAAATTAGATTTTTCAGTAAGATAAAAGATCTTAATCATAAAAAAAAGATGACGAAAGTAAAGGTTTTAAAGAGGCCTAGTCACTTGTCTGATCTAATATTTAGCTTGAGTTGTTGGGTGTTAGGCTAGCAAACCGTACCCGTAAAAAAATCCACAATTACTAAGGAAACAATATATATATATATATATATATATATATATATATAGAGAGAGAGAGAGAGAGAGAGAGAGAGAGAGATACATAGATAGATAGATAGATAGATAGATAGATAGATAGATATGAACAATGAACAAATCTGATATCGTTCAAAATCTTATGTACCGTGTCCTTTCAAAACGTTTGTGATCATGGCTCTTCACAACTTTCTGACCTTTATAGCTCTTAGCGAAGTTTGTCTTTTTGTTATATTAATTAATTATTTGTTTGTTTAGCGGCATATCAACACCTTATGGGTCATTTAATGCCAACATTTAATTTCCTTGGAAGCATTAGTAATTTCTATTACAAAAAATGTATTGCTGGTAATTATTTTATTTTTTCTACAAAAATGTAGGTAATTTTTTATTTAATTTTTTTACAAAAATATATTGGTGATAATTTTTTTTTTATAAGAATTTATTTCTGGTAATTTTATTATTTATTTATTTATTTACAAAAAATGTATTGCTGGTAATTTTTTATTCTTATATTTTTTAAAAACATGTATTGCTGATAATTTTTTTTATTTAATTTTTTTTACAAAAATGTATAGGTGGTTCTTTTTTATTTTTATTTTTTGTCTTTTACATAAATGTATTACTGGCAAATATTTTTTTTTTACAAAAATGTATAGTTGGTAATTTTTTATTTTTTTTTTTTATATGAAAATGTATTGCTGGTAATGTTTTTATTTTTTACTTTTTTTTACAAAAATGTACTACTGGTAATTTTTTTATTTAGTTTAATTTTTTTTTTTACAAAAAATTATTGCTAGTAATTTTTTTATTTAAATTTTCTTTTTTTACAAAAATGTATTGCATGTAATTTTTATTTATTTATTTATTACAGAAATGTATTGCTGGTAATTTTTATTTATTTATTTTTTACAGAAATGTATTGCTGGTAATTTTTATTTATTTATTTTTTACAGAAATGTATTGCTGGTAATTTTTATTTATTTATTTTTTACAGAAATGTATTGCTGGTAATTTTTATTTATTTATTTTTTACAGAAATGTATTGTTGGTAATTTTTTTATTTTTATATTTTTTACAAAAATGTATTGCTAGTAATTTTTTTTATTTAATTTTTTTTTACAAAAAGGTATTGCCGGTATTTTTTTCTTTTTCTTTTTTTCTTTTACAAAAATGTATTTCTGGTAATTTTTTATTTTTTATTTATTTTTTTTCAAAAACGTATTGCTGGTAAATTTTTACTTTTTATTT
>OZ038489.1:32796371-32806371 GCA_964036315.1 Acanthosepion esculentum
TCAAGTAAGTGTTTTAACAGAGGACGGAAAATGTGACACCGAAATCCGAAGACACTTTTGATTTTTTAAAAAATGCTTTCCAAGAGCTGAGTATTAAGAAAAACGGCAAATTTAATTTGAAACAAAGAACAGTTATTCAATATCAGCGCTCCTATGTGACAGTGAATACTGGACAATTTCCGCCCTGATGAAGAGACGACTTGAGGCAAGAGAAAATTAGTTCGACAGAAGGATGCTGAGGATACTATGCAAGACACATATTGTTAACGAGGAAAATTTAAGGAAAACAGAAACTGAAAGAACACTTATATTTACATTATATTTATATCACTTATATTATTTACTTATATACTTATGTATTACATACTTATTATATATAATAATTATATATATAATATATAATATTATTATATGTTATATACTTATGTACTTTATATATATATGTATATATATATATATATATATATATATATATATACAAAGTAATATATATATTTCTATATAAAGTAATATATATATTTCTAAAAAAAGTAATATATATGTGTGTGTGCGTTTGTGAGAGAGAGCTGCGGTGCGATTTTCGCTTCCAGTGTCTCGTATGCACGAGTTTGTCGTTGCTTGGAAATCTTTCATGTAAACAAAAACAGACTATCATTATTGTTTTGTCCATGTATTGTTTAATATATTGTAATGTAATTGTCATCTTTGATAATGGCTTATGTAAGCCGAAAGGTTAGATAGGATTAAAAAATATGTTATCAATATTGTAATTTTCTTTCTTCTTTTAATGATAATGCTATTAAGCTTATCAGACGATATGTATATATATATATATATATGTGGGGGGTAGGTAATGAAAAGCTTGATAATCCGTATGGATAATCCCAACGAGGATGTAATCCAGAGAGTTCAATGTCAAACCAGAGTGAATATAAATTTAATTAAAATTAAAAAACAGACAACCTTAATGGTCCATTGATTATATTTTTTTCCAGGGAGGTGGTTTTTCTGGTTCCTTTCCTCGGATCACATTTCCAAGCATAAAAAATGGTTTTAAATTTACGTATTATTTTTATACGCTTTTGAGGGGTAAATAAAATAAATAAATATATATATATATATATAATTCATATAATACATATATATATAATACTATAATATATATAATATATAATATATATATATATATAATATATATAATAATATATATATATAATATATATAATAATAATATAATACACAATTCCGGAAAATCCTCGTCGAAAACACAATTATACTTAAACATGAAAACAATAAACAAAAACTAAAAATTCTTGAAGCTATATACATAAAACAGTTGAAACCTAACCTGAACAAAATAAACTATGAAATCTCCAAAAATATCCTTAAATGCCTATAATTAGTAACAGAAGTCATTGGTTCATACCAACGGCTTTCCATACTCAATACTCATCGGATTCACTCTCGCGTGGTCATGTGTGACGTCATGAGCTGTCGTGCGATTTTCGCTTTCAGCGTTTTATATGCACGTGTTTATCGTTGCTTGGAAATCATCCATGTAAACAAATAATACTATCATCAATTTCTTGTTCGTGTATTGCATAAATATATTGTGTAATTGTCATCTTTGATAATGGCTTATGTAAGCCGAAAGCTCAGATCGGATTAAATAAAAAAAAGTATGTATCAATATTGTGATTTTCTTTCATTATTTAATGATAATGTTATTAAGATTATCAGACTATATGAAAAAAACTTGCATAAAATATATAGACAACGCTTATCTATATTATTTAATGAGACATGTATTAATATATATATATATATATATATATATATATATATATATATATACGCATACACACACATACACACATACATATATATATATATATTACTTATATTATACGTAATATAATAATATCAGTGACATTTTAAATATTTGTATAAGTATTAATATATAGAAAGATTTCGTTGAAATTTACTTTGTTTAGCTTTTGGAAGGCATCTTTGCTATTCCAACGTACCTGTCGATTTATGTGTGACACTTCTTGTTTCAGTTACGGATTCGGATTATAAAACAATAAAATGATTTATTTAGGTATATGGGTTATTGTGCTAATCAAAGCTGTGGCCGATATTCTTGAGATTTATTTATAAATATTTTTCTTGCTCTTTGCTTTCATAAGAAAATTTGACACCCACCCAAACAATTGATTTTCAGTATTTTTAACAAAAATAGATATAATCATAAACGGACAACCATTACATATATATATATATATATATATATATATAAATATTTCTCTCTCTCTCTCTCTCTCTCTCTCTCTCTCTATATATATATATATATATATATATATATATATATATATATATATATATATATATTTCATTAAAAACGACTGACAAGGTGCTTTTATTTAGTTTTTTATATAATTTCTCGTGCGATCTAATAAAGTTTTTCTTTTCAGAGGATAAATTATATAAAAATTGTCCGAACAAACTATTTCTAATTCTAACAGTTGAAATATAATCCTTGATAATGGCTAAATGTATAGCCGAAAGCGCTCGGAAAAGAACATTCGGACAATTTTTATATAATTTATCCTCTGAAAAGAAAAACTTTATTAGATCGCACGAGAAATTATATAAAAAACTAAATAAAAGCACCTTGTCAGTCGTTTTTAAGGAAATGTGCTTGAAAGAAGGATTGCTGCCTAAAGACACAAATATATATATATATATATATATATATATATATATATATATATATATATATACATATATATATATATATATACATATATATATATATATATATATATATATATATATATATATATATATATATATATATAGTGCTTTCCAATAATTACCGCTCATATATAATATGTAAATAATATATATAAAAATTACATATGTGTGTGCGCGTTGATATAATAGGAAAGAACTGTTAGATTGATGATCCGAAGTTCTTTAGTATTTTTGTTTTTATTTTTAAAAACAGTGCTCGATACAAAAGTAGAGCCTAAATTAGGATTATTTTTTAAAAATATGGATTCATCGCCTCACAGAAATTACTGTTTCGGTTATTCGTTACTTAGTTATTCCAAACATCGCTTGAAGATGAAACTGTCATCCAACAGTTAAGGTTTAATATAGAAATTAAACTTTAATATGGATCACCAGTTTCTAAACATAGTAATTTTTTGTGTCGCCATGGAAACATATTTTAAAAAAATAATTATATATATATATATATATATATATATATATATATATATATATAAATAAAAAGAAAGAACAGTAAGATATATAATCCGGTGTTCTTATAGATATTTTTATTTTTACAAAATAGTGCTCAATGTAAATTTACAGAGCATTAATATTATAAATTAGCTGTTTTAGAATATGTTTTTTTTCGCTACACAGTAATAACCATGTTTCAAAAATGGAAGCTAAAAGCTTCGAATTCAATTTTGTTATTAAATTAAAAACATTAGTTCCATTTCATCCTCAAGCAAATTTTGGAGTAACTTATTTTTAAATTTACTGAGTTTTAAAGGCACGGCAAAAATATATAATTCCCCTTTTTCCAAGGATACAGAAAAATCCACTCATCCAGACAATGGGTGGTAGCGTTTTCATTTTCTTTAACTTTTGTTGCATCAGTTACGTTCGAAAAAGGGGTTATGTTTAGGGATCCCTAAACATAACCCCTTTTTCGAACGTAACTAATAACTATTTATCACTTCTTTTGTTTGTCACTGTATTTTTTAATCATTTCACCCAAGGCAATAAAGCCACTAAGACGTAAGGGATGACTAAGTGTTAGAGTATTATGAGAAGAAAAAAAACACTATTACGGAAAGAGAATAATAAAAGAACTGGAATTAAGAAGACAGAAAGTAATGATTGGTATTGCATTTAATTTTGTGAAGATCAAAATTGACTGGGAAGCCAGAAGCCGGAACAGAGTTCCACAAGCAAGAAGTGTGATAGAAGAAACTGTTAGTATAGAACTTACGGTTACATCTATGACTATAACAGACTTATAATCTATATAATAAATGCGAATGTCAGTGTGTCACTTTTTCAACTTTACTCCTAGAGGACGTAGCCCAACATATCATATCATTTTGGAATCGGGCCGACTCCGTGAGCAAATTAAAAACACCCCGCACAGATCGGGGCCCGCAATCCATTACTGCGAATTTTTTCGGCTATTTTTTTGCGTGATTTTTTTTTTTTTTTTTTTGCGACGAATTGTTTTGTACGATAACAGTTTTTATAACTTATAAATAAAGTTGGGAATAAACTAAATTAATTGCAAAACCCAACGAAAGTCAATGATGAAATAAAATAATTGTGTGTACGGAAAGTAAGGATCTACGTTCATCAAATTGTCTTTAAATTGATTGGCGGCAGAAGAATTATCGTTGAACTTTTAAAAGGTAAGCTTAAACATTAATGCAATGCTTATATGCAGCGATCAATTTTGAGTTTTTCTGTAGTTTATTGCAGCTACTCCTTCCTGCCTATTTAAATGAAGGCCCACTCAAGAGCTCTCCGCAGGAGTTAGCTTAAATGTCGTCTGATAGGCTTTTAAGTTAGCTTTATTCATGTGGACTTGTCTAGTTAAAATATAATCTTCGGTGTGCCATTTCAAGGAAACATCTCGTCTCCAAAGATGTTTTTAACGCACAACAGCATCAAGCCAGCACTGAAAATACAAACTCGTCTCTAAAAATATAAGCGTTCACATTCTGATACGTTAATTGCTGTGTGTCCTGCCAAAGAAATGATACAAAAATAAACGTTAAGGCTAGTTTGTATTCTATATTTAGGCTAATTAATTAATGCCAAACCATGCATTGTATAAGGCTTTACTACGTTGGCCCAATATCTGTAGTTAAAATTTTTGCTTTGTTTAATCCCTTGAAATAGATGTGAGATTTTTTTTCTCTCTCAGTTGAACGGTATCTGAGGCATTATCTCTTTGGAGTAATTTCATCCAGATGTCGACGAAGCGTTGCATTATTTGCAACAAGGCTACAAAAATAAAGAACGAACTAAAAATGACTTGCCACTTGCGTCTCGGTTGTGAGTAAATTGTTCACGACGTTGTTTAGGTGCTGACCAATAATACTGAGTTCGATCCTCACTGTGCGCACTATACATGTGCACTTCTGCCAAATTCTTTAAAGAAAGGGACGCTTCAGCGTGGATAATGGTCTATAAATCTGGTTGCTGATTATTATGTGAGCCTTACCCTGTACCTCATACTTGCGGCCTTGTGTTAGACTATGGTAATAAGCGCTTCGGTATGGGGTAATCGCTAAGACAACTACTCAGTACTAGTAAGTTCGATTCTCAGAGGATCTCACTCGACGGAGGGCAATGTTTTAGTCAACTAGTCTCGTCTGTTTGACCATTATTACTGTGAAGAGAATTCGACGCTGACTGGATGCCCCATAGTCGGGGCCTTGTACCAAACTGAGGTAAGGAGCTTTCAATGTGGCTAATGAGCCTTGCTGAGTAGTGAGTTCGCCCCTTACTCGTTACTCTATACTTGCGACCTTAAATGGTTAAGCAATTAATTTAATCTTGTTGACCTTTACTGCCAAGTAGTGAGTTCGATCCTAACTGGATCCTGCCTGTCCCTTATTTAAATATTCTGCCAGATTTAATCCATAGTTTGAACACACACAAACACACATGCATACATACAAACACACACACACACACACACACACACATATATATATATATATATATATATATGGTGTCTCTGGGCAATTTTTTTAACTGTTCCAGTCTTACTTAACAAATCGTCATAATGAATGTTATCCTAAACGGCCACTCCTCTAGATTTTTCTGTACTAATGCAGGTGTCCCCCCAAGGCTTTATCCTTGGTCCTTCTTTGTTTTTAATTTTCATTAACGACCTTCCCGATGGCATGACCTCTCAACTGAGTGATTCCTTTCTGCCTTCTATCAAAATGGCTGATGCTATACTCCAGGAGAGTAGCTCCTGGCGCCTTCCCGGACTAACGTCCTCGGCTGACATGAAGTGGAAAGACTATAGTGAATCCATTGGTAGGTCAGCTGCTAAGAAGATTGGTTCACTATAACGCGCGAGAAAAATTTTTCTCTCCAGTATCTATCTTGCATATCTATTCGTAGATGCTTAGAGTATTGCTGACACATATGGTCTGGTGCCCGTACTAGAGATCCTTGATAAAAGTCAAAGAAGAATCAGCAATATTATTGGTCCTGATATGACGTCTCGGCTTCAATCACTTTCTCACCACCGTAAAGTTGCTTCTCTGTGCCTTTTCTATAAATATATCATGACAACTGTTCGTATAAACTATGGTATAGATTTGTACTCATATTGTAAATACTCATTATGGCTAGTTTTTAAATTGTTGTTTTATTCCCCTCCCCACACAGACAATGAATTGTACATATGGGGACTAGTTAGGATTTTCATAGAGACAATGTGGTATTATGGTGGATGTAGTAAGAATGTACTGTTTTGGTGTTAGGAATATTGTTGGTATGTTTGGGTCAGTGTTTGTGGATAGCTAAGTTTAAAGTTAAGACAGAAGACCGTCCTTTTCTCCATCCCTCATTTTTGGCCTTGTGCCACATTTTCTGCATTGAAGCGGAAATAAATATATAAAAATTCGCTATGGTACTTAGACTTTATGAATATAAGCGCAGTATTAGACTGGCGTCGAGATCTCATCCATTCACGGTTGAGTTGGTTAGATGTAACCGTAAGTTCTATGCTAACAGTTTATTTTCTCGCACTTCTCGTTTGTGGACATTTCTTCCGGCTCAATGCTTTCCAGTCAACTTTAATCTTCAAAAATTTAAATGCAATGTCAATCTCTATCTGCTGTCTTCGTGATTACTCTTCTATTGTTCTCTCTCTTTAGAGGGACTTCTGCTTTCTAATTCTTTCACATCATGTAACCACGTCCTGGGTATGACGTTAAAATACATCCGGCAACAAGGTCTCTGATCGCGTTGAGGAGCGTGGAACCACCTCTTAATTGCTGTTCCCAGGTCTAACCTGATTTGGGGTGGTAGCAACTGTTAAGTTCCCAGCTATGGGTCAAACTGTGAATCGTGAAACCCCCAATGACCAACAATACCGTTTTATGAGGTAAAAAATAACCAACAATACATTTTTATGAGGTAAAAAATATATACTTAAAGACATACTTTTTTTACTCTGAGAGCATAAAATGTTTACAAAATATTTAGATTTCGGCTTTAAATACCCATACTGATGTTGATATGCCGCTGAACGAAATCTCCATCTCAGTGGCTTTACTGCCTTGCTTGGGGTGAACTGGGTTAATAATAATTAATTGCGACTAATATGCACCCAATATATATATATATATATATAGAGAGAGAGAGAGAGAGAGAGATATGGACAGACTGAGATAGATAGATATGAACAGACTGAGATAGATAGATAGATAGATAGATAGATAGATATGAACAGACTGAGATAGATAGATAGATAGATAGATATGAACAGACTGAGATAGATAGATAGATAGATAGATAGATATGAACAGACTGAAATAGATAGATAGATAGATAGATAGATAGATAGATAGATATGAACAGACTGAGATAGATAGATAGATAGATATGAACAGACTGAAATAGATAGATAGATAGATAGATAGATAGATAGATAGATAGATAGATAGATAGATATGAACAGACTGAAATAGATAGATAGATAGATAGATAGATAGATAGATAGATAGATAGATAGATATGAACAGACTGAGATAGATAGATAGATAGATCTGAACAGACTGAAATAGATAGATAGATAGATAGATAGATAGATAGATAGATAGATAGATAGATAGATAGGAACAGACTGAGATAGATAGATAGATAGATAGATAGATAGATAGATAGATAGATATGAACAGACTGAGATAGATAGATAGATAGATAGATAGATATGAACAGACTGAAATAGATAGATAGATAGATAGATAGATAGATATGAACAGACTGAGATAGATAGATAGATATGAACAGACTGAAATAGATAGATAGATAGATAGATAGATAGATAGATAGATAGATAGATAGATAGATAGATAGATATGAACAGACTGAGATAGATAGATAGATATGAACAGACTGAAATAGATAGATAGATAGATAGATAGATAGATAGATAGATAGATAGATAGATAGATATGAACAGACTGAGATAGATAGATAGATATGAACAGACTGAAATAGATAGATAGATAGATAGATAGATAGATAGATAGATAGATAGATAGATAGATATGAACAGACTGAGATAGATAGATAGATATGAACAGACTGAAATAGATAGATAGATAGATAGATAGATAGATAGATAGATAGATAGATAGATAGATAGATAGATAGATAGATAGATATGAACAGACTGAGATAGATAGATAGATATGAACAGACTGAAATAGATAGATAGATAGATAGATAGATAGATAGATAGATAGATAGATAGATAGATAGATAGATAGATAGATAGATATGAACAGACTGAGATAGATAGATAGATATGAACAGACTGAAATAGATAGATAGATAGATAGATAGATAGATAGATAGATAGATAGATATGAACAGACTGAGATAGATAGATAGATATGAACAGACTGAAATAGATAGATAGATAGATAGATAGATAGATAGATAGATAGATAGATAGATAGATATGAACAGACTGAGATAGATAGATAGATATGAACAGACTGAAATAGATAGATAGATAGATAGATAGATAGATAGATAGATAGATAGATAGATAGATAGATAGATAGATAGATATGAACAGACTGAGATAGATAGATAGATATGAACAGACTGAAATAGATAGATAGATAGATAGATAGATAGATAGATAGATAGATAGATAGATAGATAGATAGATAGATATGAACAGACTGAGATAGATAGATAGATATGAACAGACTGAAATAGATAGATAGATAGATAGATAGATAGATAGATAGATAGATAGATATGAACAGACTGAGATAGATAGATAGATATGAACAGACTGAAATAGATAGATAGATAGATAGATAGATAGATAGATAGATAGATAGATAGATAGATAGATATGAACAGACTGAGATAGATAGATAGATATGAACAGACTGAAATAGATAGATAGATAGATAGATAGATAGATAGATAGATAGATAGATAGATAGATAGATAGATAGATAGATAGATAGATATGAACAGACTGAGATAGATAGATAGATATGAACAGACTGAAATAGATAGATAGATAGATAGATAGATAGATAGATAGATAGATAGATAGATAGATAGATAGATAGATATGAACAGACTGAGATAGATAGATAGATATGAACAGACTGAAATAGATAGATAGATAGATAGATAGATAGATAGATAGATAGATAGATAGATAGATAGATAGATAGATATGAACAGACTGAGATAGATAGATAGATATGAACAGACTGAAATAGATAGATAGATAGATAGATAGATAGATAGATAGATAGATAGATAGATAGATAGATAGATAGATAGATATGAACAGACTGAGATAGATAGATAGATATGAACAGACTGAAATAGATAGATAGATAGATAGATAGATAGATAGATAGAGAGATAGATAGATAGATATGAACAGACTGAGATAGATAGATAGATATGAACAGACTGAAATAGATAGATAGATAGATAGATAGATAGATAGATAGATAGATAGATAGATAGATAGATAGATAGATATGAACAGACTGAGATAGATAGATAGATATGAACAGACTGAAATAGATAGATAGATAGATAGATAGATAGATAGATAGATAGATAGATAGATAGATAGATAGATAGATATGAACAGACTGAGATAGATAGATAGATATGAACAGACTGAAATAGATAGATAGATAGATAGATAGAT
>OZ038489.1:32808871-32811371 GCA_964036315.1 Acanthosepion esculentum
GCAATTGTTCATTTGCGTAAGTTAAGTTGAAGAGGCGTATAAGTTGTTTAATATTTTTTAATATTCAATTCTTCTATTGTGTGAATTGGATGCTGCCATATCACGTTGAAAGGGCCGTTCTCGTCCGATCACTGTAATTAAGCAATGAGACTGTTTAGTCTTCAGATGGATGATCTCTGTGGAATACCAAATGCTGTAATCTGCACGACAGCACCGACGGATACAATCTTGCTATCTATACTAACCGAATACTTCGATATGTGGAGGTACTTCTGGACTGACAATTTGCAAGACCTGCCTGGAGGTGGGCGAGTGGATGGATTTGAACCATTTCTATAGTATTCGAGGAGAAACTGAACATAATTTGTCCAATTCTTTCTGGCCGTTTCGGTTTTGACAGGTCATTATTAAAGACTCATTTTTCTGTTGATAAAATTGTGTTTACACTATTTACATTATTCGGACTATTGTCCTCATCTTTCTCGCCATGTTTATCACAACATTTCGGCCGTTGTACGCTCCGGCATTCTTCAGGTAGTTGGAATGTCAAACTGAACCGTTTATTTAAATCTCCTGAGCCAACCAAGCATAGAAATGAATTCAATATGGGAACCAATAATAAGGAATGCCAGAGAAAAGCGATAATAACAAAAGAATTGCAATATGAGCTCTGGTAAAAAACGTGCAATAATAACAGCAAAAATTGCAATATGAGCACTAAAAAACGGTTGCTGAAGATATTAGGTTTATAATACCCAGAAATTCATACAAAGACACATGGCACAGTGGATAAAGGCGTTAGTTAGCTCCAGTCACAGGACCCAAAGAATGTGAGTTCAATACCTGGTTAAGGCAAGGGAGAACTTGGAGAGAGGAATTAACAGGAGATAACTGACATCCATTAGACATGGCACGTGGAACTAGAACAGTCTACCCCAGTGAGCGAAATAAAGGTTTCAGTTCCACATCCCAACAACATGAAGAAGGCGGGAGCGTACAACGGCCGAAACGTTTGTGATAAAGTGCCATGACAAAGATGAGGACAATAGTCCGAATAATGTAAATAATGTACATAATACCTCATCTCAGAAATACAGAAAGATACAAAGTTGTGTTTCTGTGAATATATTGTTTTCAACCCTTTATAGAATTGAGTGTCACCTTTTCAGATTGGAGGGCGGAATAATTCCAGTCGAATTCATTACATTCACTTACGTGCTAATACCCCTTAGGAAACGGTATAAATCCTCTTCTTCTCCTCCCTCCCAGCTATGGGTAAATTGCAGGACAGACCGTGATGGCAACTGGTCTACCGCAAAAAGAAATGGCGACCTAATGCGGGAAAAATATTCCTCGTCAATCATGTATCGAAATCACCTAAGCGTGTATCACGCATGGCACATACCTGACTGACTGAAACCTCTTGCGTCTTAGATGCTTTATCGCCTTGCCTAATACCATTGGGAATGATATGAATCCTCCTCTTCTCCTCACCAGATATGGCTAAATAACTGGACAGACCAGGTTCTATAGCCTTGGATGGCAAGTGGTCTACCGCGGAAAGAAATGGCGACCTAATGCGGGAAAAAATCTTCCACGTCAATCATGTATCGAAATCACCTAGGCGTGTATCACGCATGGCACATACCTGACTGACTGAAACCTCTTGCGTCTTAGATGCTTTATCGCCTTGCCTAATACCCTTGGGAATGATATGAATCCTCCTCTTCTCCTCACCAGCTATGGGTAAATAACAGGACATACCAGGTTCTATAGCCTTGGATGGCAACTGGTCTACCGCGGAAAGAAATGGCGACCTAATGCGGGAAAACTCTTCCACGTCAATCATGTATCGAAATCACCTAAGCGTGTATCACGCATGGCACATACCTGACTGACTGAAACCTCTTGCGTCTTAGATGCTTTATCGCCTTGCCTAATACCATTGGGAATGATATGAATCCTCCTCTTCTCCTCACCAGCTATGGGTAAATAACTGGACATACCAGGTTCTATAGCCTTGGATGGCAACTGGTCTACCGAGGAAAGAAATGGTGACCTAATGCGGGAAAAAATATTCTACGTCAATCATGTATCGAAATCACCTAAGCGTGTATCACGCATGGCACATACCTGACTGACTGAAACCTCTTGCGTCTTAGATGCTTTATCGCCTTTCCTAATACCCTTGGTAATTATATGAATCCTCCTCTTCTCCTCTCCAGCTATGGCTAAATAACTGGACAGACCAGGTTCTATAGCCTTGGATGGCAAGTGGTCTACCGCACAAAGAAATGGCGACCTAATGTGGGAAAAAATCTTCCGCGTCAATCATGTATCGAAATCACCTAGGCGTGTATCACGCATGGCACATACCTGACTGACTGAAACCTCTTGCGTCTTAGATGCTTTATCGCCTTGCCTAATACCCTTGGGAATGATATGAATATTCCTCTTCTCCTCACCAGCTATGGGTAAATAACTGGACAGACCAAGTTCT
>OZ038489.1:32816371-32848871 GCA_964036315.1 Acanthosepion esculentum
TGAATTAATTATATTATTACGTGAAATTATACTTGTTGTTTATATAATGAATCATCTCAGCAATTCTTTTGTCGATCTACGGAGCTGATGTCCATCCGAGCCTCAATCCATTCTAGAAGGTTACGAACGGTTGCAAAGAGAGCAGGAGACGCTCTTTTAGAAAGAAGAAATCCTCACAATCAGATTAGTTAGTTATGTGCCATGCATGATACACGCTTAACGATCATGTATCTTTCGATGCATGACTGACGAGGCAGATTTTTTTCCCGCAGTAGGTTGCCATTTTTTTCTGCGGTAGACCAGTTGAAATCCAAGAACGCGGTTTGTCATGCTATTTACCCATAGCTGGGGGGGGGAGAGAAGAAGACGACCCAAGGCCGACTAACATTGAAAATGCCTAGGAAACTTCTTAAGTAAACTAGTCCACTCGAAAAAAATAAAATAAAATAAAATAAACAAAAAAATTTCGGGGATTAATTTTTGTCGATTAGCATTTAGTAAACCTCCCTCAACCTATTTGTCTGAATAAAAAAAAAAATGGATTTTTAAAAAAAATCATTTTAGAAGATGAGTTCCTATTCAAAATATCGATATAGTGTAAAATTGATCCCTGATTTTTTTATTACGTCATCGGATACTTCGTATTTGAAATAGACGCCCTATTTTTATTTATCAAACATTGTGTATTTCAACGTATCTACTATAAAAAAAAACGTTTGAAATAATAAAAAATGTCGGATTAAAAATAAATCTATTAATTCTTTAGAAATTCCTCACATTTAACAGAGTTATTGGATTAGTTTTTATTTACACATGACGGGTTAAAAACTGTACCCAGAACACTGATATCAATTTTCAATTTTCTGAATTTTGGAAAAAAATTTTGAAAAACCTAATTCCGAAACATATTTTGTGGGATATTGTTTTCTGGAGCACTTGCCCTTGCACAGTGTGGGTAATAATAATTATTTAATGATATTAATATTATTAATATTAATATTATATTATAATATATGTAAATAACCTTTAATTAAAAATGGCCAAAGACGCATTCCAAAAGCTAGCAGAGTATTCAGTGAGGAGGATTTCGTTTGTAACAAAGAAAAGATTACTGAACTGCTACGGCGTCCTGGCTATGACGATAAACTACATCCGCGTCCAGGGTATGAGGATAAACTATACTCGCGACCTGGGTATGATGATAAACTACATCCGCGTCCTCGGTATTACAATAAACAACATCCGCGTCCTGGGTATGACGATAAACTACATACCCGTCCTGGGTATGATGATAAACTACATCCGCGTCCTGGGTATGACGATAAACTACATCCGTGTCCTGGGTATTACAATAAACAACATCCGCGTCCTGGGTATGACGATAAACTATGTCCAATAGCAAGGCCTCTGATCAGGAGGTTTTGAGGAACGTGGAACTAACTCTTAATTGCTGGTTTTCCCAGGTCCACCCTGTCCAAGGGTGGTAGCAGCTGTTAGGGTCCCAGCTCTGGGCAAATAGTTAACACTCTGATTACATTCGCGTCCTGGGTATGACGATAAACTACATCCGCATCCTGGGTATGACGATAAACTACGTCCAACAGCAAGGCCTCTGATAATACGTTTTTGAAAAAAATAATGTTGCCAGCTGTACATTTTTGAAAAAAAAATAATATTACCAGCTATACATTTTTTGAAAAAAAATATATTAACAGAGATGGATTTTTGACAAAACAAAAATATTACCAGGAAAAAAAAGTTGTCAGCATTAAATGACCCATTGAGGTTGATATACCGTAAAACTAAACAAACCAAACCAAACCTGAACTGCTACGTGATATATATCCTCCTTTATGGCAGCGAACGTTGGACGGTCTCCTCAAAGATGAGGAAGAGACTCGAGGCGATGGAGATGCGGTTCTACAGAACGATGCTAAGGATATCATGGACCAAGCGTGTGAACAATGATGAGTTTTTGAAGAGTATGCAAACAAAGAGGAAACTTAAACTTAACATCAAGAAGTGGCAGTTGAAATTTCTGGGACACGTAATGAGAAAGGAGGGACTGGAGAATCTGATACTCTGGGATAGTTTTTTGATGTTCAGATGATATTCATCAAAGTTTTTTTTAATTAACATATATATATATATATATATATATATATATATCAAGTATGTGGTGCAGTTCAATTTACATTACAATGAATCATTCATACAGAAAACAGATATAGAAGATATTCTCGTCATTTTTATCATTAACTTCTATATCTGTTTTCTGTATGAATGATTCATTATAATATATAAATATTTATATATACATATATATATATGAAAATTTCTCAAAGTTAACTTTTAGAGAAGACAATAATTGTAAATAAATGACAATAAGAAAACAGTAATTGCTGACGCGTTTCGTCCAATGCGGACTTTTTCAAAGCAAGAAACGAAATGAATTTAATCAAACAAAGAAAATTAATAAAAACAAAAAACAGAGTGTTCTTAGCAACGGGAATGTAGGAGACGCTATTTTCATATTGTTAACTGAAAATGACGTCAGTTAATGTCACGTGTGGAGAATATTTCATTAATCTGTGTTGATGGATTCAACCATTTTCTTTTGATTTTAATATGTTTTTGTGTACATTTCTTTGTGAGAGCAGTAATTTTGTTAGAAAAGGTGAAATAGGGAAAAAACCTGGGCGTAGATTAATATTTGGGTATTGTTCGATTGCAGCACTCTCAAGAATTTTCCTTCTGAGTGAGTTATTTTCTTTTTTTATAAGTATAGAATTTTTAAAATCAAAATTATGGTTGAATTTATTCCTATGTATTACTAAGGCATTATTTAAGTTGTTTATTCTAAGGTCTCTTTTGTGTTCATTGATACGTTTTTTTATGTTTCTGCTTGTTTCTCCAATATATTAACCGATCTTCTCTCCAAACTTAACAACGTTGAACCTACTATAAACTTCACTTTCGAAACTGAAACCAATTACACTCTTCCTTTCTTGGACGTTTTGTTACATAGAAATAATAACGAACATAATTTTGACGTTTACAGAAAAGCCACAAACAAAAATGATCTGATCAGTTTCTACTCAGATCACTCTTCAAAAATTAAATCTGGAATTATTATAGGTTTCTATCTAAGAGCATTAAGAATCTGTAGTCCCCAATATTTACTTAAAGAAGAAACATACATAGAAAACACATTCAAAAACCTACAATACCCATATCATTTCATCCATAACGCAAGAAGAAAGGCATACAAAATATACAATCGAAACAAAACTAATTCATAATCCGCAATAGTAAATTACATGAAAACAGATACATAATACTACCAACCAACTCTGTTACGTCTAATATCCAGAATAACCTATCCCATCTAAATAATCTTAAAATAGTCACAAACACCTCGAAAACAATTATAGATATAATAAGATCTCCAAACAACAGTAGCAATAACATTTCTGAAGCAGGCTTTTATATAATAAATTGCCAAAACTGTTCCTCCCAATATATTGGAGAAACAAGCAGAAACATAAAAAAACGTATCAATGAACACAAAAGAGACCTTAGAATAAACAACTTAAATAATGCCTTAGTAATACATAGGAATAAATTCAACCATAATTTTGATTTTAAAAACTCTATACTTATAAAAAAAGAAAATAACTCACTCAGAAGGAAAATCCTAGAGAGTGCCGCAATCGACCAATACCCAAATATTAATCTACGCCCAGGTTTTTTCCCTATTTCACCTTTTCTAACAAAATTACTGCTCTCACAAACAAATGTACACAAAAACATTAAAATCAAAAGAAAATGGTTGAATCCATCAACACAGATTAATAAAATATTCTCCACACGTGACATTAACTGACGTTATTTTCAGTTAACAATATGAAAATAGCGTCTCCTACATTCCCGTTGCTAAGAACACTCTGTTTTTTGTTTTTATTAATTTTCTTTGTTTGATTAAATTCATTTCGTTTCTTGCTTTGAAAAAGTCCGCATTGGACGAAACGCGTCAGCAATTACTGTTTTCTTATTGTCATTTATATATATATATATATATATATATATATATATATATATATATATATATATATATATATATAATAAATATACATTTATTTCTTCACCGGTAACACAACTCAGAGTTATGTTATCCATGAGGAAAAATCTATGTTTACGTTTATTATTAATATATATTTTAAGCTCTGTTATTCTGCATCAAACACTATTTTATTAATACCATCACTCAATATGCAATTATATATATATATATATATATATATATATATATATAGAGAGAGAGAGAGAGAGAGAGAGAGGGGGGGAGAGAGGAATATATATATATGTATATATATATATATATATATATATTCATTCTGTTCATATCTATCACTTTCCATCTGTTCATATCTATCTATCACTTTCCTTCTATTCATATCTTTCTCTCTATATATATATTGCATATTGAGTGATGGTATTAATAAAATATATAAAAATTATATATATATATATATATATATATATATATAGATAGATAGATAGATAGATAACATGATTCATTTTCTATGTAGCTACAGGTGTTTGAATACAAATGTATTACAAATAAATCCAAATTAATTTATTTTTTACACGTGTGCCTGTACGTGAGAAGGACTGAGAGTGAAAGAGGGAGAGAGAGAGAGAGAGGGGGGGATGAAAGAGATTGTGAAAAGGAGAGAAAGGGCGGGGGTAGTAACACCTGTCCACAAAGCAGAGACATTGCAAATAAATAGAGATAGGAAAGTACGTACTTAATAATGGACACTCCTTGGTCATAGCTTTTACCAAATCATACTACGATCGACTATTTTTTGAATCTTAGACTTTCTCTCAAGGCCCGACGCTCTGTCTCTCTCGCTCGCCAACCCAACCTTAGCTTGAGCTCCTCGTATTCTGTAATCCTCATTAGGGTTCACTTGTTCACAGAATGCCAACCACTTGATGTTAGTGGGTGGCTTTCCCCCCACCTGGGCGATAATCAGCGAACGATGGTAATAATTGCTAAATACGTCGAAAAACACCCGCGTTGAAGCTGGAGTTACCAGATTGAGGTAAAATGTAGAGAATTAGACTACATCCGAAAGCTTGGTTTTTCTAAATTTGGAACTGTCGGTTTTCTTGTTAGTAGCACCCCCTCCCAACCTCGCCTCTAAGTTAGCCCCGTTAAATTTTAAAATAAATGCAATATATCGCAAGTTGAGAAAGTCATACTTTTCGTCACGCTGGTTTTTTGAAAGTTGTCCAATTTGTAAACCATTGTCTGGACACGGGAATCGAAATATATCTGAACCATTTATTTCCTTTATTTAATTCTAATTTATTTATTTCCCTTTTTTCTATATACCGTGTCTATTCAGGGTAACAGGTAAATGGAAGCGGGCAAAAAACCAGCGGGCAAAATCCCAGTGGACAAAATCCCAGACTCTTATCCCGGAGAGTTTCATAAATAAAAGACTCATATATAAAAAGAAACAAATTTAACATTGAAATTTCAAGGAAATTTTAATTCAAATTTTAACGTCAAACTCATACAGTAGAATTTATATCCAATATATCCATTTACATGTACAATATTCAATATATACAGTCCAATATCAAGAAGTGAAAACTTAATTTAAACACTTAAATCGGCATAATCTATCTTCGTATAGGAACTAGTCCTGAGTATGACGATAAACTACATCTGATATCAAAGTCTCTGATCGGGAGATTGGAGGCTGTGAGGAGAATGGAACCACCTCTTATATAGTGTTGTTCCCAGGTTCCCCATGAGGAGCTCGCACTTGCTAGGGTTCCAAATATGGGAAAATAGCGAACCCCTAACCAAAATTAAAGGATATGAAAGTATAAAAATAGACTTTTAGAGTATAAATAACTGCAATACATTGTAACATAAAATTTGCCAGAAATACATTTTTGTAGTAAAAATACTGGCAATACATTTTTATATGAAAATTGTCAAAAATACATTTCTGTAGTAAAAATGCCAGCAATATATTTTTATATAAAAATTGCCAAAAATATATATTTTTTTAGTAAAAATACTGGCAATACATTTTTATATAAAAATTGCCAAAAATACATTTTTGTAGTAAAAATACCAGCAATACATTTTATATAAAAATTGTCAAAATAGCAGCAATACAATTTTATATAAAAATTGCCAAAAATACATTTTTGTAGTAAAGATACTACCAATACGTTTTTATATGAAAATTGCCAAAAATTCATTTTTGTAGTAAAAATACCAGCAATACATTTTTATATAAAATTTAACAAAAATACATTTTTGTAGTAAAGATACCAGCAATACATTTTTATATAAAAATTGTCAAAAATACCAGCAATACAATTTCATATAAAAATTGACAAAAGTACACTTTTGTAGTAAAAATACCGGCAATACATTTTTATATAAAAATTGCCAAAAATACATTTTTATACTAAAAATACCAGCAATACATCTTTATTTAAAAATTACGAAAAATAAATACTTGTAGTAAAGATACCAGCAATACATTTTTATATAAAAAATGCCAAAAATTCATTTTTGTAGTAAAGATACCAGCAATACATTTTTATATAAAAATTGCAAAAATACTAGCAATAGATTTTTATATAAAAATTGCCAAAAATATATTTTTGTAGTAAAAATACTAACAATACATTTCTATATAAAAATTGCCAAAAATACATTTTTGTAGTAAAGATACCAGCAATACATTTTTATATAATAATTGACAAAAATACATTTTTGTAGTAAAGATACCAGCATTACATTTTTATATAAAAATTGCCAAAAATACATTTTTGTAGTAAAAATACCAGCAATACATTTTTAGTGTAAAAATACCAGCAATACATTTCATATAAAAATTGCCAAAAATGCAAGGGGGTACGATTTTATAGAAAAATTGCCAAAAATATATTTTTGTAGTAAAAATACCAGCAATACATTTTTATATAAAAATTGCCAAAAATACATTTTTGTACTAAAAATACCAGCCATACATTTTATATAAAAATTGCCAAAAATATATTTTTGTAGTAAAGATACCAGCAATACATTTTTATATAAAAATTGACTAAAATACATTTTTGTAGTAAAAATACCAGCAACACATTTTGATTAAAAATTTACGAAAAATAAATATTTGTAGTAAAGATATCAGCAATACATTTTTTTATAAAAATTGCCAGAAATACATTTTTTTAGTAAAAACAGCAGCAATAAATTTTTATATAAAAACTGGCTAAAATACCAGCAATACATTTTTATATAAAAGTTGCCAAAAATACATTTTTTGTAGTAAAAATACCAGCAATACATGTTATATAAAAATTGCCTAAAATACATTTTTGTAGTAAAAATACGAGCAATACATTTTTGTATAAAAATTGCCAAAAATAACTTTTGTAGTAAAAATCCCATCAATGTATTCTTATATAAAAATTGCCAAAAATACATTTTTGCAGTAAAGATACCAGCAATACATTTTTATATAAAAATTGCCAAAAATACTTTTTTGTACTAAAAATACCAGCAATATATTTTATATGAAAATTGCCCAAAAAATACCAGCAATGCAATTTTATATAAAAATTGCCAAAAATACATTTTTTGTAGTAAAGATACCAGCAATACAACTTCATATAAAAATTGCCAAAAATACACTTTTGTAGTAAAAATACCGGCAATACATTTTTATATAAAAATTGCCAAAAATACATTTTTGTAGTAAAAATACCAGCAACACATTTTTATTTAAAAATTACGGAAAAATTAATAATTTGTAGTAAAGATACCATCAATACATTTTTATATAAAAATTGCCAGAAATACATTTTTGCAATAAAAACACCGGCGGTAAATTTTTATATAAAAATTGCCAAAAATACCAGCAATACATTTTTATATAAAAATTGCCAAGAATACATTTTTGTAGTAAAAATACTAGCAATACATTTCTATATAAAAATTGCCAAAAATACATTTTTGTAGAAAAGATACCAGTAATACATTTTTATATAAAAATTGCCAAAAATACCAGCAATACATTTTTATATAAAAATTGCCAAAAATACATTTTGTAGTAAAAAATATCAGCAATACATTTTTATATAAAAATTGAAAAAATACATATTTGTAGTCAAGATACCCGCAATACATTTTTAAATAAAAATTGCCAAAAATACATTTTTTGTAGTAAAAATACCAGCAATACATGTTATATAAAAATTGCCTAAAATACATTTTTGTAGTAAAAATACGAGCAATACATTTTTATATAAAAATTGCCAAAAATACCTTTTGTAGTAAAAATCCCATCAATGTATTTTTATTTAAAACTTGCCAAAAATACATTTTTGCAGTAAAGATACAAGCAATACATTTTTATATAAAAATTGCCAAAAATACTTTTTTGTACTAAAAATACCAGCAATATATTTTATATGAAAATTGCCCAAAAAATACCAACAATACATTTTTATATAAAAATTGCCAGAAATACATTTTTGTAATAAAAACACCAGCGGTAAATTGTTATATAAAAATTGCCAAAAATACCAGCAATACATTTTTATATAAAAATTGCCAAAAATACATTTTTGTAGTAAAAATACTAGCAATACATTTCTATATAAAAATTGCCAAAAATACATTTTTGTAGAAAAGATACCAGTAATACATTTTTATATAAAAATTACCAAAAATACCAGCAATACATTTTTATATAAAAATTGCCAAAAATACATTTTGTAGTAAAAATATCAGCAATACATTTTTATATAAAAATTGAAAAAATACATATTTGTAGTCAAGATACCCGCAATACATTTTTAAATAAAAATTGCCAAAAATACATTTTTTGTAGTAAAAATACCAGCAATACATGTTATATAAAAATTGCCTAAAATACATTTTTGTAGTAAAAATACGAGCAATACATTTTTATATAAAAATTGCCAAAAATACCTTTTGTAGTAAAAATCCCATCAATGTATTTTTATTTAAAACTTGCCAAAAATACATTTTTGCAGTAAAGATACAAGCAATACATTTTTATATAAAAATTGCCAAAAATACTTTTTTGTACTAAAAATACCAGCAATATATTTTATATGAAAATTGCCCAAAAAATACCAACAATACATTTTTATATAAAAATTGCCAGAAATACATTTTTGTAATAAAAACACCAGCGGTAAATTGTTATATAAAAATTGCCAAAAATACCAGCAATACATTTTTATATAAAAATTTCCAAAAATACATTTTTGTAGTAAAAATACTAGCAATACATTTCTATATAAAAATTGCCAAAAATACATTTTTGTAGAAAAGATACCAGTAATACAGTTTTATATAAAAATTGCCAAAAATATATTTTGTAGTAAAGATATCAGCAATACATTTTTATATAAAAATTGACAAAAATACATATTTGTAGTCAAGATACCAGCAATACATTTTTAAATAAAAATTGCCAAAAATACATTTTTTGTTGTAAAAATACCAGCAATACATTTTTATATAAAAATTGCCAAAAATAACTTTTGTAGTAAAAATCCCATCATTGTATTTTTATATAAAAATTGCCAAAAATCCATTTTTGCAGTAAAGATACCAGCAATACATTTTTATATAAAAATTGCCAAAAATACTTTTTTGTACTAAAAATACCAGCAATATATTTTATATGAAAATTGCCCAAAAAATACCAGCAATACAATTTCATATAAAAATTGCCAAAATTACATTTTTTGTAGTAAAGATACCAGCAATACAATTTTATATAAAAATTGCCAAAATACATTTTTTTAGTAAAAATACAGGCAATACATTTTTATATAAAAATTGCCAAAAATACATTTTTGTAGTAAATATACCAGCAACACATTTTTATTTAAAAATTACGGAAAATAATTATTTGTAGTAAAGATACCAGCAATACATTTTTATATAAAAATTGCCAGAAATACATTTTTGTAATAAAAACACCAGCGGTAAATTTTTATATAAAAATTGCCAAAAATACCAGCAATACATTTTTATATAAAAATTGCCAAAAATACATTTTGGAGTAAAAATACTAGCAATACATTTCTATATAAAAATTGCCAAAAATACATTTTTGTAGAAAAGATACCAGTAATACAGTTTTATATAAAAATTGCCAAAAATACCAGCAATACAATTTTATATAAAAATTGCCAAAAATATATTTTGTAGTAAAGATATCAGCAATACATTTTTATATAAAAATTGACAAAAATACATATTTGTAGTCAAGATACCAGCAATACATTTTTAAATAAAAATTGCCAAAAATACATTTTTTGTTGTAAAAATACCAGCAATACATTTTTATATAAAAATTGCCAAAAATAACTTTTGTAGTAAAAATCCCATCATTGTATTTTTATATAAAAATTGCCAAAAATCCATTTTTGCAGTAAAGATACCAGCAATACATTTTTATATAAAAATTGCCAAAAATACTTTTTTGTACTAAAAATACCAGCAATATATTTTATATGAAAATTGCCCAAAAAATACCAGCAAAACAATGTCATATAAAAATTGCCAAAATTACATTTTTTGTAGTAAAGTTACCAGCAATACAATTTTATATAAAAATTGCCATAAATACATTTTTTTAGTAAAAATACAGGCAATACATTTTTATATAAAAATTGCCAAAAATACATTTTTGTAGTAAATATACCAGCAACACATTTTTATTTAAAAATTACGGAAAATAATTATTTGTAGTAAAGATACCAGCAATACATTTTTATATAAAAATTGCCAAAAATACATTTTGGAGTAAAAATACTAGCAATACATTTCTATATAAAAATTGCCAAAAATACATTTTTGTAGAAAAGATACCAGTAATACATTTTTATATAAAAATTGCCAAAAATACATTATTGTAGTAAAAATACCAGCAATACATTTTATATAAAAATTACCAAAAATTCCAGCAATACAATTTTATATAAAAAAATGCAGGAAATACATTTTTCTAGCAAAAATACCAGCAATACATTTTATATAATAATTGCCAAAAATGCCAGCAGTGCGATTTTATATAAAAATTGCCAAAAATACAATTTTGTAGTAAAAATACTAGCAATAAATTTTTATATAAAAATTGCCAAAAATACATTTTTGCAGTAAAAATACCAGCAATACATTATATATAAAAATTGCTAAAAATACCAGCAATACAATTTTATATAAAAATTGCCAAAAATACATTTTTGTAGTAAAAATACCAGCAATAAGATTTTATATAAAAATTGCCAAAAATACATTTTTGTAGTAAAATTACCAGCAATAAGATTTTATATAAAAATTGCCAAAAATAGATTTTTGTAGTAAAAATACCAGCAGTATATTTTATATAAAAATTGCCAAGAATATCAGCAATACAATTTTATATAAAAATTGCCAAAAATACATTTTTGTAGTAAAAATACCAGCAATACATTTTTATATAAAAATTGCCCAAAATACAATTTTGTAGTAAAAACACTAGCAATACATTTTTATATAAAAATTGCCAAAAATACATTTTTGCTTTAAAGATACCAGCAATACATTTTTATATAAAAATTGCTAAGAATACATTTTTGTAGTAAAGATACTAGCAATATATTTTTATATAAAATTTGTCAAAAATACCAGCAATACAATTTTATATAAAAATTGCCAAAATTACATTTTTGTAGTGAAAATACCAGCCATACATATTTATGTAAAAATTTCGAAAAATAAATATTTATATTAAAGTTACCAGCAATACATTTTTATATAAAAATTGCCAAAAATACATTTTTCTAGTAAAAACACTAGCAATACATTTGTATATGAAAATTGCCAAGAATACCTTTTTGTAGTAAAAATACTAGCAATACATTTCTATATAAAAATTGCCAAAAATAAATATTTGTAGTAAAGATACCAGCAATACATTTTTATATAAAAATTGCCAAAAATACATTTTTGTAGTAAAGATACCAGCAATATATTTTTATATAAAAATTGCGAAAAATATATTTTTGTAATAAAAACACCAGCAATAGATTTTTATATAAAAATTGCGAAAAATACCAGCAATACATTTTTATATAAAAATTACCAAAAATAGATTTTTGTAGTAAAAACACCAGCAATACATTTTCATATAAAAATTGCCAAAACTAGTAGCAATACAGTTTCATATAAAAATTGCCAAAAATACATTTTTGTAGTAAAGATACCAGCAATGCATTTTTATATAAAAATTGCCAAAAATACATTTTTGTCGTAAAAACACCAGCAATACATTTTATATAAAAATTGCTAAAAATACCAGCCATACATTTTTATATAAAAATTGCCCAAAATATATTTTTGTAGTAAAAACACCAGAAACACATTTTTATATAAAAATTGCCAAAAATACCAGCAATACAATTTTATATAAAAATTGTCAAAAATACATTTTTGTATTAAAAATACTAGCAATACATTTTTATCAAGAAATTGCCAAATATACATTTTTGTAGTAAAGATACCAGCAATACATTTTTATATAAAAATTGCCAGAAATACATTTTTGTAGTAAAAATACCAACAATACATTTTTATATAAAAATTGCCAAAAATACATTTTTCATGTAAAAATACCAGCAATACTTTTTTTTTATTAAAATTACATGATGATGATGATTATCATGATAGTAACTTTACCAAATTACTTGAAACATTAAATAGCCGATAAGGAGTTGATATGCCATGAAACAAATTAATCGTTTAAGATCTGTTGTTTGTTTATGCTTTGTCCCCAAAATTAGAAATGCCTGTTTTTGTGGGTTTCTTCAAAGAAAGTTGTGTCTTATGGGATATACTAGGACTCCCTAATTATGAATATATGACTTTAGCGTTGTTAGAAAACGTTTTTTTTTTTTTTTTTTAGATTTTGGATCGATTTACAATAAATTCCTCTGATAAACAGAGCGGGACCCATAAACTCGTTATGTACGCGACAGAAATCAATTTTTCTTGTATATTTTCGTTATTAAATTAAGTTCGCAGATTGATCAATGTCATAAATACAATTTGCACCGGTAAAAATGGTACAAATGAAAGAATATGGGAAAATGGCACAAATGAAAAACAGACACTTTAAACAGTTTAAATGTATCTTGATCCCTATTTACATTATTCGGGCTATTGTCCTCATCTTTGTCGCCATATTTATTACATCGTTTCGGCCGTTGTACGCTCCGGACATCTTCATGTGGTTGGAATGTCGAACTGAACTCTTTATTTCACTCACTGGCCACGTGCCATGTATTTAATAGATGTTAGTTATCAGTTACCTCCTGTTAATTTTTCCCTCTGAAAGTTCACCACTGCCTTAACCGGGTATTGAACTCACACTCTTTATAAATTCATATATATATATATATATATATATATATATATATATATATATATATATATATATATATATATATATATATATATGTAAAGAGTGTGAGTTCAATATATATATATATATATATATATGCATGTATTTTAAGATATTTTTATGTTTGACATTCTTTTTATAGATAAAAATATTTAAGTAAATTGTCTGTTTATAATAAACAGTATTAAACAACATTTGCCGGCCTGAATGAAAATATTCGTTTTCCGATAGGATTCGAACCTGTATACTCTACGGAACCGTCATATAGCCTGACGTGCTTTTTAACCGACTCGGCCACAGAGGATTGTTCGGTTAGCAAGTTTGAATTTACTCCTTATAAATCTCAGTCTTCCATGAATTTTTCACGTACATTCATATCTGCTAATGGCGTATCAAATGTAAACAAATGACGTAACACATTATGAAATTTATCAATTTTTCAATATTTCAGTCAGATGAAAGTCACGAGACAGTGGTCAGTGGGTAGGTTTTATAAAATAAAGCCCGGATATTAACCTTATGACATTAAATTGGGGTTATATGAAGAATAAAGTATTAACTTGAAACCGAAAGAGGACCGAACTAAAATATTTCTTAACCCCTTGGTGTTGACAAATCCTACAAGGAAGCTCTTGTAGGGTGAAATAGCTATTCAAAATGGAGTCATTTTGAATTTCTATTTTATGTAATTTATTTATTTATATATGCTCTGTTATAATAAATACATTCAGCTCCCTTTGTGAAGGAGTTTTAATATTTTATATTATTAGGATTCACTTGGAGTATATACCAACAAATTAATACATATATATACTAATGGATATTGAAGTCAAAAGCCACCGGTGACAGTTTTATGATTAAATACAATCGTCACGCCACAATTAAGTCTAAGCAGAAAACAGACTGTCGCCGCAGGATGTTCACGTCAATATTGACATTTATATTTACAGACGCTCTATCGCTGATATCGAGCAATTTAACTCATATATACATGTGAGCCAGTCAGTTATGTACCATGCGTGATACACACTTAGGCGATCATGTATCTTTCGATACATGATCGTGGCAGATTTTTCCCCGCATTAGGTTGCCATTTCTTTCCAGTTGCCATCCAAGGCTATAGAATCCAGTCTGTCCTGCTATTTACCCATAGTTTTCTGGGGGGAGAAGAGGAGGACCCATACGTTTCCCTTTTGACTGGAATTCGAACTCGGCTCTCCGATTCCTCAATCCAAGCCGCTATCCATTACTCCACCGTGCCTCCTTATATATACAGCATAAGTTGTAAGCCAGATGAGCGAGAGCGAAACCGGTTGCTTCGTCCGTTTTTAATATGTCTAGTAATATCAAGCTTCATACGTTTATTGCTGTGATAAAATTTTGTACCTTCAAAAATATCTTTATATATATATATATATATATATATATATATATATATATATATATATATATATATATATATATATATATATATATATATAAAATTGTACACAAATCTTATTTGAATTGAACTTTGAGTTTCATGAACACAATCTCTAGTAGATCTTTTGGTGAATACATACATACGAATCTCTCTCTCTCTCTCCACACACACACACACACACACACACACACACACACACACACACACACACACACACACATATATATATATATATATATATATATATATATATTCACCAAACGAGCTATATACAGGGTGACACAAAAAACGGGAACTTTTTAACAATCCAATAAAACCAAGAGTAATAGAAGAAAAATATTTAATTCATAGTAATTGAAACCTTAAAACATGCCATTTAAGAAACAATGATGGAATTTTCATTTTTTTTAAAATACGTCCTGTAGATGGCGTCCTCCTGTACGAATGCATTCTTGAAATCTGCTGTTGAGATTCCTCATTGACTGCAGCAACAACTCAGCTGGGATACTGTGACTTTCTTCTCTTTACTAAAATGGCGAAATGTTTACTTGCTCAAGGTCACTGTCTCGCAGTGTTGCCACTTGCTTATGTCTGGCAATACGCACCTATATTTACCTAATCATCACTAGATCTTTCGGTGAATATACAAAGTGTATGAAAAATACTTTTACAAACTTTGGGGGCGGGTTCCCCACACCAAAACAAGGACAGAACGTAATCTAAAACCGACTCAAAATGACCTGCTTACAACGAAGACTCACTTGGGGTCTATTTCAAAGATGTCTTCCCGTGTGTCAGCAACCACACAAACGTGAAGCCTGATTTCTATTTATTGGCTTTCGTCTGGCCTTTGTTTATAATAACGCATTCATATTTCCTATCGATCGTCCCCAGAGTGACTGAGTTGTTATGGTTGAGTGAATAACTGAGAAAATTAACATTATCTCGCCTGACCGTACTTCAGTTAGCAGTTATATGGCGATTTTCTAAACGCAGTTTAAATGAAGGACAAGGCCAGAAGTATGAGACATCCAGTGAGGATCGAACCCACTATTCAGTTCTAACGGATCTAGTGAGACAAGCTTGTTAACCATTACACCACGTCGAAGTGACTAAAATAATTTTCGAAGTGTGGAGTCGTAATTGTTTTAGCGAGACGTGCTTACTGACCATTATATTACGTCGAAGTGCCGAGAATGATTTTCTAATAGTAGCTCAGATGTGGCCAAAGGCCGATAGTATGGGGCACTATGTTTGCATCGAACTCACTATTCATTCCTAATGGATCTACCGAGACCAGCTTGTTAACCATTACACCACGTTGAGCAGTCACATATGTAGAAATTCCAATGTTCACCATCAGCAATGGCTATTCCACTGAAACAAAACCGATGAAAAACCGAAAATGGAGTACTGTTGTCATATTTGGGCAGGAGCTGCCCAGTCCTCAGTTTCCAGTCTCAGTGGGTGAGAAATTATTTTCCGCGCTCCAACCTCTCTCTCACAGACCGGGTGTGGTGAGCCTCTCCCTGGTTTATCGCAACTTCTATGGAAAGTCAATATCTGTCTATATTTCTGAGATGAGGTATTATGTACTACATTATTCGGACTATTGTTATCATCTTTGTCGCCATATTTTTCTCAACGTTTCGGCCGTTGTACGCTCTGGCCTTCTTCAGGTGGCTGGAATGTCGAACTGAACCCTTTATTTCGCTGGCTGGGGTAGAGTGTTTTAGTTCTAATGTAGAACTTAGAGAGGGGAATTAACAGGAGATAACTGATAACTGACATCCATTAGATATGACACGTGGAACTAGAACAGTCTACCCCAGTGAGCGAAATAAAAATATAATAATATTATAAATATAATAGAATAATATAAATAGTGTTCCCTGGAAAGTGCACGGACGAACTACATTTCTTGGTTCCGCCAGGCCTAACCTTCACGGCTAGGACTCGTCAAGCCGCTTATATTGTAGCAAACCACCCACATTCCCTCTGTATTCTTTAGTTCCACCAGTTCTAGCCATCACGGCTAAGACCCACCATGCGAACCACCCTCATTCTCTTCGTATTCCATTGGTTCCACTCGAACAGTTTTTTCCGCAAACCACTGATCTGTGAAACCGACCCCCAAGATCACTACAATCTTAACCTGTTCAAGTCTGAAGTTAACCATTATCTTACCCTCCTATTCGTATAAACTACCCCTTAAGTTAACCCTCTACCGTGAATGGCCTCTGGGTTTTGTAAAGGTCGAACCTTACTATAAAAAATACCGAAGAATGTAGATACTTTTCCATCGCCTACCAGTTGATTCAAATCGTTGATAAGCTTCTCCGCGTTCCTGATAAAGTAGGTCACTACACATTTAAACTTTAAGTTAAACTTTGCCGTAGTAATAGTAACACTTGATTCTTCACTTCCGTGGCCTTATGCCAGGTGTACAGAAGCTTAGTAAATGCTTTCAACGTGATTAAATAGATCACCCTATATTATATTTGCGAGCTAGTCAAGTGGAACATTACGAGAACGTACTAAGTTCAATCCCACCGGTTACCCAACAATTGTGGCTTTGTCCCATGATTTAAAAAAAAAATACGCAAGTCGTGGGTCACAAGCGCGAACTGGTGTCACGTTATCATCTCGAAAAACGAAGTTTCGAAGTACGGGGGTTCGAATTACTACTTAGACAACGTGTATCACTTTCGTATTAATGCCTTTAGGAAAACATGAATCCTACTTTTCTTTGGCCTTTATTCACACGCCAGATTTCTTTAAAGGTGTTTTTTAATCATTGGTCTGTAACGATTAGACAATAGGGCTTTGGAATACTTGTGCAGTCAACTAATTGCTTTGTCACTTCAAAAACGTTAAATAATAACTGATATAAGCATTGCTATCCTTGACAGATGGCAGTCGCCAAAAGTGTCATATTCTGTTGACAATATTTCAAATCTTTAATTGGTTAATTGATAAAATTAGTTTTTTTTATAAGTTTATCAACTCTTGTTGCTTATTTAAAGCTAGAAAATCTTTTTAGATCGTAAAAATTTTGGGGGAGATAATAATAATTTACTGATACAAATTCTACTAATTAACCCATAACTTGGGAGGTGAAGAAGGTGGATCTTTCCCGAGAGCATTTACTTGTAAGTGAATATAGCGAACACGGCTTGAACTTGAAATTGACTCTCCGATTTCCAATTTCGAGCCGTTATCCATTGCACCACCCACACATCCAAGCTTACAACACCTGGTATTCCCAAGCGGTCATCCATCTAGGTAGTGACCAAGCTCGACGTAACTTCGGCGATCAGTTTTTCAAGGTGATATTATGACCGTAAGCTTTAGTTTTAATTACAAAAACCCATCTCTCTCTCTTTCTATCTCTCTCTCTCTCTCTCTCTCTCTCTCTATATATATATATATATATATATATATATATATATATATATATATATACTTTATTTTAGTATATTACATCGAAAACCATGTCAAAATCGCTACACAATTGTAGTCGTGTTTCGATGCGTATCAGCACATCTCATCAGGCAATTGAATCGCCTGATGAGATGCGTGATACGCAATCTTTGATATGCAATTGTATTGCGATTGTAACATGGTTTTCTATGTAATAACCTAAAATAAAGTATATTGTTCTACTTTGTATTGATACCTCTTTCAAATTAAATGTTACGAACGTTGGAATTGTACTCTATTCGTTCTCATCTTACCTGGATATATATATATATATATATATATATATATATATATATATATATATATATAAAAGGCAGGATATGAGTGTGTGTAACGAATGCACGGCCGCAATTTTCGACGGATTTGCACCAAAATATACATGCACATGCTCCAAGTTAGCGGGAAGGCCACGACCAACTTTACATTTCCCAACTTCCATCGATAGTGGAAATAATCGATTTTTTCATGCTTCTACGGCAGTTTTCATGTAGTTTGCGCCCATTTTCTACTGGCCAGAGAAAGCGCCTTACCTGGCTGCCACGAATGTTAACTAGCATGCTAGCATGCAAAAAAATCGATAGCTGCATTCGTCACAAGTGGGAAAAATTTAAATCTGCATGGCACTTTATTCCAATTGGCTCATTCATTTGCTGAAACTCAACGTTGATTCTGATTCCGCCGAACTGTGTTGGGTGTGAAAAAGTATTTGTTATTAACATTCTTTTTTCATTCGGTTTTTCCAGTTACGAGTCCTTTTTTAAAGCTGATCGTTTTGTGTTCATTTTGTTTAGTTCTTTTTTCGTAACAGATTTAATGTTTAGTATAGAGCTTAGAAAAAATTTGCAGTGTGAGATAGGCAAGAAGTAAGGCATGTAGCAACATCAGCACGGCAAAGGGCACTCCTTTAAAGGAAGGGCAAAAATATTTTAGTCACGTGATAGCGATTGCTGTATGAGTCGTACGATTTTTGAATCAACAACGGGTAACGCTGGGCCATGCTGCTAGTATATATATATATATATATATATATATATATATATATATATATGTGTGTGTGTGTGTGTGTGTGTGTGTGTGTGTGTGTGTGTGTGTGTGTGTGTGTGTGAGCTGAGCTGAACTGAGCTGAGCTGAGTCGTTTGGGGAACCTTGTGGCACATAGTGCACCAGGTCTCTGTATTCGGCCCTTCAAAAAGTGTGGATGGTTCTGCACAAAACCTTCACCACTATAATCGAATCCCATGTGCTGGTGTCGGGCTGTCGGTTTCTAGAAACTGATCTGCTTGACCCCCATACGTCGAATTCGACGGGAGAGTCAAGTATATATCTATCTATCTATCTATCTATCTATCTATATATATATATATATATATATATATATATAGGATTGGTGTATACGGAATAAATTCCAATAACCAACAAATACTCAGGTTATAATACATAAGCGCCCAGACATATTTAGATATATATACACACAAAAAACGGTGACGAGACACGACCTTTGATAAAAAACGAACACACACACACACACACACACACACACACACACACACACACACACACACACACAACCAAACGTGCATGCACTTTCCTTACACATAGACATCGATAAACACATGCACATACATCCACATGCACATTGACCTAGACAATCAGACGCAATAGCCAAAACATATTCGGGGCTTAATATGTTATTAAACGAATTCTAACTACTTATTGAAATATAACTCAATCTGGGCAAATATGAATAGATAAAATTAGTAAAAAAAAAATTTAAACAAATAAATATATATATTTTTTTACCATATAGTTTTCCACACACTACATGAAAAAATAAATAACTACCTCCATATATAATCGTACATTCACACATATATACATACAAACCTACACACGTACACACACACACACACACACACACACACACACATATATATATATATATATACAAGGCTATACGTACCTACATATATATACAGATACGCATATACACACATACATATAAGAACGTATAAATATATCGACCCATACAGCAACGTAAAAAAGTAAATAAAGCAAGTAAAAATATATATACACAAAGATGCACATATATACAAATTCATACATACATACACATACATATTTACATATACATACATACACACGTATACATATATGTATATAAACTAAACACATAAACATACATTTACAAATACACACATATACATGAAAAATCAAACAAACATAAATTAAAACTATATAAAAATATATACGTATATGCACACCCAAATATACATATATACACATACATACGCATATACATATATATATATATATATATATATATATATATATATATATATATATATATATATATATACACAAAAAAAAAGAAAGGAATATGTATACAGAGACCTACATATATTCAACAAGATTAACTTATTGATGATAAAATACATTAAAAGTTTATAATAATTTTTTAAAAGTAACAACAGACAGTCTATAAGCAATTAAAAACTCCTTATCAACCAAAAGTAGATTTTAGTTAGTATCTATGATACACTCGAAGACACTAAGGTATACTTACAAATACATTTTTTGAATTTTTTGAATTCTCATATACTTGTATTTTGATTGGTCATTCTAGCTTATATAACAGCGTTTACCCCTAGCGAAGGATCGTTAATTAATTTGAAACTTTTAAAACCATTTATTCTACATTCAACATCATCACTTGATAAGACACCAGAAGTGTTGAAACAAAATGTCTATTTTTGTAGTGATTTTATAACATATTTATGTTATAATTTTCGAATAAATAATTATATTTGCTCTACTCTGTATTGAGCACTCTTTTAAGAATATTAATTGTTGGTTATTGGAATTTATTCCGTATACACCAATCCTATACTTGGATATATATATATATATATATATATATATATATATATATATATGTATGTGTGTGTGTGTGTGTGTGTGTGTGTGTGTGTGTGTGTGTGTGTGTGTATGTCTGTGTATGTGTGAGCTGAGCTGAGTCGTTTGGGGAACCTTGTGGCACATAGTGCACCAGGTCTCTGTATTCGGCCCTTCAAAAAGTGTGAATGGTTCTGCACAAAACCTTCACCCCTATAATCGAATCCCATGTGCTAGTGTCGGGCTGTCGGTTTCTAGAAACCGATCTGCTTGACTCGAATTCGACGCGAGAGTCAAGTATCTATCTATCTATCTATCTATCTATCTATCTATCTATATATTCATATATATATATATATATATATATATATATATATATATAAGTATATGATTGGTGTATACGGAATAAATTCCAATAAACATTGTGCAATGAAGATGAGGATAACAATCCGAATAATGTAAATGATGTAAATAATCATAATACCTCATTTCAGAGATATAGACAGATATTTCAATTCATATAAAAAGACCGGCTGAAAAGATAACAGGCCTTGACTTATTTTTTATTGTTTACCGTGAAGAATTACGCTTGTTTTCAGTCAGTGCAGAACTGCGTTGCCCTTTTCATACCCAGATATAAGAAATGCCAGAATGAATAAAAACTCTCACTTTCCAGTACTGCAACCATTGTGCCGTACGTCCATGTGCGTCGTTTTAATTGCAAACATACATCTACATACCAATTCCTTAAAAAAATTTTTTAAAATCAGGGATTATAAATAAAACGTTACGAAGAATTTTTGTCGGAATTTCGGGAATTCTTTTGGCAAAATCTCAGAAGGTGCCACGTTTTTCACTGTTTTTCCTCCCCCCTCACTCCCCTATATATATATATATATATATCTTTCTCTCTCGCTTATGAGGAAATCCCAATAACTATATAATTTCTGTAAGTAAGGAAGACATTTTTTGTAATGTTGATGCTAACCTCCATGGCAGACGTTTTCCACGGACATGAAGTGGAAAGTTTACATTGAATCAATTGATAGATCTGTTGCTAGGAAAGTTGGTTCACTGTGTCGTTCGAGACAATTTTCCTCGCCAGAATGACGCATTTATAAGTCTACTATTCGTCTATGCATTCAACATTGCTGTGACGTCTGGTTTTGTGTTTCGGCTATGTATTTAAAGATTCTTGATAAAAGTCCAAAGAAGAATCTGCAATATTATTAGTCCTGACCTGAAATCTCGGCTTTCATCGCCGTAACGTAGCTTTCCTGAGCCTTTTCTATAAACATTTTCATAGTAATTGTTCTGGTGCGCTTACTACTTTGGTACCTCGAGTTTATGAATTCGCCACACTACTAGATTGGAAGCTAGGTCTCATCATTTTACAGCTGAAACTGCTAGATGTAACCATGTTCTAACTGATAACAGTCTATTCTCTCGCACTTCTCGCTTCTGGAACTCTCTTCCGACTTCTTGCTTTCCAATTAATATTGATTTTCAATAATTTAAATGCAATGTCAATCGTTATCTACTGTCTTCTTAATTCTTGAACTTTTATTGTTCTCTCTTCTCAAGAATTCTTTCTTCTTCTCTTATTCTTTCATAATCAGTAACCCCTTACATCTTAGTGACTTTATTGCCTTCTTTGCGGTGAAATCATAAAAAATGTCATTTTTCGAATACACTGAGTATGTTTATCGACAATATGGAAACCAAATTTAGGCAGTAGCCTTAGTAATGATAATGGTCACGGAGGTTACGGTGGGGTGGTAATAAGTTGAAGTAAAAGGGTGCGGTCACAATTCTGATGATAAAGATTTCGAGAATAATAAAACGAAACCAACTGTGAGACGTATCTTGATGTCTCTGCCTATATTTCTGAGATTCCATATTCACGACGTTTCGGCCGTTGTACCTTCCGGCCTTTTCCAGGTGATTGGAATTTCGAACGGAACCCTTTATTTCGTCCACCTGGGTAGATTGTTCTAGTTCCATTTGCCATGCCTCTTCCGGATGTCTCTGTTATCTCCCTTTAACTCACCTTTCCAAGTTTTTGTTCACCACTGCAGTAGCCAGGTAGTAAACTCACAACTCTTTGTGTCAAAGTGACTGGAGCCAACCAACGTTTTTATCCACTGTCCTCGAGCACACAAGAACCAGTGGATAAAAGCATTGGTTCATGGCACGTGGAACTGGAACAATCTACCCCGGTTGACGAAATAAAGGGTTCTGTTCGAAATCCGAATCAAATTCCAATTCCAATAGGGTTTTCGGGTTTTGCCACAGACATCAAGATTATTTACACTATTTACATTGTTCGGACTGTTGTCCTCATCTTTGTCACGTATGTTCGGTAGTTGTAAGATCCGGCCCGCTTAAGGTGACTTGAAGAGGCATGTCACGTGGAACTAGAACAATCTAGCCCGGTGGACGAAATAATGGGTTCAGTTCGAAATTCCAATCACCTGAAGAAGGCCGAAGCGTACAACGGCCGAAACGTCGGGGAAATGGCAACAAAGATGGGGACAACAGTCCGAACGATGTAAATAGTGTAAATAATTCTAATAATAAGTCCGAAAACCTAGATATTTTTCACGTCTAACATCTGTGCCCGCAACGTTACAAGATAAAGTTGCAAGTGCGCTCCTTTGTACATTGACATTAAATGAAAATGAATAAGTTCCAGGAAATTATTAGATTATGCATTCAGCGTCTATTCTTTTTTTTTCTATGTGCCGTGTCCATTAAGGGTGTTGGCGATCATGGCTCTCCACAATTTCCTGTCCCTTGTAGTTTTTAATATTGTTTGCTCTTTTGCCATATCTTTCAAACGCTCTTCCGTCATCTATTCACACAGGCTCACCAGATAGGTTGTGCGTTACTATACTCCGACCCTCTTAACTTCAATCTGTACTGTGAGTATCAAATTTTCCAAGCCCTCTTTCCTCATTATGTGGCTCACCTAGACCTCAAGAGTAACTCATACATACGATCCATCGCTAAAGATGCTGGGGAAATTGTCGGTACCCTGTACTGCACCAGTAAGTACCTCGTTACACCTGCTATCCTCTACTTTTTACAAGAGCCAGATCAGATCGAAAAGGGAGTACTGCTACCGTTTGTGGGCGGGAGCCGTTCAGTCATCACTTTCCACTCTCGATAGAATTCGAAAGGGTTACTGGGTTCTTGTAGGCGACGAAATATTTCCACTCTGTCACCCTTTCTGTACAGACGAGATGGTGAGTGTTCAGATGAACTATACTGCTTAGTTCCACCGGTCCTAACTTTCACGGCTAAGACTCGCCATGCCACGCACATTGTAGCGCACCACCCTCATTTCCTTCATATCCCCCTGGTGAGAGGTAAGTTCCATAAAACAGCTCCCTCCCACAAACCGCTGCCTTGTGGAACCGACTCCCAAGAGGCTGGTTCCCCGATCACTACAATCTTAATCTATTCAAGTCTAAGGTTAACCGTTATCTTTCGCAAATATCCCCATAAGCTGTACGTAAGCCTCTACCTCGAGTGGCTCCAGGGCCTTGTACAGGATGAACACCATTGTAAAAAAAAAAAAAAAAAAAAAAAAAAAGGAAAAAAAGCCAGTGCGGAATTTTTTCATCAATACCAATCGTAATGAACATTATAAAAAAAGAAAACAAAACAAAATACAAGCACTTCGTAAAGTTAACATAACGTTGTCGATGGACGGTCAGTTTGGGTTCAGGAAAAATAGATTATAATAAAGTCGCTACAATATCACAACTAAAAATACAACGGCTTTACAACATTGTAAGAATGTTTCGTAATCGTTGGATACTAAGCTGTTTTCGGACTTTGCCAGAGACATTTTAAAACCGATACATTTTTTAATGATAATCTAGCAATACTCAAGGTGGCGAGTAACGACGCTGTTGAAACGCTGTGAGAACTTCTGATCCTAGAAATTCAAACGGAAAAAGCTGGTAAAATGTGGTAAAATCAACAAACGTAACCTAACACACACACACAGGCACACAAAAACACGCACTCACTCATACACACACGCGCATACATGCACATACGTCTATACGCACATACACACACAGACACGCACTAGTGTGTGCTGAATATTTCTTGACCTAAGAAACCCATAAAAAAAATGATGCTAGGTTATTTGGTCAGATGTTTTGGAACTGGGTCGACCCGAGAACTTTCATTCTCCTCCCACCAATCTTATATAAAGAAAGGAAATCATTCATTTAAGAAATGAAGTTCCAAATTCTTCGACACACTGAAGTTATGCCAAATTCTTCAAATATGTTTCCGGTCTCTGGTGGTTCTATTAAGAAGTGGATTTTTCAGTGCAACTACGACGCTACCGAGTGTAACACGTGGTCGAGGTTTAAACGGCAATAACTTGGAAAAATTGCCCAAGCCCACCCGGCACTTCACCTTTTGGAGACACCTTAGACGCCGGGTAATGACCCCAGCCCTCTCCCGAAGGAGTGGTACTGCCTGGTACATTAAGGCTTGGGCTTAATAATATTTTGAAACTTTTCCTGCGAAAGTGCCAGGGTGGTTCTATTAAGAAGAAAAGAGACAAAAAATGACGAAACTAAACGTTTTCGTTAAAAGTACAGGGTGCCCTACAAAAACCAGGAAATTTGGACAGTTTATTTAATTGTTGGAATTTTTGTAACAGTTATATGAAACAAAAGCAAATGCAATTTAGTAGCTTAAAACAGAACAAATAAAGAAATGTTAGATGCGGTGTTCAAACTAAAGAACTGGCAAAATTTCTTGGCATTTTTTTAATTACCAATTTGGATGTTCTTTCTTAAAGAGAACAATCACCTCACGTTGAAAATTCGATAACTGCAGTATCCTGGAACAACACATGGTTTTAAAAAAATATATGTTAGATTTTAAGTTCATTCATATAGTAATTTAGTTAATTTTTTTATATGCTAGATAATTTTTTTTTATCATATCGTAAATCTAAAATTTCCTGTTTTTTTTTTTTTAATGATGACCCTATAAAAATAGTTTCACTTTATTGCCGAAGTTTGTTTTTTTTTTAGCGTTTTTTTTTTTTTGTTTTTTAACGAATATTCGTTTTTAAAATCCGGATATTATTTCATTTTTTTAAAAGTTTATTTGTGTACAAAGCTTTGTTTTTTACTTTTTCAAATAAAACACGTGAACTCCTAACGAATGCAATACACATTTAAACCAAAAATGATTTTTTTCCCGAGGACTTACTATACAGTTTCTTACCTTTTAAGACCAAGCCTAAGTTTTCGTCTCACCAAACTGAATTAAAAGCTTTTTCTACGATGCTACTCAAAACAAAGTTTTAGCAGTAGTTTTCCCTTGCGCACAGCAGAATTTTAATATTAGATGTACCATAGATAATTCATTACTCTCTCTTCATAAAAATGTTGTTTTTGTGTAAACGGCGGTGGTTCTTCACGAAGGGTTCCTTCCTTAAAAAAAGAAAACAATTGCTATTCTTGTTGAAGATTAGCTTTAAACAAATTAATATCACGTAGTGTCACATAGAACTTATTATATATTTGTTAAATTAGCCATTTTTATGATGTTATTCCAATTCAATTCGTACGGACGAGCGGGCACGCGCACACTTACGTAATTTTTCTTTTTCTTTCTTTCTTTCTTTCTTTCTAATAATTTTATCTTTCTTTCTTAAGGTTCATTTTTCTGCCTTTCTTTTTTTCATTCTATTTCTTTCTTTCTTTCTTTCTTTTTTAATAATTCATCTTTCTTCCCTAGTTTCATTTTTCTGTCTTTCTATTTCTTTCTAATAATTTCATCTTTCTTTCCTTTGTTCATCTTGTTTTCTTTCTTTCTTTCTTTCACTTTTCTTTCCTTTTTCATTTTTCCTTCATTTTTTTCTTTTCTTTCTTTCAAATAATTTAATCTTTCGTCCCTTGTTTCATTTTTCCGTTCTTTTTCTTTCTTTCTTTCTGTTAATTTCATCTTTCGTTCCGTTATCATTTTTTGTCTTTTCTTTTTGTCTTTCTTTCTTTCTTTCTTTCTTTCTTTCTTTCTATTAATTTCTATCTTTCTTTCCGTGTCCATTTTTCTTTCATTCTTTTTTCATTCTATTTCTATCTTTCTTTCTTTCTTTCTTTTATTCTTTCTTTCTTTTTAATAATTTCATCTTTCTTTCCTTGTTCATTGTCTTTTCTTGTTCACTTATACATTCTATTTCTTTCTTTCTTTCTAATAATTTTATCTTTCTTTCCTTGTTCATTATTCGTCTTTCTTTTTCATTATATTTCTTTCTTTTCTTCTTTCTTTCTTGTCTTCTTTCTTTTCTTTTCTTTCTTTCTTTTTAATAATTTCCTTCCTTGTTCCATTTTCCTGTCTTTCCATTTCTTTCTTTCTTTTAATTTAATCTTTCTTTCCTAGTTTAATTTATCTGTCTTGCGATTATTTTCCTTTCTTTTTCATTCTTTCTTTCTTTCTTTCTATTTTGTTCCTTCTTTCTCTGACCCCCATCTACTGTCACTATCACAATTTCTCAGCTCGTGTGCGTGTGGCATAATCGTTAGCAACATTGAAAATGGAGTCTGCCATGTCGAGTTCAAACTGCAGCTACGACTAATTCGTATCCGCTTTCTCAACTCTGCATAAATTCAGCAAGGCAGGCTTAACCAGTCGGCGAAACGTAAACTTCTATTTCCAATTCTTTTGTTTTTGCTTTTTTACGGTTTATCAACCCTTTATGTGTAATTTAGAACCGAAGGTGGGACGTCGCTTACTTTACCCGGTGATCCCAAGTGGTCTCCCATCTAAGTACTAACCGAACTCGAACCGACATTTTCAGATTGATTTGACCGTACGCTTCTGATTTCAAACCACGGGGCGAAGGTAACTAGCAACACGTTTGGGAGCCGAAGCGCATAGTATAATACATCGAGTGTCTTGGTGACCCACTGCACTTATGTCTATCTCCAGAGGTCTTAACGATATTTTACGTCTGTATCCAGGCTGACAAGGACGAGAACACTGGCGATATCCGCAAATCTCCTCCACTAAAATCCAAATCATGGGTCAGGTATAAATCCATGATAATAATAATAACCTTCAACTGCAAAGGACGAATGTGGTAATGTATGTGCATGTAAATATAAATAAATAAAACGTGTATTAAAAACGGGGTTTATCAATGAAAAAAAAAAAAGAAAGAAAGAATATCTGAAACAAATAAAGAATAAGAAAAAGCAAAAGAAAGAAAGAATATTCGAAATAATTAAAAAAAAAAAATAAGGGATCATTTCTATTAATTCACCCCCAAATAAAAAATAAAAAAAGAACTTAAATTAACTCAAAACTACACCAAAAAATCATAAATGCCGTTTAAAATTTGTTCAAAAATGTATTTATTGTTATTTTTTGCATTACGTCTCCGAAGGATCTCACGCAAATAAGAGTCTATCATTCTGCGATGTATTCTGAACATGGACTTATTCTTCATTTTGGGGGTCCGCCAGGCACTTTCGATTGCTTCTGGGTTAACGAAATTCATACTGTGATTTACGGTCAGATGGATATAATTGGGATCATCCTTCAAAGATGTATATCCTTTCCAATAATCCGACGTAATCGTAGCCCCAGATAAAATACAGCTTCGGATTGTGTCCAATAATGTGGAGGCTGTTCTGTTTGGCGCACAATACGGAAAACATTCTTTTGTTTTCACGGTATATGCTCCTCAAAATACCCATAAAAAGACAAACAAAGTTTGATTTAAAATTTATAATCTCTTGGGTCGAATTAATATTTGCGATAAGTAACTTTACATTATTTTGGGTGAATTAATAGAAAAGATTCAAAATAAGCAAAAGCAAAGAAAGAAAAAAGAAAGAAAGAAAGAATATTTGAAACAAATAAAAAACAAAAGGCAAAGAAAGAAAGAAAGAATATGTGAATCAAATAAAAAATAAGAAAAATCAAAGAAAAAAAGAAAGAATATGTGAAACAAATAATAAGAAAATGCAAAGAAAGAAAAAGGAAAGCAAGTATATCTAAAACAAATAAAAAATAAGAAAAATCAAAGAAAGAAAAAAGAAAGAAAGAAAAAAGAAAGAAAGAAAGAAAAAAGAAAATCGCGTGAATACATTAATGACAGATATGAATTAAAAAAAAGAAAACAAACGCAGAATAAAGATAAAAATTAAAAAAAACACTGTAAAAGACAACTGAATGAAGTAATGAACGAAAACTCAAAGGAGCAAACGATATCTTTTTTGGAGGTTTATTTACCTATTTTTTTTAACATTTACTTACTTTTTACACGAATTATCAATTAAAATCTTCATTTTTTCTTTAAAGTCAACACTAAAAACTATTTGCATTCATCCAAATCATTAATAGAAACAAGGCCATCTACTTTTATACCAAAACGGCTTTTTCTCCAATCTTATGACATATTTATGACATATTTATGACACATATATTTAAGACTTGACATATTTTTATATTTACAACTACCGAACAACATCGATTTTTTTCTAAATTCGCCAATTTTATTTACTCCTTGAAAGTAGAATTTTTTGAGGAAAGGTCAAAGTTCATTCCTAATTTGATCAATTTTTGGCTCTTTCTGGTGATTAAATGTAAAGATTTTTTTCCCTGCGTTTACTTCGAAACATGAGAAAAAGTGCTACTTTTAAAACTCTCTGAAAGAGCAGATCATTGTTGTGAAAATCGTTAGATGCCGAAATTATATATTGTCATTTATATTTTTAAATAATCTAATAATTAAAAAAATCAAATTCTTTTTTTAACATGATTCACACGCAAAGATGGCATTAAACTTTACATTTTAAATTTTTTTATTTAATTATCTTTTTTTCATCAAGTACTGCAAGATTTTGAAAATCGCACTGAAAGTATTTTTTTCCGGTTTGGTTTGGTTTATTTTGTTTTACGACATATCAACCCCAATGGGATATTTAACGCCGACAAGATTTTTAGGATAGGTTCGTCTGAATAGAATATGTATTCTTTGTAAGAAATCAGTTTGTAGATCAAGTTTCACTGATGGGTTTTTTTTTCTTTTTTTCTTTTTAAAGAGGGTTTTTGTCGAGTGTCAAATGTATTGGTGATTTAAAAAAAAATGTATTGCAGTCAGTTTTTTTGTTTTGTTTGTTGCTTTTGTTTTTTTTTTTTACTATAAAAATGTATTTTTATACTTTCATAGTGTTTTGACTCCAGTTTGGGGGAAGCAGTAACTATTTTCCCATAGCTGAGACTCTAACAGGTGGTACCACCCCGGGTCAGAGCGAGCCTGGAAACAACAGCAATTAAGAGGTGGTTCCACGCTCCTGAAAATCTCCTGATCAGAAGCCTTGCTGCCGGTTGTAGTTTATCGTCATAACCAGGGCGTTATTTTCTCGAAAAATATTTCATTGTAGATATTTTTTTGACATATCTGAAAGAAAATAATGTTTTATCAAATTATGCAAGCTACATTTAAATATGTTTTTTTTGTTTTTTTGTTTTCTTGAATTATTTTTTAAGGTTTCAGAATTTTTTTCATCAAAGCCCAATATTAAATGTGTTCACAATGTATCGAAAGGTGGGTGCAACTTACCAAAAACAAACATTTCCACACGAGTGGCTAGCCATCATATATTTAAATATTTGTAGTAAACAAATAAAATAACCAACCATGAAAAAAATAAAAAATAAAAAATAAAAAAAATAGCTCAATGAATAAAGAAATTAAGTAAATGATAAACAAATTAACCAACTACGAATGAATACAAATAATTATAATAATAATTATCTGTATTTATTTTCTGAGATGAGATATTGTAACTTTGTACACTATGTACGTCGTTCGAACTGTTGACCGCATCTTTATTGCCATATTCACGACGTTTCGGCCATTGTACGCTCCGGCCTTCTTCTACGTTGGAATTTTGCGTCAAACCCGTTATTTAGTCCAGATGGTGGTGGTGGGGGGTAGATTGTTCTAATTCCATGTGTCATGACCTTTTGCGGGGGATATCTAGGCACGGTGGAGTAATGGATAGCTGCTTGGATTGAGGAATCGGAGAGCCGAGTTCGAATTCCAGTCGAATCCATTACATTCACTCACCTGCTAATATCCTTGGGAAAAAAGTATGAACCCTCTTCTTCTCCCCCCCCCCCCACAGCTATGGGTAAATAACAGGACAGACCGGGTTCTATAGCCTTGGATGACAACTGGTCTCCCGCAGAAAGAAATGGCAACTGCGGCAAAAAATCTGCCTCGCCAGTCAGGTATCGAAAGATACATGATCGCCTAAGCATGTATCACGCATGGCACATAACTGACAGTTTCATTTAATTCCCTTTAGTAACTCAACTCTCCAAGTTTTTGTTCACTCTGTGACCAGGTATTGAACTCACACTGCTTTCGGCCAAGTCACTTTTTGAATCACTCAACCAACGCTTTTATCCACTGGGCCATGTTTCCCCAAGATTCACAGCCATCTCCACCGCCGCCACCACGTTGGGGAGAAAAGAAGTAGGGAGAGAGGATGACGATCCAGATGATCAGGTGTGAGTGGGTGCCAAGAAAAACGATTTGAAATATAATCGTTACCGCCCACCCAATAATCGTTAGACAGCATATATAAATAGTCGAGTCATTAAACAGCATATATAAATAGTCGAGTCATTAAACAGCATATATAAATAGTCGAGTCAGTATACATGACCTGAATATTGTGTTCAGGCATGAAACAGTTTCTCGCCGCTCGGTGTTGACCTCAATGTGCACTTTTATATTTACATACGTTCTAACCCTGACGGTGAGCACTTTTGCCAATACATATAGGATACCTTAAAACTATATTTTAATCACACACACACACACACACACACACACACACACACACACACACACACACACACACACACACACATACATATATATATATTTATAATTATTTATAATTATTTAAAAAAAATATGATTCCATCGCTACATAAGAGTTCTCATGTTTCAAAACATGAAAACTTTTGAAACATGAGAACTCTTATGTAGCGAGGGAATCATATTTTTAAAAAATAATTATAATTTATGCTCTACTTATGTATTGAGCCCTGTTTTAAAAAAATTAAACACAAAAATATTTTAAAAAAACTTTGGATTATTAACCGAA
>OZ038489.1:32861371-32881371 GCA_964036315.1 Acanthosepion esculentum
CGTCACACATGACCACACGAGAGTGAAAACGAAAAGTATTAAGTCTATATTGAAAATGTCATCTTTGATAATGGCTTATGTAAGCCGAAAGCTTAGATTGAATTTAAACATGTATAAATATGGTATTTTCCTTTCGTCTTTCAATGATAATGTGATTAAGCTTATCAGACAATATGAAATGTGATTAAGCTTATCAGACAATATTAAAATAAATAGACAAAACTTGTCTATATTATTTAATTAAACATACATTAATATATATATATATATTATGTGTGTATGTGTGTGTGTGTGTGTGCATATTTTAGTTAAGAAGCACACGGCGATTATATATATATATATATATATATATATATATATATATATATATATATATATATATATATATATATGTATATATAGTATCATCCACAGACAGACTGTTTCGCTGTATCACAGCTCATCAGTGTGGATAAACGCTAGGTTCGAAACCCGACGTCAGTCGGAGAATCTACCCCTAAGCCGTTGGCGCACGGCAGGGATGAAGGTGAATTTAAGCGTATTCATTTTTAGATAAACACGCCAGTGAGTGAGAGAAATCTATTCGTTTTATCGAAGAGTATTGCATTAGTAGCAGTAGTAGTCACTGTTTACAAACTCACATTTTCTCCCCCGAGAACTCAACCGAAATGATTTTTCAGCATATAAATATATATATATATATATATATATATATATATATATATATATATATATATATATATATATATACATATATATATATATATATGTAAATTGCATATATTCTGGCACCATGTTTTCCTTAAAACGTCTCATAAATTTAGACAAGTTTTATTTGTCTACTTATTTTTTAATAGGATCCTCTTCATTACAGACAAGTTTCTTAGTATCCTTATTAAATGAAGAAAGAAAATTACTATGCTGTTGCATGTTCGTTTTATACCGAGTACTTTCGACATTAGCACAATGTCGTCGTCAGGGTCTTGTATTAAATAAAATAAAATTTAAAAATCGTACAGTACATAAACTTAGCGTTTTTCACTTCACAAGCAAAGAATTTAATTTTCAGTTTAACAAAACAATTTTGTCTTAGAAAAATGATGAACACAACAATTTTTTGTCTTAGAAAAAACAAGACCCTGATGATGACATTATGCTAATGTCGAAAGTACTCTGGATAAAATGAATATATTTCAACATAGTAATTTTCTTTCTTTCTGAGCGTCTACTCAAGTACGAGTACCCTCTTAAAAGAACGTTAGAGTAATAAAAATGCACGCACAGGCAGACGCATATATATATATATATATATATATATATATATATATATATATATATATATATATATAGTGACCAAAACTATCACGGTTATCTTGTTAAAAACAAGACAGTATACCCAGACATTATTTTGCGTATACGCATGTTTCAGTTAACGCCCTGTTTTCTTAAACAGTTTGAATTACGTCTAATGACCTGTGCAACTGAGAGCGTTAATAAAAATGTGTCGGGCAGCAAACACACACACACATACACATCATAAATATATATATACATATATATATATATATATATATATATATATATATATATATATATATATATATATATATACAAGTATAGGATTGGTGTATATAGAATAAATTCCAGTAACCCAAAAATACTATTCTTAAAAGAGTGCTCAATACAGAGTAGAGCAAATATAAATTATTCGAAAATTATAACAAAATATGTTATAAAATGTCTACAAAAATAGCCATTTTGTTTCAAAACTTCTGGTGTCTTATCAAGTGATGGTATTGAATGTAGAATAAAGGGTTTTAAAAGGTTCAAATCGAGCAAACACCCCTCGATAGGGGAAACGCTGTTACATAAGCTACAATGACCAATTAAAATACAAAACTTGACAACGAACCTTGGTTATAATAATTAATGCTTTAATGTTATAGTTAGACTAAAATCGAAATCATTCTAATTAATATTAAATTTTGCTATAAAATTGAAAATTAAAAATTACCAATTTTAAATTTAATCTGTACTAAGTTTAAAATATTATAAAATAATTTAAAGAAGAAACTGAGGAAAAAATAGATATATTTTATTATTTATTTTGTTTTAATTGAAAGATCTTATTTTAACTGATATACCTACCAAAAATTACACAATAATATACTGAAATACTAAAGAGTAAATTTATTCAATAAAATCGCCATTGATTTCAACCACGGCGTCCAGACGACTTCGGAATCTGCTGCAACTCTTATGGATGGTCACATTGTTGAAGTTGGGGAATATTGCCATAATCCTGGCCTTCGTTTCATCTTTGGTGTTACAAGGAGTTTTGTTGGTCTCTCGCTCAGCTGCGAATAATCAGTGTTGCAGTCTGGGGAGTTAAGTGGCCAGATGTAAGGAGTGATGTTATTTTTTGTCTTTTTTTTAAAAGCTTTTCAGCCCAAGCAAGGCGAGAGTGTCACTAGCACGCAAGGGGTTACAGAGAATGGGAGCAAGAGTAAAGAGGCGAGAAAGAGGAAAAGATGAAGAGAAGGACGGGGAATAGATCAAGGCATCTGGAGATGTCGAGTGACATTCCATTTGAATAGTTAGAGATTATAGCTATCAGGGAAGCAAGTAAGAGGAAGGGAGTTCCACAGACGGGAAGTGCGAGACATGAAGCTATTGGAGTACAAGAGACGGCTGGATTTAACCGTTTCGACAGTGAAACTCATGCAGTTCGGGAACTAGCGACAGTAGCTCGTCGGTGCAGTTATCGTGAAAGTATTTCTAGAAAAGACAGAGAGAGTGACTGTAAACGAGAGGCCAGATCAGAGCTAATCACATTGCATATCCGTCTCTGGATTTTGTCGAGGACCTTAAGACGAACAGCGGGGGTCTCCAGACCATATGTGACAGCAATATTCTATGCAAGGGCGAATGATTGATTTATAGATTTGAAGGATGGACTCGGGCGAGAAAAACCTTCTGGCGCGACAAAGAGAACCAACTTTGCTTGCGGTCGGTGAAGCTATTGATTCAATGTTCCATCTCAGGTAGCTGTAATTGGCTGACAGCCATGACTGGGTTCTTCCGCTTGTGCGGCATGGTGCAGAGTCCTGTTGCCAGACATAGGGTCTTCCATCAGCCACCCTCTTGACCCAGGACAGCACTACCTCCCCAGATGTAAGCCTCTGTGTTGAGTCTGTGAGCCCGTGAAAACATGAATGGAAGCGAAACGTCTCCCTCACTAGTGATCACTTCAAACGCCATGATGACTGGATATATCATCCAACTCTTTCCGAATGCTCTGCACCGTCCTCAGATTGACATATAAAGACTCTGAGATGTTCATATTGAACCTTCTGGTGCAAATGCCAAGCAGTACATCAAAGCGTTTCCAAATTTCTGGCAGAGTGAATTGCGTCATGGTGCTCTTTTTCTCGACCCTACTATACTGTACAGTCGACAAAATTAAAATAAACAACGTTCATACGCGAAATTAAAAATATAAAATGGTGACAATTTAACCATCGCATATATATATATATATATATATATATATATATATATATATATATATATATATATATATATATATATATAGTCATTGTTTACGTTAAAATGCGTTTTGTGTGTAGGTATGATCGATCGATAAAAAATCATCGAAACAGTGAGTTTAAAAATAATTTGGACTTTGCTAACTAGATGCTTCTCTATAGCTCAGAGGCATAGCACGTCAGATCAAATCATCGTTCTATGTAGGACGCAGGGTCGAATCCTGAACGCATATTTGTTACGAAATTTCTCGAACATTCAGGCCAGTAAAATGTAATTGATACTGTTTAATTGAAAAAACAGAGTATTTATTTAAATATATTGCATCTATTAAAATAACGTATAAACAGAAAATAAATTAGATAATTGTCGGACGTAGTCCATTTCAATTTATATTACATACACACTTACATACATATATATATATATATAGTTATATATATAATATATATATATTATATATATAACATGTTTTAAAATATGTATTATATATATATATATAAATGTCTTAAAATAAAAATGTTTTAATATATATATATATATAAACGACTTAATATATATATATATAATATTATATATATATTATATATATAACATATTTTAAAATATGTATTATATATATATATATATATAAATGTCTTAAAATAAAAATGTTTTAATATATATATATATAAATGACTTAATATATATATATATAATATTATATATATATTATATATATAACATGTTTTAAAATATATATTATATATATATATATATGTCTTAAAACAAAAATGTTTTAATATATATATATATATATATATAAATGACTTAATATATATATATATATATAATATTATATATATATTATATATATAACATGTTTTAAAATATGTATTATATATATATATATATATATATATAAATATCTTAAAATAAAAATGTCTTAAAATACATATATATATATATATATATATATATATATATATATATATATATATATATATATATATATATATATATATATATATATAAGGTGTGTCAGAAAAGTAACAGGACGTAGTGTGCTGTGTAAGCTATGAGTCGCGTAGAGTTTAGCGGATTGCGTCAACGTGTGACGTAATATCTGGTAGCATATAAATGCGATTGCAGCTACTGTACGTTTTATTTTATTTTTTTTATTTATCTGTAGCTAATATTAACTGCTGCACAATTTTAGGCCATCAAATGATGTGCACAGAGGAAAGTACCAACCTGAAGTTTCTGGTTTTTTTGGGGAAAACTGTCAGATAAAAAACTTGAAGAGCGAATTATATTCTTAAAACCTAAGACGCTAAAAGGATGCAACCGCGATTTCAAGCATAATAGGTATCATCAGGCAGTATGTATGTATGTATGTATGTATGTATGTATGTATGTATGTATGTATGTATGTATAGATAGATAGATAGATAGATAGATAGATAGATAGATAGATAGATAGATAGATGTGAATGAGACTGGGATAGATAGATAGATAGATAGATAGATAGATAGATAGATAGATAGATAGATAGATAGATAGATAGATAGATATGAATGAATGAATGAGACTGGGATAGATAGATATAAATGAGGCTGGAATAGATAGATAGATAGATAGATAGATAGATAGATAGATAGATATAAATGAGGTTGGAATAGATAGATAGATAGATAGATAGATAGATAGATAGATAGATAGATAGATAGATAGATAGATAGATAGATATGAATGAATGGGACTGGGATAGATAGATATAAATGAGGCTGGAATAGATAGATAGATAGATAGATATGTAAATCGAATAATCCAAACAATATTGAAAATACAAGCATTTTCTATCTTTTTGTCTGTTTTCTCTCAATCTCTGACGAAGCATTAATAAAAGTGGAAGATGTTAGATAGATATGCATGTCGGATTTGTTCTTCATTTTTTCATTCTGTCCGTTCCATATTTGATGTTTAACTCACACACACACACACACACACACACACACACACACACACACACACACACACACACATATATATATATAGAGAGAGAGAGGGAGAGAGAGATAGAGATAGATAGATAGATAGATAGATAGATAGATAGATAGATAGATAGATATGAGAACAGACTGATCTAGGTAGCTAGATATACGGATATGAGAACAGCCTGAGATAGATCGATAGATAAGTATGTGAATAAGCTGATATATATATATATATATATATATATATATATATATATATATATATATATATATATATATATATACATATATTTAAAGACATTTATATTATGTTTAACGTTCTTTTTATAGATACAAGTATTTAAGCATTTGCTTAAATACTTGTATCTATAAAAAGAACGTTAAACATAATATAAATGTCTTTAAATAAATTGTCGGACAATGTCCAATTCTAAAATATATATATATACATATATATATATATATATATATATATATATATATATATATATATATATATATATATATATATATATATATATATATATATATGAATATATATATATATACACATATATGTCTGTGTGTGAGTTTGTGTTTACATATATATGCTTGTATATCTATCTATATATATTTATATATATATATATATATGTACATACATACATATATATATATATATACATATATATATATATATATATATATATATATATATATATATATATATATATATATATATATATATATATATATATTAAGTAAATGTTCTGTTTATAATAAACAGTATTAAACAACATTTACCGGTCTGAATGTACGAGAAATTTTCATAGAAAATTTTCGTCCTCCGACAGGAATCGAACCTGTATCCTATACGGAACCGCCTTACGTGCTTTAACCTTTTCGGCCACAGAGGAGCGTTCCGTTAGAAAAAAATCGACCTTGCTAACAGAACGCTACTCTGTGGCCGAAACGGTTAAGGCACGAAAGAAAGAAAGAAAGAAAGAAAGACGCATTTAATGTCGCCTGGACTATTCCGTTTTCATCGCGTGAAAAGAGAGGAAAAACTCGATTTGATTTCTGTGAAAAACAGAAAGAAAGAAAGAAAGTAAAAAAGAAAGAAAGTAAGAAAGAAAGAAAGTTAGACGTGTTTAACGTCTTCTATCAGTCGCTCAGTGAAAAACAGAAAGAAAGAAACAAAAGAAAGATAGAGGTGTTTAAAAAACTAATGTCTGTTTCAATGAAATGGAAAATGTTGACAATTTGAAATCTTTTAATTTGTACCCACTTCTTAAAATAAGGACCAGCATTCATAGATTGTTATTACAATATTTTGTTGTTAAGCTCAAATTCAAATATCTAACGATCCAATAATAGAATTTCTACGGATATTTTATTACCGTAGAATTCGCCAAGAGCTGATTAAATCCTAACTTCTGAATAAAAATTCATCAAAAAATTAAAATAGGAAAACCGTGAAATTTTCACAGGTCTTCCTAGTTATTATAATTTACTAATTAGTAGTAATAGTTTATTTGTTCTTTATGTTGTATTGGTAATAGTTACTTGCTTTTAATATTATACTTTATGCCTTTGTTGTTATCATTCATGTTTACAGCACGAAGTTGGACGATCGTGTTGCTTTTTTAAAATCACGGCGCAAATAAAAACGTAAAGAAGGGCATCACGGGCCGGAATTAAAAAAGAAATGCGCAAAAGAGAAAAACATTTGAAGAATGTTAGGAATTTATGTCGGCATCGATCTTGTCTTAATACCCCACTTCCACTTCTCATCTTTCTCTTTCTTCTTCTCTTTCTCTCCTTATACTCGTTGAGTGCTGTCCGAAGATGTGAGTGCCTAGACAGACAGACAGACAGACAGATAGATAGATAGATAGATAGATAGATAGATAGATAGATAGATAGATAATGGACAATCCAAGATCGATATATATAAAGCGTCCTAATAGATAGATAGATAGATAGATAGATAGATATAGACAGTCTGAGATCGATAGATATATATGAAAAGTCCTTAAAGATAGATAGATAGATAGATAGATAATGATGGACAATCTGATATCGATATATATAAAGCGTTCTAATAGATAGATAGATAGATAGATAGATAATGATGAACAATCTGAGATTTACAGACATATTATATAGAGTCCTAATAGATAGATAGATAGATGGATAGATAATGATGGACAATCTGAGATCTATAGATGTATATAAAGAGTCTTAATAGATAGATAGATAGATAGATAGATAGATAGATAGATAGATAGATATGCATGAGACTGGGATAGATAGATAGATATAGACAGTCTGAGATCGATAGATATATATGAAGAGTCCTAAAAGATAGATAGATAGATAGATAGATAGATAGATAGATAGATAGATAGATAATGATAGACAATCTGATATCGATATATATAAAGCGTTCTAATAGATAGATAGATAGATAGATAGATAGATAGATAGATAGACATGAGAACACATACAAAGTCCAATATATCCACCAAGATACCAAGTCTGATAAGGGTCTACAAGGAACATGAATCTCAGCCAAATGTGCGCAATATAGCTGTAGGTTTTGATAAAAGCGTAAACTCTCAACAACCCACTGGATGCGCCGGCCCGCCATAGTCCACCCCAGTATTCTCACCCATAGCCATACATGCTTACTATGTCAGCTCATTTGGGGAAAATGCACTTCTGCTTACGTTCGGGCAATTAACAAACAAATCTGTACTAGTGAACGGGATATGTAATATAGCCCATCTTAATTCCTCAGCCACATGTTAACATTTAATTATAAATGCTTATGGAAATAATTCAATTATAAATGTTTACATAATAATATATGCAATAATATCGTATTATCATTATTAAGTAAGATAGCAGAGTATCGCAAAACAGTGAGGCTGGGGTAGAAATTTACGATAACCAATATTTCTATCATGTTACCCAGTCTAATAAAAGTATAGCGTGCACACTCATCTCAGCCAAATGTGCACGATATGGTGGCAGGTTATGATAAAATCCGGCATCCAGCGTTCATATGGCTAAAGGAAACCACATTATGTCTAAGTAATGTAGATTCATTTTTCTGATGTTGCTATTTGATCAGGGAAATGTGTCAGAATAAGAGTTTATATATATATATATATATATATATATATATATATATATATATATTGTTGTGGTAGGATCCACCTAATTTGCATAGTGGAGTACCGACCATATAAATATGGGTGGTACCGGGAAGAGAGGGAACGAATCAAGAGATTCAACCAGAGACTCTGCCCGACTGCGACTCAGTCAACACATTCTCCAGGAACGGTCTTCCCAGGAATATACAAAAGACTATATGTAAATATTGTGTACATTTTCTTGTTTCAATACATTTTGTTCTAAGTACATTTTGTGTTACATTATTATTCCATGCATTAGTTAAATTTCAACACACAGACACATATATATATATATATATATATATATATATATATATACATATATATATATATATATATATATATATATATATATATATATATATATATATATATATATATGTATATATATATATATGTATATATAAAATATGGATAAAACAACTGAAAAGTTGCAAATTAAAAGAAAAATAATTGAATGTTTTTTGTGAAAGTATTTATTTATTTATATGTTTTTATATATTTATATTTGATATTTCAGATCGCCTCGATCTTTCGTCAGAAATTTATTGAATAACTGTATTCGGAAGTTTGTTTACAAGTAGCGTCCGTCGCGAGACGCGGAAGTCACATGATGTGGAATACAACTGAGTTTGAATATTCTAACGTAAATCTAACGATTATATTTTAGATGTTGTTTAAAAAGGTTTTTTAACTATATCTAAAGAAATTTTTTAACTATTGAAATATTTATACAGATTTAAAATACCCAAGTCTTTGTTTAACCCTAGTTTATATGTGTCTAATTTTAAAATCCAGTATTTCTCTTTTTTTCTGCGTGTGTATGTGGATCTAAATTCGGAATCTATCAATAAACATTTACAGTTGTCTAATGAGTGTATATATATATATATATATATATATATATATATATATATATATATATATATATATATATATATATATATATGAATGCATGTTTCATTAAATAATATAGACAAGTTTGTCTATTTATTTTAAGTAACCTGAACAAAATAAACTATGAAATCTCCACAAATATTCTTAAATGCCTATAATTTATAACAGAATCCATTAATTTATACTAACGGATTCCCATACGTAATACTTCTCGTTTTTCACTCTCGCGTGCTCATGTGTGACGTCACGAGCTTTTGCTTCTGCGTCTCGTATACACGAGTTTTGTCGTTACTTTGAAATTTTTCATGCAGCAAGGGCGGACTATCATTCTTGTTTCGTCGTGTGTTGTTTGAAATATTGAAATTGTCATCTTTGATAATGGCTTATGTAAGCCGAGAGCTTAGATTGGATTCAAACATGTATCAATATGGTGTTTCCTTTCGCCTTTCAATGATAATGTGATTAAGCTTATCAGACAATACGAAAGGAAGTTACTTAAAATAAATAGACAAAACTTGTCTATATTATTTGATGAAACATGCATTAATGAAAAATTTCTGCCGAAATATTCACAATATATAATTTATTTTAGGATATTAAATTAATCTTTCGTTCGCCAATAGTTTAACACATTTATGGTGTTGAAATATAATTGCCATAATGTAGCGATTATGTAGAATATCCTAAAATAAAAATTAAGCTCTAATCTGTATTGAGCCCACTTTTAAACTAAATATCCAGTGGAATTATACTCCATTTGTTCTCATTTTACATATATATATATATATATATATATATATATATATATATATATATATATATATATGATGTGTGTGTGTGTGTGTGTGTGTGTGTGTGTGTGTGTGTGTGTGTGTGTGTGTGTGTGTAAATGTAAAAGAACGAAGAATAAAATTCCAAAGTTGTTAATTTAAAACAGGGATCAATACAAGAGTAGAGCAATACATATAAATATAAATGTTTATAATATAATAAATAATAAATCTATCTATCTCTATATATATATATATATATATATATATATATATATATATATATATATATATATATATATATATATATATAGTCAATATATAGTCAATATATACTAGATCTGCTCTACGTTTTGTATCGAGCTCTTTAGTTAGTTGTTTACTCGCATCGGTGTTTTTTCTTTGGGCCTTGAACCTGTATCTGTGCGATTATTTTCGACAGACTTTCATATTCCTGACTCTTTCTTTTTTAAAACCGTTTTTTCCCTTCGATATTGATTTAACTATTGGTAAATCAAGAATTCGAAGGTTTTTCGAGACGAGTATATATATATATATATATATATATATATATATATATATATATATATATATATATATATATATTTCATAATAAAACAAATCCTTTTACCACGTATGGAGAGTGGGCTATTTCGGCCGACGACGAAAGTGGTCGTCTGTCTTTTCAACCCCGGTGTGTAGACTATCCCTTACTATGGTAAAAGGATTTCTTTGATTATGAATTATATATATATATGTTTAACATTCTTTTTATAGATACAAGTATTTAAGTAAATGCTCTGTTTATAATAAACAGTATTAAATAACATTTACCGGCCTGAATGTCCGAGAAATTTTCATAGAAAAAAAGCTGTAAATTCGACATTGCCTCCCGAACGATCCGTTGTGGCCGAGCGGAAAGGCAAGTCAGTCTATATAACGGTTCCGTATAGGATACAGGTTGGAATCCGGTCGAAGGACGAATATTTTCTATGAAAATTTCTCTGACATAAAGGCCGGTTAATGTTATTTAATACTGTTTATTATAAACAGAGCAATGTCTTTAAATAATTGTCGGATTTTGTCCATTTCATAATATATATATATATATATATATATATATATATATATATATATAGTCAAACCTAATGAGCCAGACAAACCTACCAAGGTTTCACTTGGGCAGATCGTCTGGGTCGGCTGGCTAAAGAAGCAACAGTAAGACGGCGTATATACAGACGACAACCAAGACAACACCACGTGACCAACGGCGTATATACAGACGACAACCAAGACAACACCACGTGACCAACGGCGTATATACAGACGACAACCAAGACAACACCACGTGACCAACGGCGCATATACAGACGACAACCAAGACAACACCACGTGACCAACGGCGTATATACAGACGACAACCAAGACAACACCACGTGACCAACGGCGTATATACAGACGACAACCAAGACAACACCACGTGACCAACGGCGTATATACAGACGACAACCAAGACAACACCACGTGACCAACGGCGCATATACAGACGACAACCAAGACAACACCACGTGACCAACGGCGCATATACAGACGACAACCAAGACAACACCACGTGACCAACGGCGCATATACAGACGACAACCAAGACAACACCACGTGACCAACGGCGTATATACAGACGACAACCAAGACAACACCACGTGACCAACGGCGTATATACAGACGACAACCAAGACAACACCACGTGACCAACGGCGCATATACAGACGACAACCAAGACAACACCACGTGACCAACGGCGCATATACAGACGACAACCAAGACAACACCACGTGACCAACGGCGTATATACAGACGACAACCAAGACAACACCACGTGACCAACGGCGTATATACAGACGACAACCAAGACAACACCACGTGACCAACGGCGCATATACAGACGACAACCAAGACAACACCACGTGACCAACGGCGCATATACAGACGACAACCAAGACAACACCACGTGACCAACGGCGTATATACAGACGACAACCAAGACAACACCACGTGACCAACGGCGCATATACAGACGACAACCAAGACAACACCACGTGACCAACGGCGTATATACAGACGACAACCAAGACAACACCACGTGACCAACGGCGTATATACAGACGACAACCAAGACAACACCACGTGACCAACGGCGCATATACAGACGACAACCAAGACAACACCACGTGACCAACGGCGCATATACAGACGACAACCAAGACAACACCACGTGACCAACGGCGCATATACAGACGACAACCAAGACAACACCACGTGACCAACGGCGTATATACAGACGACAACCAAGACAACACCACGTGACCAACGGCGCATATACAGACGACAACCAAGACAACACCACGTGACCAACGGCGTATATACAGACGACAACCAAGACAACACCACGTGACCAACGGCGTATATACAGACGACAACCAAGACAACACCACGTGACCAACGGCGCATATACAGACGACAACCAAGACAACACCACGTGACCAACGGCGTATATACAGACGACAACCAAGACAACACCACGTGACCAACGGCGTATATACAGACGACAACCAAGACAACACCACGTTACCAACGGCGCATATACAGACGACAACCAAGACAACACCACGTGACCAACGGCGTATATACAGACGACAACCAAGACAACACCACGTGACCAACGGCGTATATACAGACGACAACCAAGACAACACCACGTGACCAACGGCGTATATACAGACGACAACCAAGACAACACCACGTGACCAAGAAAAAAAAAACCCGAAAGAAAAAAGAAAGAGAAAAAGAAAAAGCGACACCGGGAGGATGGTGTATAGAATTATTCAACTAACTAAAAGGAGAGTTGATATTTAAGAAAACACAAACAATAATGATAACGCTACAATCGGGAGAGAGAGGCTTATTTCAGTAACCAAGCATTTCTGTGTCTACATCTGTTAAGGATCTCGGTTTTAGAATTTAGTAGATCGTCAGGTTTATTATATAATGCTATGGCTAATTTTTCCTCGGTGCATAGCTTACAGAACTTATGGCCCGCTTTATACTTAGTGCATCTTTTTAATATTTCCCATTTCAGGATGGGGTCCTTGCTACCTTGCCTGATTTTCCATATATAGCTAGATAATGTAGTGCTATGTTTAGTTTTTTCATTTTTGAAACTACTCATGTGATTATAATATCTTTTTTTAAAAGTATCCTGAGTAGCTCCTATATATACTTTAGGGTTTATGTCGTCTATATCCTTGTAAATTTTCGCCTGATAGACCACGCATTCTTGTTGACATTAACCTTGTAGGGGACATATATTTTGAACCTGTATCTGTGCGATTATTTTCGACAGACTTTCATGTTCCTGGCTCTTTCTTTTTTTAAAACTTTTTTTCCCTTCGTGATTGATTTGGCTATTGTTAAATCAAGAATTTGATCGAAGGTTTTTCAACACGAGTATAGTTACCTATATATATATATATATATATATATATATATATATATATATATATATATATATATATACATATATATAAAATCCGTGGGTAATTAATCCAAGTAGATCCTATTAATATAAAATATTCAAATTGATCGACAAAAGAGAGCTCAGATGACCATTTCCTTCATAGGAAAGACTTCTTTCCCATGGATGAAATTGTTTGGATCTCATTAATTGTAATTATATATATATATATATATATATATATATATATATATATATATATATATATATATATATATATATATACTTTTATCTCTTTCCGTGTGTGTGTGTGTGTGTGTGTACGTGTGCACTTTCATGAGTTCAGCAAATGTGTTGTTCAATTCTAAGTCTCTTCTTTTATGAATAACGCATTTAGAACAGATGAACATAAGACACTCTCAATACCCTCGAGAGCGACCGACACGTACGTGACGGCAAATTTGACCTGGAAAAAGTCCGTTTTTAATGCTTTAAAGGCTCCATGGTCCAACTCTATTTCAATATACACTTTTCTCTTAGTAAATAAGTACTGAAGCCATATAGTGATCTTTGAACCATTGGAAAAACAAATAACATGGATTGAAATTTAGTTAAATTCTAATTTCTGTAAAGATACACAATAAATTAAAGCGTTCAGCCGATTAACGTGAATCATGTTATCTCTCGCTAATTAACGTGAATCACGTTTTGTTTCGTTAATGTTGATTTTGTTCTTGTCAGATAAAATTCTTTTTTTTTCCTTTCCTGATGACATCCGCTTCTCGGAGAAACATGTCAAAGAATAAATTTGTCCAAACTGATTCAAATCATCCCAATTCTGAAGAGTAGAACGCGCTTCAGAATTAGAACGGAAAAGAAGTGTAGATCGGTTCGCCTATCACCCGCTTCACAATTCTCTCCAGTCTTGTGAACAAGAGTAGAAGTTTTATTACTTTTCCTGTTTAGGATTAGGTTTTCGGTCCCTTCTAAAGTCTCCCTCAACTCTATACTTCTAATGTCTCCACTTAACCTCTGAAATTTTATTTACTATTTATTTTTTCCTCAATAGGAGTAGATAATTTCGCCTATTGTCCGGTTCATACTCCTTTCCGGTGTTTTAAACAGAAGAAGTTTATCCCTTGTTTTCTCTTTATGATTGGGTTTCCGGTTCCTTCTGAAGTCTACTTCAACTCTATACTTCTCTAAAATATTTATTTACCCTTTTTCCTCAATAGGAGTTGATAAGTTCGCCTATTGTCCGGTTCATACTCCTCCTCGTTTTTTTTTTAAAACTAGTAGAGGTTTATCCATTGTTTCCTGTTTAAGATTGTTTTTCCGGTTCCTTCTAAAGCCCTTTGCGTATTAGTGGCTTTATCGCTTTGCTTGGGGTGGAATGATACAACAATTTAAATTTTTTAATCATTCCACCCCAAGCAAAGCGATAATGCCACTAATACGCAAAGGTCTTTAGAAGGAACCGGAAAAACAATCCTAAACAGGAAACAATGGATAAACCTCTACTCCTGTTCAAAAGACCGGGGAGGAGTATGAACCGGACAATAGGCGAACTTATCAACTCCTATTGAAGAAAAAAGGTAAATAAATATTTTAGAGAAGTTAAAAGTATAGAGTTGAAGTAGACTTCAGAAGGAACCGGAAACCCAATCATAAAGAGGAAAGGAATAAACTCCTTATCCTGTTTAAAAGACCGGGGAGGAGTATGAACTGAACAATAGGCGAAATTATCTACTCCTATTGAGGAAAAAATAAATAGTAAATAAAATTTCAGAGTTTAAGAGGAGACATTAGATGTATAGAGTTGAGGGAGACTTTAGAAGGGACCGAAAACCTAATCCTAAACAGGAAAAGTAATAAAACTTCTACTCTTGTTCACAAGACTGGAGAGAATTGTGAAGCGGGTGATAGGCGAACCGATCTACACTTCTTTTCCGTTCTAATTCTGAAGCGCGTTCTACTCTTCAGAATTGGGATGATTTGAATCAGTTTGGACAAATTTATTCTTTGACATGTTTCTCCGAGAAGCGGATGTCATCAGGAAAGGAAAAAAAAATTCTGAGGCTGGGTGGGGAATACAGAAAGTGAAAGTGAGACAAAGGTCTGGGTATAAGGGGGATTGAGGAAAGGATAAATGATGAACAGGGTCTAAGACGACAGAAGATGGCGGTTGACGTTGCATTTAAATCTTTGAAGATTGTAGTTTTCAGGGAAGCAAGTAAACAGAAGGGAGTTTCACCAGAGGGAAATGCGAAAAAAGAAACTAAGTGTTTAAAAAGAGGGCAGAAAGTGCGGCACTGAAATCCGAAGCTTTTCGCAAAAGTTGCCTTCCAGAAGCCAAGCAAAGTATTAAGAAACCGGAAAATTTCCTTAGAAACAAAGAGAAGAGTACTGAACTGTTACGTAATATCAGTCCTCTTATATGGCAGTGAATGCTGGACAGTCCCGTCACAGATGAAAAGTTAATTGAAGTAATAGAAATTTGGTACTACAGAAGGATGTTGGGAGGACCATGGACCGAGCACGTGAGCAATGATGAATTTTGAGAGAAATTGGAAGCAGACAGGACCCTTATATTTAGTATCAGGAAGAGACGGCTGACATTTCTGGAGCACATAAGAGAGTTTGGAAAATTTGACACTCACAGGGCAGATTGAGGGCAAGAAGAACAGAGGAAAACCGAGCTTGTATAAAGAGATGGCAGAACAGGGTTTAGGAGCGATAAAAAAAGGTTACGAATAACAAAAAATTGTGGAGAGCCATGATCGCCAACGTCTTGAAGAAAGACAGTACATAATATAGATTTCATTAATATATTTCTCTAGTAGTAAACTAAAAACTGCCGAGTATTCTACGGAATCAAATACATTTTCTTAGTGGACAAAAGCTGAACAAAATGGTTTGTTATATGCCATTTTTTTCCTTTTTTTTTTTTTTATAAATCATTTTATCTATCGTTTGTAGATGATCTCTTGTTGAGTTTTTCAGAGAAATACCGTGTTCATTCAAGAGGTGGTTCCCAAACTTTTCTTTTTTCTGGGCAGAATTTACGGAATTAAAATTTGTTCGGGCCTGACCAGATTTTATGCGATAAAAGGTACATTGATAACTCTCTCCCCCAATTTGAGGACCGTAGTTACTATATTCTAAAAACTTGATATAATGCAAAAATATGACAATGATAAAATTATTTATAACTATTTATACTGGGACTCATGCATGCAATTACAAGTAATCCATGATAATATTGTAAATTTCGAAATCATATTTATTTTTGGCATATGAATATTTTGAAACAGTTTCTAAACCTTTGATTGCCTTTCAATCATTCCGCTTCACCTGCTATCCTCTTGTGTCGCACATATGAGGCGCGTCGCACCGATCATGACTCTCCACACATTCGTCCTCTTTATTATCTGTAAATTGTCATGCATTCGTTAGAAAAATAATGGAATGATTTCTCGTCCTAATCTAAAGTTTGGAATTTAGAATTTTCTTTCTGTTTGGCTGGGGAAGACGCTTTCATAAGATGTCGTGGTAATTCGTAGATAATAAAGAGAATCTGTGGAGAGTCATGATCTCCTTCGTCCTGAAGAGACATATCATTAAAAAAAAACTTATGCATCCTGTGTCTGGACGGTTAAATTAGATGGTTAATGGGGAGTAAATTAGCATTTTTCTTTCGCTCATTCAACCTTTAAATCCCGTAACTGTACGCTTTCGTGCAAATGTCATTGGGAAAGGCATGAATCTATTGCTTCCCCCTCTAGCTATGGTGTAAATATCAGGATGGAATGGAATCTCAAGCCTTGGGTTGCAATACGTTTAAGAGAATGAAAACGCTGTCTTCCAAACCGTGGAATAGGCAACGGGAAATCACTCCACTTTTTTCCCAAGAAGCGGCAATTCACTGATGATAAAGAAAAAATATGTGGAAAGTTATTTTCTTAAATTCAAGTGGAATTCACTGTTCAGTTTTCGATCAGAGCCAAAATGTTTCATAGCTGATAATCAGAATCTCGTATTTAAAAATAAAAATGTATATATTTTTTTCCTAACCCCACGTTCGTTCTGGGTCCGACGATAAACTACATCCGGCAGCAAGTTCACTGATCAGGAGGTTTTGAGGAGTGTGGAACCACCTCTTAATTGCTGCTGTTCCCAGATCCACCCTGTCCAGGGGTGGTAGCACTTTTTATGGCCCCCAGTTAACCACGAAACTGGGGTCAAAACACTATGAAAATATAAAAATAGATCTTTATAGTAAAAATACCCGCAATATGTTTTTGGAAGAAAAATATTACCAGCAACACATTTTTGGGAAGAAAAATATTACCAGCAACACATTTTTGGGAAGAAAAATATTACCAGCAACACATTTTTGGGAAGAAAAATATTACCAGCAATAGACTTGACTCTGGACAAAAACCTTCTTTACAGAAATACGTCAATGAGACCTGATCTACAAACTGATTTCTTACAAAGAATTCATATTCTATTCAGAAGAATTTATTCTAAAAATCTTGTCGGTATTAAATAACCCATTGAGGTTGATATGCCGTAGAGCAAATAAACCAAATCAAACCAAACTAACCCCTCGTTCATATCGGTGGGGAGTATATAGACCAGGGGTGGGGAAACTTTTTAGTACAAGGGCCGCATTCTAAAAATTTATAGTGTTACTGGGCCGCATAGTATATATAAACCAAAATAATTGACATTTAAAATTGGCAAAATAAAGGGCTTTTAAAGGAAAAATGTAGTTTTAATAAATAACATTTTAAAGCGGGTCGCATGTGGCCCGCGGGCCGTAGTTTGCCCACCCCTGATATAGACGAATGTAAATTATGCAGAGTCAGGATCAATAACGTCATGAAGAGACATGATACGCAGAAGATGTGGCGAGTCATGATCGCCTATGCCGTGAAGGGACAGGACATTAAGACAAATAGTTATGTGACCTGTGTCTAGACGGGTAAATCAGACGGTTGATGAGGGCTAAATCAGCATTTTTCTCTCGCTATGAAATTCAGTCTTAAATTCCACAACTATATGCTTTCGTAATCAGCCATACATTCAAGTGCAAATAGAACAATGATTGTTCAAGCCACTTTAAAAACTTTTCAACAGTTACCCTGGAGCCGAATCCAGACACGATTTATTTACTTATCAAGTAACGAAGGTGTGAATATCTTCCTTGCCATGTCGTCTGTTGGCGGGAGGTGGATTTATCCCAGCTATTGGAAGAGCAATAGGTTTATCTATAAAAGGGTAAGAAAATAGTTCAAGTACCCGGGTACCTTAGAACTGGCATACATTTGTTTCCCTACTTCTGTACGCGGGGTAGTCAGTATGATAGAGTTGTTACTTTTTTTTTTTTTTTTGCTTTTTTCTAATGTCAAGTTTACGTGCGAGCATTCTGAGTAAGTGCAAGATTTTTTTCAGTACCGCTGTCAGTCTGAGTAAATACGAGAGATTGACGGTTACCAAGTTATAAGACTGTATTTTTCAACACACCCACGTCGCTACCGAATGTGACACAAGATCGAAGTTTAGAGTGAGCTTGCCGGCAATACCGTGGAAAAATTGCCTAAGCCTCCTCAGCACTTGCCCTTTTGGGAACGAGGCGTTCCCAAAAGGGAAAGGCGTCGGGCAATAAACCCAGCTCCCTCCCAAAAGAGAGGCACTACCTAGGATGGGGAGGAGGCTTAGGCTTAGATTTTTTTAATAAGATATTGAAACAAATACACAAGTTATTTTCAACATAATGTGCTTCAGATAGATAATGAGAGGTTAGATTAGGTTGATTAATTAAACTACATATCAATATTTGTTGGGCTTGGTTTATTTTACTTTACAGCTTTTCAACCTCAGTGGGTTATTCAATGCCGGCAAGATTTTTAGAATAGGTTCGTATGAATAGAATGTGTTTTAATATTTTTTTTTCGAAAATGTATTGCTGGTAATATTTTTTTCAGGAAGGTGGTATATTTACTATAAAAATCTATTTTTTTTTTACTTTCAGAGAGATTTTTAGGGGGTAACTATTTGCCTATAACTGGGACTCTAACAAGTGCTACCACACCTGGTCAGGGTGAACCT
>OZ038489.1:32883871-32888871 GCA_964036315.1 Acanthosepion esculentum
TTGACAACCTAACTGTCAGAGTTTCAATTCTCGGTAGTGGATGCGCACTGCTGATGAGTCCCAAATATAGGACGAAACGGCCGTCCAGTGCTTTCTGCATTCTGTTGACGTTTCTTTCAGGCTCAATGAATTACTTAATTATATATATATATATATATATATATATATATATATATATATATATATATATATATATATATGTATGTGTGTGTGTGTGTGTGTGTGTGTGTGTGTGTAATATATATATATATATATATATATATGTGTGTGTGTGTATAAGTATGTATATATATATATTATAGGATTAAGTAATGGATAGAGACTTGGATTGAGGAATCGGAGAGCCGAGTTCGAATTCCAGTCGTATCCATTAAATTTACTTACGTGCTAATACCCTTGGGAAAGGTGTGAATCCTCTACTTCTCCCTCCAGCTATGGGTAAATAGCAGGACAGACTGGGTTCTAAAACCTTGGATGACAACTGGTCTAGGAGAAGGACAAGTCTGAATTCAAAACCTGCGAAGGGTCATTTGGGGACCCTGTGGCACGTAGTGCACTAAGTCTCTGTATTCGTCCCTTCAAAAATTGTGGATAGTTCTGCACAAAACCCTCACCACTAAAATCAAATCTCATGTGCTGGCGTCGGGCTGTTAGTTTCCTAGGAACTGGTCTGCTTGACCCTCATACGTCGAATTCGACGGGAGAATCGAGTATATATATATATATATATATATATATATATATATATATATATATATATATATATATATATATAGGGAAAAACGGTCAATATCAGTGATAGAGCTAACATATTTATATGCGTTGATGTGAGTTTGTGACCCTGGGTTTCACGTCCTTTGCGATCGTCTGACTATTTATGGGTGTGAAATTTCGTTGTTTGGCGGTAGTGGGAGGAAAAATTCTCCACTGTGTCCGCCTCGGGATGACGCTCATACACATGCATATGTACGTATTGCAGTTCATACAAAACATATACATATATGAACAGTGTGGGACTGGGCGCAGATATCTATACATGCGTCGTTGTATACACAACCATAAATAGATTCAAAAGGATTAACAAACATTCTATGTGATTTAATAGAATACTAGGTATTTACGCTGATGACACAGCTATTTACCCCTATTTTAATAGGAAGTCCGATAGTTTCGACAAAGTAAAACTGGCAGCTACTCTTGAATAATGACCTCCAGTTCGTTGTTATGAATGATTTGCAAATATGAACGCATTCAAAACAAAAATGCTATCACCACAGAGAACCTTTTCGGCCCTCTATCAACATGACTGATGCTAACCTCCAGGGTATCAACTCCTTGCACCTTTTGGGGCTTACGTATTCGATTGACATGAAGTGGAGGTCTGTTTGCCTCACTGTGTCGTGCCAGATATGTTTTCTTGTCAGAATCCATCTTGCACATTTATAAATCTATCATTCGTTTGTGCATTTAATATTGCTGCCATAAAAACCCACCTGTAGTTTATACTCTATCTATGCTGAGCGGACCTTAGAGAGACCGAGCGAATCATGCTGCGAACAGCAATTTGATCAACGTCAGTACTCTCATACCTTCGGTCACGATGACTTGTGACTTCGTGTTAGCACAAACAACGACGACTTCGGAACAATTCTGTTTACCAAATTCCACTCTCGAAGACTGCATCAATCCATAGCTTTTTGGTCACTTGTTTTTCTCTCCCCATCTTTTGAACAGGAGTAGAACATAAACGTTTATCCCTTGTGTCCGGTTTAGAATTGGATTTCCGGTCCTTCTAAAGTCTTCTCATTCTCTTTCACCCCTAGTAACCTCTTGCGTGTTAGTGGCATTATTGCCTTGCTTGAGGTGAATTGATTATATATATATATATATATATATATATATATATATATATATATATATTGAACAATAAAATATATTAAAAAATTAGAATTTTCAGACACACTGGGTTGTATATTAATATTTTTTGTTTTATTATTTCAATTAGGTTACTCGACTAGTTTCGGCCAGTATGCCATGCAAAGTTATGCCATCCCTGGTTGACCCGATCAACTGGCGGTCACTGACGCTGGACGAAGTCCATCTGGAGGTCGTGCTGTCTTTCGTTTATCTCGGTTCGACCATTATACCATCCGGGCAGGCTGCTGCTGAGGTCGAACGCCGTATAGGAGCTGCAAGGTCCGCATTCGTGCGTCTCAAGCGGTCACTATGGGGGCGACGAGAGATTACCGCGGCTACGAAGAGGCGCATCTATCAGGCTATTGTTCGGACTATCCTTCTCTCTTCGAAACGTGGCTACTTAGAGCGGTTGACCTACGAAGACTTGAAGTGTTCGACAACGATTGCCTTCGCTGCATTCTACGATGCCGCCGGATCGATAGTGTGCCCACAGCCACTCTGCGTCGTCGCCTGAGCCTCCGTCGTCTTCCACCCGTCCTGATCCGGCATCGTCTCCGATGGTTCGGGCATGCAGCTCGACGCCCGGAGGAAAGAGCTCATCCGCGATGTACTTCTCCCTCCTTCTCTTCCTGGCTGGCAAAGACGCGTCGGTGGGCAGCTGAAAACGTGGGCTAGCACGATCTATATATATATCGAATATATATATATATATATATATATATATATATATATATATATATCGAAGGAGCACCAGACAGACCGGATATGATAGCAATATTCAATGCACGGACGAATGATAGATTTATAAACGTGTAAGATGGATACTGATGAGAAAAATATCTCAGTCTTTTCATTATCTATTTATCTATCTCAGTCTTTTCATTATCTATCTATCTGTCTATCTATCTATCTATCTATCTATCTATCTCAGTCACATATCTATCTATCTATCTATCTATCTCAGTCTTTTCATTATCTATCTATCTCAGTTTTTCATTATCTATCTATCTATCTATCTATCTAAAAAATCAGATATAAATAAACTATATATGTAAAAGGCTATGAATAAAGACAAAAGGAAAACTTTTCTTGACCAACAAATTTCATTCTTTTTTAGACTTCATTAGCACAAATACATCACCTAGCAACCTCTGTAGTTTACCTTAACTTTCACAGTTAGCCTGAAGAAGATTCGGAGCAGTCTTAGAAAAATGTTACGATATTTTTACTTTTGTATATAAATACATGTTGCAAAATAAAATCATTACATTTGCCTTGATAACGTCCATCAGAGGAGGAAACGCGTTGGTAAAGAAAAGTTTTTTCTTCTGGCTTTATTCTCTCACACACATGCTAGAAGGTTATCATCATGACAAGAGGTAAACAATTGACAAATTCGCAAAAAGAACTGATTGTTAAGCTCTGGAAAGATGGTAGAAATTACAGAAAAATCTCAGACAACCTGAATATTCCATTTACTACCATTAGTCCATTCATTGCAAAGTATAAAAATCTCAAAACTGTTGAAAACCAAAGAAGAACAGGTGCTCGACGGAAGATTTCTGCAAGATCTTTGAGGAAATTAATGAGTCAAATTAGACAAAATCCAATGGTTACTTGTCAAGAGTTGCAGGATTATTTGCTTTCATCAGGAATTTGTGTCGCTAAACAGACATAAGCAATAAAATCCATTGAAACATTCTAAAGTCACGCTCCCCTCGAAAAACTCCACTGATACTGAAAAGATGCAGAAATGCCAGGTTGAAATTCGTTCGTAAACATAAGGATAATGAAAAATCGTATTGGGAAAGAGTATTATGGACAGACGAAACCAAAATTAAGTTATTTAGACGTAATTCTAGAAATCATGGATGGAGGAAAGATGGCGATGCCTTCAAACAAAAGAACACAGTTCCAACAGTGAAATTTGGTGGTGGCAGCATCATGGGGATGTTTTTCTGTAAAAGGTAAAGGCAACATATCAGTAATAGATGGTAGAATGAATGCCGCAGCATATCAAAATATTTTGGAAGCGAATTTAATGATTTTGGTTGAAAATCTTGAACTTCCTCCTGATTGGACCTTCCAACAAGATAATGATTCTAAGCACACTGCAAAATCTAAAAAGAAATGGCTTGTTGAAAATAATGTAAATATCCTGAAATGGCCAAGACAGTCCCCAGATTTAAACCCAATTGAGAATCTGTGGAGTTATTTGAAAATTCAAATTCAATCGGGAGCTCCAACAAAGATCCCGGATCTGAAGGCCATATGCGAAGAAGAATGGAACAAAATAGCAACTAAAATTTGCCAATCATTGAGAACTACAAGAAGAGGTTGGTTGCTGTAGGAGTGAATAACGGCTATTCTACAAAGTATTAAATGAAGATTGTGTAATTTTTTTGTATTGTACGAATACTTTTTCCACCCATTAAAATGGATAAATGGGATTTATTCCTATTAAACCATTTCTTTTTCTATTTTCTATGCATATTTAGATATTATGCATCTGTTTACAGTTAATTATATGAAAATATGTTTATTCGTTAGTTGGAAATACAATAAATAAAAAATTTGTATCTGTACGAATATTTGTTTCACCCACTATATGCATATATATATATATATATATATATATATATATATATATATATATATATATATATATATATTGTTATGGTCCAGGTTCCTTGTACCACGGTGATGGTCCAAGGTAGAATCAATGAAGAATAACTCAAACACAGGTATGGAATAACACAGATATATATTACAAATAGAATATGTACAAAAGAGTAGAAGTGTTAGTAATAACAATCAGGTTAGGTTAGAGAGAACTATGTTGTCTCGACCAGTATCACTATTCCAATGTCTTACAGTAATCGTCTAGCCAACTGCCTGACTCACTCACTCACTCACTCACTCACTCACTCACTCACTCACTCTGTCTGCCTCTATCTATGTCTGCCTGTACGTCTCTCTCTGCTGCTTCCTCTTGAGGCGCAGTATTTATGGCGTACGGTCTAGTCCATTACTATTATGGGTAAGTTCCCATAACATATGTGTTATATATATATATATATATA
>OZ038489.1:32891371-33066371 GCA_964036315.1 Acanthosepion esculentum
ATATATATATATATATATATATATATATATATATATATATATATATATATATATACTAGCAGCATGGCCCGGCGTTGCTCGTGCTTGATTCAAAAATCGTACGACTCATACAGCAATCGCTATCACTTGACTTAAAATATTTTTGCCCTTCCTTGCCTTTAAAGGAGTGCCTTTTGCCGTGCTGATGTTGCTACATGCATTACTTCTTGCCTATCTCACACTGCGAATTTTTTCTAAGCTCTATACTAAACATTAAAACTGTTACGAATCTAAACAAAATGCACACAAAACGATCAGCTTTAAAAAAGGACTCGTAACTGGAAAAACCGAATGAAAAAAGAATGTTAACAACAAATACTTTTTCACACCCAACCCAGTTCTGCGGAATCAGAATCAACGTTGAGTTTAAGCAAGCGAATGAGCAAATTGGAGTAAAGTGCCATGCAGATTTAAATTTTTCCCACTTATGACGAATGCAGCTTTCGATTTTTTTTTGCATGCTAGCATGCTAGTTAACATTCGTGTCAGTCAGCTGTTGGATTTCATGCTGGCCAATAGAATCTTCCTGCCTATTCGTGGCAGCCAGCTATAGGCTCTCACTCTGGCCAGTAGAAAATGGCCACAAACTACATGAAAACAACTGGCGTAGAAGCATGAAAAATTGCTTATTTCCACTATCGATGGGAGTTGGGAAATGCAAGGTCGGTCTTGGCCTTCTCACTAACTTGGAGCATGTGCATGTGAATTTTGTGCAAATCCGTCGAAAACACACACACACACACGCACTGCCTTTTATATATATATATATATATATATGCATTCTGTTGAGGTTTTGTTATTCTCGACTCAATTCTTATGTGAAATTAATTAAATCTCTCATCTTTGTCTACATGAGCCTATGCTTGATCCAGGTTTAATACCCTGGAGGGAGCGACCATGTGAAAGAAGACGTTGCTTTGGGGGCCGGTTCCGGTTGGTTATGTATGCTTGGATGAGCCTCATCACCAGAATTAGGAGTATCAGCGCTATATTGAGTCTAGTTTCATAACCAGCAGTCCAGTGGTATGATGCTTACGTTGTACCGTAACGGACCGGGTTCGATTCTCGGTAGTGGATGCGCACTGCTGATGAGTCTCAAAAAGAACGATGCTACCATTGATCAGCAGTGCACATCTACTACCGAGAATCGAACCCGGATCGTTACCATACATATATTGATCAATCGTAGAACATCGTCAATTTCATTTGACCGACAGGGCTCATATGCTCTGAAAATTACGTTAAAACGACCTCTTTTATCTTCAGTTATCGATGAGATGCCATAGTCATGTAAGATAGTTTTAATTACTCGTTTGTTTTATTTTATTTATTTATTTTTTATATATACCCCACTTATGCGTTTTCACGTAGTTTCTCAGGTCACGCGATCGGCCAAATGCCTCGCCATGTAGACGACATTTTCCGTTAGGCATGGCAAAGGGTAAGTTGCTCATCTGAATTCTTGTCACAATCCCACTTCTACCTTCGTTGTTCAGACACAACGATAACACTCAAGTATTACAGTAGCAGAAAAAAAAAACTCTCTGATAACGACGATAAGACAAGAGAAAAAACAACAGCGGTGGTATATTATCACATCGCTCTTATATACATGGCTTAACCTTTGCTACATAATTTGCTGTTAGCAACGAGGTATTACGAACCCTTTATACGTTAGATATCTGCTTGTCTCAACGAATGATAAAAGGTTTAGTGGATTTGAAACAGGCACGTATCTAATTTGAATCTACGATTGTTACTTTGAAACAGCGTCAGTTACAAGGAAAGACAGGTACTGAAATTTAACGAAAACTGGTCCAAGCTTTTAGTGTCGTAAACGGGAAAACAAATGTAATACGAATACTTGCAGAGAAAAACTGACGAAAAAGTTTTATGGAACAATATTATATATAATTTTTGTTTTTTTTTCTTCGTTTTATTTTGTACAGGCCGCGCATGCGTCTTTCAAGATTGGATTCCCTGTAATATGTATCTCCAAAGAAACGTGAAATCCAAGGTTTGAAATGTTTTTAAAAAATGAAAAATCTTTCTTAAAGCTTTTATTTTGGTTTTAATTTCAATTAATAGATTAAATTTAATATTTCCAATAAGCAGCATTGATGTATTTCAAAACTAATTTAAATTTATCCGAAAGAGTTTTTCTTTTTTTCTAAATAGTTAAAAATCGCTGATTTTAGCCATTTTTGTAAACTGTCAATATAATGTAACTCTCTTTATTAAAAAAAATCTTCCAAAAATAAAATATACTTTTCTGAAACTTTATTTGAGAAATAATAGCTGATTTAAAGTTTAGTTAATCTGATTTAAAACAAATATTACTTACTTTTAATTTAAAATATTGCAGAAATGCATTTTTTAACACGTATATAGGTGTTTTTATAAGATGTTAAAAGCTTTATTGACAGCCTGACAGTTTTATTGACAACCGTGAATTTAACTAATTTTTTTCTACGGAAGACATATCTGTAAAAATTACTTGAGGAATATAAGGTGAGAGCCTTTTTTATATAATTTTTAACTATCCAGTAAGTTTTAAAATTTAGGAAAATATTTTAAGTAATCTAAAGTTTTATTGAATTTTAGGTACTTTGAATTTAAATTTACTATAGTTATCGATCTTATTTTCTGATAATGTCGTGTATCTTATTCATAAAAGCAATTAAAAGCCTTTCTGATTAAATAACATTTTCTTTTATTGCGTTTTTTATTTTACGATTCAGATCAGGTTTTTGGTAACTGTGGACACTGTTCTACAAAAGAAATTGATGATTTAAATTCTTCAAAGAGTCCTACATATAATTAATTAAGTGGTATAACATTAAGTGGTGCAAAAATTAATTTCATAAAATTTAAGGTGGGGAATAACAGTCAGTTATGTGTTATGTGATACACGCTTAGGCAATCATGTATCTTTCGATACATGACTGACGAGGCAGTTTTTTCCCCGCAGTAGGTTGCCATTTCTTTCTGCGGTAGACCAGTTGCTATTCAAAGCTATAGAACTAGGTCTGTCCTGCTATTTACCCATAGCTGGGTGGGAGAAGAAGAGGATTCATAACTTTCCCAAGGTTATTAGCACGTAAGTGAATGTAATAGATTCGACTGCAATTCGAACTCGGCTATCAGAGAGCCGAGTTCGAATTCCAGTCGAATCCATTACAGATGGGGGGGGGGGGTAAAAATGTAAAAAAATATGTTTTTTGCCAAGATTTTCTAAAAAAAGAGGCCTTTCTGAAATGTTTTCATTCATTTGTGAATAAGTTCTGAAAATTTCATTAAAATCCGATAATTATTTCATTTTTGTAAGAATTTCCAAATCAAAGTTTTAGTGAAGATGGAAACAAAAAGGACACTTATCAACTGAAAGAAACGGCTGACATTTCTAGGGCACATAATGAGAAAAGAGGGCACAGAGTATATGACACTCACAGGACATATTCAAGGTAAGAGGGACGGAGGAAAGCGGCGTATAACCGACCAAAGGAGCTTGTGTAAATGGATGGTAGAACAGGGATTAGGAGAGACGGCAAAAAAGACAACAAAAAATTATTAAGAACTACAAAGGACAGAGAAATGTGGAGAGACATGACTGCCCACGTCCTGAAGGGACACGGCACAAAGTGGAAGACGACGACGACGACAGTGATCCATTTGTGTAGACTGTGTAAACACAAATTGCTAAGCGACACAATGGATAGGAAGTTGTGGAGAGACATGATCGCCCACTTTCTGAAGAGACACAATACAAAGAAGAAGACGACGACAACGACAACAGTGATCCATTTGTGTAGATTGTGTAAACACAAATTGCTAAGCGACACAATGGATAGGAAGTTGTGGAGAGACATGATCGCCCACGTCCTGAAAGCACACGACACAAAGAAGACGACGACGACACTGATCCATTTGTGTAGACTGTGTAAACACAAATTGCTAAGCGACACAATGGATAGGAAGTTGTGGAGAGACATGATCGCCCACGTCTTGAAGGGACACGACACAAAGCAGAATAAGAAGACAGTGGGTTATTTGTGCACACAGTATGAAAACAGAAACTGCTAAGGGCCACAAGAGATAGGATGGTGTGGAGAGCCAATTATATCTAGGAAACAATACTACTACTACTACTACTAATAATAATAATAATAATAATAACATGGTGAATTGACAAAATGACAAGTGGTTCTGTGTCGATTTCATAGAGATACCATCGGTGATGTATACCATACTCATGTTGCCTGTGATCATCCCGTGCGTCCATTTCTTTTGTATATCCTCAGTGACAAGAGCATCGCCAACAACGAAATGCTGGACAGCGTGGTCAAACCTACATAGACAGAGTTGTTCGTATGTCTTTCAACAGAATACTGTTCCCTCCCACATGGCCTAACTGAGTAAGGAGTGGCTGGCAGGGCATTTTTTACTTAGCGTGTTTGACAGCCTAGATCTCCAGATTTGAATCACCTGGACTACTACGTCTGGGGCGTCGTCGTTAAGGAGAGCGGCTAGCTGCTCCACATATTCGTTGAAGGTTGCCATCGGGACCGTCCTCGAAATTTTGGGTGTGTTTTTTTTTTAGTTTCGTACATGTGACCATATTTTACAAATATACAGATTTTTCTCTCGAAAATTCTTTTTTTTTTTTAATAATTTGTTCGTACTTACTTGGCATAAACCTTAGATAGATAGATAGATAGATAGATAGACAGTTTCTGTAAGATGTCTGTGTATTTCATACTACGTGTCCCTACCGTAAACACATTTTCATTCGACATTTTGAACGCCCGAAATGATTTATAACTTAAACCAAAAGGTCCTGAAAATTAATCTTCATTAATCTTCATTGCAATATTTCAGCTTTTAATTATAAAATTAGTAAATTAACTTTTATGACAAAAACATACCAATTACACCCAGTACAATACATTACACCGGCCTGCCTCCAAAAGGCCTACTTATTTTGCCTTTATATGCAGTTAATACCTCTCGAGTTGATTCACAATTTCTAGTGCCACTTCAATACGAATCTTTTGTCGTTCAGTTTCCAGATATGAGAGAAGAAAAGTTATTAACCGAGAAAATTATATGTATTTATGACAATCAGTATATTTATGTAACTTCTTTCTTTTTTTTTTGTTGAACTGGTGAGTGTCAAGGGTGACAATGGATGAAACAACTTTATACTATTTCTACTGCCTTGGACTTAATGTAGATATAATAGAGAAAATTGCACTTCATCCTCCCGGCACTCATTACTGTCTGTCAACACGAGACACTTGTGTGTCGAGATTTCCGGCGATAGGGCAGAGCGAAGAAAAGCAACAAAAAAAAGCAAAAAAAAAAAACGCATTCACACCATTCCTTTCATAAGGGCATTAACGCTAAGGGAATATATAACAGCCTAGCAATAGGATACAGTGAAGAAAGAATTGGATTCATGCCTTTTACAAGGACGTTAATGTTGTGTGAACTCAAGGAGTTTCAGTCTACTAGCAATGTGATAAAGTTCAGGGAGAAGCGGATTCATGCCTTTCACAAGTCCGTTGAGGCTGTATGAACACAATCAGTTTCAGTCTGCTAGCAATGTGATAATTTCTTAGGGAGATGTGAATTCATGCCTTTTACAAGGGCGTTAATGCTGTGTGAACTCAAGTAATTTCAGTTTATTAGCAATGCGATAAAGTGCAGGGAAATGTGGATTCATGCCTTTTAAAAGGGCGTTAATGCTGCGTTAACTCAAGCAGCTTCAGTCTATTAGCAATGTGATAAAGTGCAGGGAGAAGTTGATTCATACCTTTCACATGTCCGTCGAGGATATGTGAACACAATCATTTTCGGGCAGCTAGCAATGTGATAATGTGTTAGGGATATGCGGATTCATGCCTTTTACAAGAACATTATTATTAACAAACGAATCCTCAACTCACGACCATTGGGATAGAATAAAGGCAAAAGTATACTCATACCATTCAAAAGTGCGCTTCACAATTTTCTGTCCTATGTAGTTCCTAGTAAAGCTTGCCTTTTTGCTGTCTCTCCTAATCCGTGTTCTGCCAACCATTTACACAAGTTCGTAGTCAAGGGTTATGTTCGTCCTGGGTAAGACGTTAAACTACATCCTCGTCCTGGGTAAGACGATAAACTACATCCAGCAGCAACGCCTCTGATCAGGAGGTTTTGAGGAGCGTGGAACCACCTCTTAATTGCTGCTGTTCCCAGGTCCACCCTGACCCAGGGTGGTAGCACCTGTAAGAGTCCCAGCTATGGGCAAATAGTTAACTATTACCAGCAATACTTTTTTGAAAAAATTATTACCAGCAATACAATTTTAAAGGAAAAATATTACCAGAAACAGATTTTTGACAAGGCAAAATATTACCAGCAATAAAAAAAAGTCGTCGGCATTAAATATCCCATTGAGGTTGATATGCCGTAAAACAAAATATTCATATCCGCTCAATGCGTATCCAAATGTAAACAAATAACGTTATACATTATGAAATGGACAAAGTCCGACGATTATTATTATTATGAATGAATGAGAGAAAATCATGGAGAATTGTGTTAAAAAATAGTAAAATCGACCTTGCTAACCGAACTCTCCTCTGTGGCCCAATCGGTTAAGGCACGTCAGGCTATATGACGGATCCGAACCGAACACTTTATTTCGCTCACTAGAACTGTTCTAGTTCCCTGTGCCATGTTTAATGGATGTCAGTTAACAGTTAATTTTTCCCTATGAAAGTTCTCCACTGCCTTAACCGGGTATTGAACTCACACTCTTTGGGTCCTGTCATTGGATCTAACCAACGCCTTTATCCACTGTGCCATGTGTCCTTGAGGAAATCCGTGCATGAATTTCTGGGTATTATAAACCTAATGTCTTCAGCAACCATTTTTACCAGTGCTCATATTGCAATTTTTGCTGTTATCATTTTATGTTTTTACCAGAGCTCATATTGCAATTTTTGTTGTTATTATCGCTTTTCTCTGGCACTCCTTCTTACTGGTTCCCATATTGTATTCATTTCTATGCTTGGTCGGCTCAGGAGAATTTTTGTGTCCTAGCATATGTGCTGATTCCTAAAGTTTACGAATTTTCCAATGGTGTTCCTTGTCTATGATCTCAACTTGATCCCACAGAGGGCGGTGATCTCCCTTCTCTCTCCATATGTGGTCAGCCACGCCTGATTTTTCCACTTCCCCTCGTGTTACAGCTTTCTGGTGTTCTTGAAGCTTCACCTTAAGGGGGCGGCCCGTCTCTTCTTTATATTTCTTTCCGCAGCTGCAAGAACACATGGCACAGTGGATAAAGCTATTGATTAGATCCAGTGACAGTTCAATACCCGGTTAAGGCAGTGGAGAACTTTCAGAGGGAAAAATTAAGAGGAGATAACTGATAACTGACATCTATTAAACAAGGCACGTGGAACTAGAACAGTCTACCCCAGTGAGCGAAATGAAGGGTTCGGTTCGACATTCCAACCACCTGAAGGCCGGAGCGTACAACGGCCGAAACATTGTGATAAATATGGCGACAAAGATGAGGACAATAGTCCGAATAATGTAAATAATGTTATTAATAGTTTATTATAAACAGAGCATTTACTTAAATATGTGTATCAATAAAAACAACGTATATATATATATATATATATATATATATATATATATATATATATATATATATATATATATATATATATATATATATATAAGTGTGTAAGTATAAATCATTTTCTTCTTAATTGTCAAGCGATTGTCCTACCATATATTACTATAATTAACCAAGAGCTAAACTAATTTATTTTACACGGCCATTATTTTATAAAGAAACAAGTAGCATAAGCACTTGTCAATAATATTTTCCCAAAACATGTCATTCATGAAGAAATAAAATTCGTTATGAAGAGAAGAAAATAATGCAAACAGCTATTCAGACAAAGACACACAAACAAAAGTAAAACATTAAATTATCCAATTGTAACCAGATTCATCTTAATTACAAACAAGATGAAAACGCGATTAACCCATTTACGCACACGGTAACATCTGGTCTATCTGGCATTAACATCTGGTATTAATTATAAAAAATACATTCGGTATTATAGGTATTTCAAAATCCATAATTAAAGGAATTATAAGAAAATTTCAGAATTAATTATGGGTTTCTAAAAGAATCCGACATCCATTGTATGTTTCTACTAAGCACTGGTAAAAATGGTTGCTGAAGACATTAAGTTTATAACTCCCAGAAATTCATACACAGGTGTCCAAATGGCACAGTGGATAAAGGCGTTGGTTACATCCAGTGACAGGGCCCAAAGAGTGTGAGTTCAATACCCGGTTAAGGCGGTGGAGAACAGGAGATAAATGATAACTGACATCCATTAGACATGGCACGTGGAACAGTCTATCCAAGCGAGCGAAATAAAGGGTTCAGTTCGACATTTCAATCACCTGAAGAAGGCTGAAACGTTGTGATAAATATGACAACAAAGATGAGGACAATAGTCTGAATAATGTAACTGAAACAAAATTGAAACACTGTAGTGATCATGTATATGAATAAATATTATTAGCTCTACTCAGTGTTAAACACTCTTTTAAGAATAGTGTTTTGGGTTATTGGAATTTTATTCCAGGTATGCCAATACAGTAATGATACATATATATATATATATATATATATATATATATATATATATATATATATATATATATATATACTCTGAAAACCCCAAAACAAACACATAAACTTCGAACTTTGAACCTTAAAATCTAGAACGCTGCACAAGCAGTAAAAAATGAACAGTTGAAATGTTTTCAATTTACAAAACACATATACATACAGACAACTTAATCCCCTGAAGATGGTCTCAGATGAGTTTGAAAGTACTTGAGAAAATAAAAAATATTTCAAAGAAAATTTAGGTTTTTTAGTTAATCAATTTTCTAAGGCTGCCAAGAAATTAATCCGTGAACTCCAAAGCATCACAACGAAAACTAATCGACATGATATATCTTAATTATTTAACCAAACCTGTATATATATATATATATATATATATATATATATATATATATATATATATATATATATATATATATATATATATCGGGAGTAACAGCAAAATTGTCCAATTCGTGTAACACCATGGGATAATTGGCCATCCCATAAAATGTTTAATATCCCAAAAAACGCTAAACTGATTTTCTTTTTTTCCAGCTTTTCAGAAAAGACGTTGGGCCATCTTGACATCATTTTTCGTAAGAATCACTGAAAAACCCTATGAGTTATTCAGCTAGAAAGAGAACAGGTAAAAATCGTTTTGTGTCAACTCCCACTATGTCCTTCCAACTGAGAAATGGTGAGTGGAAAAAGATCATTCAAGCTTTCAGTAATGGTACCAACATTCATACTCTGGCTTCCATCTTTAAAGTCCATTCAAGAACGATCAAGAGAACGGTGAATAAGTTAAAAAAAACGAGGGAGATGTTGAGAGGAAAACTGGATCAGGAGGTCACAACAGGAAGAGGGATCATCATTTCAACTTAAAGCTAAATACATTTTTATTGTTCAAAGTAGAGTCCAATAGTGTTATAAAAATCTCGGAGAATTCCAGTAAGATATCTTTAATCATTTCTAAGAAAGAACAGTTCAAATCTTAATCTAACAATTAGACAATTTCACTGTTACACTCGTTATATATATATATGTATGTATGTGTGTGTGTGTGTGTGTGTGTGTGTGTGTGCGTGCATGTATGTGTATATATATATATATATATATGTGTGTGTGTGTCTGTGTGCGCGCGCCTGCATATAGTGTTGATTTGTATCTCTACACTGTCAGCCTATGCTTCTTTTTCTTTTTTCTCTCTCGCTCTTAATCTCTCTCTCTCTCCACAAACACACACGCGCACACACGTATATATAGTGATTAAAAATGCTAAAACTCTGAGTTAATCTTCGATAAGTATTGTACGTTTTTACATCTGTTTTAATAATCTCCCTCCCTATATATATATATATATATATATATATATATATATAAGCAAAAACGTTCAATATTTATCGAAAGTTAACTAAGAATTTCCTAATTTTTTGATTCCTAAAAACTATCGACAAGAATCATTGCACTTTAGAGTTATTCAAACATTACAAAACACTCATTTAACCTTCAATAAGTATTTAAAGCTTTTACATCTATTTTAATAATTATCGCTCTATTCTTATATTAGACACTTTATTCGTAGAAATTCTTTAATATTTGACAGGCTTTAAATTATTTAATTTTATATATATTATTTATTCAGTACATATACAGGGTGACCCAAAAAAACGGGAATTTTTGAAGTGCGTATTGCTAGACATGAGCAAGTGTTACATTAGTAACGAGAATGAAATTCACAGTATCCCAGCTGAGATGTTGCAGCAGTCAATGAGGAATCTCAACAGCAGATTTCAAGAATGCATTCGTACAGGAGGACGCCATCTACAGGACGTAATTTTTAAAAAATGAAAATTCCATCATTGTTTCTTAAATGGCATGTTTTAAGGTTTCAATTACTATGAATTAAATATTTTTCTTCCATCACTCTTGGTTTTATTGGATTGTTAAAAAGGTCCCGTTTTTTGGGGTCACTATATATATATATATATATATATATATATATATATATGTAGCGAGAGATAGATAGATAAAAGCAAGTTTTATTAAATTATTAATTTCAGTTGACAATGCCTGTCAGTTTTACTTTGTTTATTATATAGACCTTGTCGGTTGAATTTAATAAAACTTGTTTAAATGAATTTTTGCTGTCAATATATAGATAAACGAAAAGAAATACAAAGGGAATACATTGTTCCGATGGATAGAATTTAACAGATTAAAACAGAAATTAACCAAATCCGAGAAAATATAAGATTTAACAAATAGAAAAAAAAAATGGCTCAAGTAAACATGAATCTGGGAGATGAAAAACATAAATGAGATGAAAATATAGTCATAAAAAGAGATAGATAGATAGATAGATAGATAGATAGATAGATAGAGGTGAGGAGACTGAGATAGATAGATAGATAGATAGATAGATAGACAGACAGACAGACAAACAGATTAATCATGTTTGATCATGTCAGGAAGTTATTGTTTGCTTTTATATTTTCTGTCGATTTCAAAGTCTTTTTTCAACAAGTGGCGTTTGAGAAAGAACAGACGTTTCACAAATGTTTCTATTGTTATCTCATTGCAATTGTTCTGTCACATAGGCGCATGCGCACACACGTACGCGTACACATGCTGGTAAATATTTGTACATTTGTGAGAAAAAAACGATGTTCAGCCACGTGTCCTTAAGTGGCTACTTTCAATCAGACATACTCACACACAAACACACACACGTGTATATATATATATATATATATATATATATATATATATATATATATATATATATACACACACTACAGGCAAAAGTTTCATGCCACCCTGCATTTCTTTAAAAAACACCTTAAAATGATTTTTTTTTTAAGTAAAAAATAAAATTTCAGTAACTACTTGTATTTGCTTTTATTTTTTAGTCTTTTTCCAGGCTTCTCCTACTGCCACAAAGTTCAAAGTTGAATTCGTCTGTCCACAATACATTTTTCTAAATTATGAATATTTTGTGCAAGAAACATATTTTGTTTTCCCTATTACCCCCTGAGTAGACTTTTTGAAATTACCAAAATTTTCAAGTAAGTTAAATATTTATACAGGTTCTAAATATCATCTCCACACTCACTAATGTTGTAAACATATGTAGCTGCTTCTGTTTGAAGAAAAAAATTCTGCTATTACCACAGTATTTTCTTCTCTTTTTTTTTTTTAAATTTTGAATTAATTTGCATAAAATGGCAAAATCAAACTAGCTAAGCATTGAGGTGAAGGCGCAAATTGAAATTTTATTGAAAGAAGGCTACTCTCAAAGACAAATTGCCAACAAGCTGAAGATTTCTAGACATCGGGTGAAATATTCGTTACAAAGGTAGTTAGAGACTGGCACAAATGTTGACAGAAAAAAACCTGGGGCACCAAAAGTGACAATTGCTGCTGAAGATAAATACTTGATTATTGAGCCCAAAAGAAAAAGAAAGAAATGCTCCAGAATTGACAAATGAACTTAATTTCTTTTCAACTTAGATCAGTAGGGCTGAGGAGATGCATGACCATCAAGAAACTCCTGTTACAGAAGGTGAATAAACAGAAAAGACTTATGAACAAAAAGCATAAGAACTAGACATTGAAAGAGTGACAAAATGTATTTTGGACAGACAAGACCAAATTTGAACTTTTTGGTAGTAAAAGGAGCAGATATGTGAGAAGAAAGCCAGGAAAGACTGAATGAGGAATGAGTGATTTCAACGGTTAAACATGGTGGTGAGACTGTTAGTTTTGGACCCTCCCTGCATTTCTGTAAAAAAAAAATAAAATAAAAAAAAATCTTAAAATATATATTCTTATATTTTTTAAAAATAAAAAAGATAAAAATTCACTATCTACAGTTTATCTTTTATTTTTTCAGACTTTCTCCAGATTCCTATTATTACCAAAAAGTTCAAATTTGAATTCATCTGTCCACAATACATTTTGCCAAATTATGAATATTTTGCATGAGAAATATTTTATTTTCACCATTAACCCTTCACTAGACTTTTGAGATTACCAAAATTTTCAACTAAGTTAAATGATAATACATGTTCTAAATGTTAGCTCAGCACCGACTAATGTTGTAAACAAAACACATGTAGCTGGTTCTGTTTGAAGAAAAAGAAAAAAAGGAAAGGTTATGCCATTACAGTTTTTTTTATACGCACAAAATGGCAAAATCCAACCATTGAGATGAGGACACAAATTGAAATTTTATTCAAAGAAGGGTACTCTCAAAGACAAATTTCCAACAAGCTGAAGATTTCTAGACATGAGGTGCAATATTCGTTACAATTTATGCGTTGTTTAAATTATTGTTATTATTTGAGTCACTTTATACTAGTCAGCAAGCGAATTGATAGATAACATTGGTTTATGAAATTCTGTTTCTTTTTTTTTTTTTTGTATTATTAGTGGTTTGGTTTGGTTTGGCTTGGTTTACGGCATATCAACCTCAATGGATTATTTAATGCCGACAAAATCTTTATTGCTGGTAATATGTTTTTCTTCAAAATATTTTTCCTTGAAGAAATCTATAGCTGGTAATATTTTTCAAAGAACGTATAACTGTTTGTATTGCTGGTACCTTTTTTTTTAAGTATTGCTGATAATTTTTTCTTCAAAAATTATTGCTGGTAATAATTTTTTATTACAAAGTATTTTTGGTATTAAAACCTACTTTTACACAAGTTTGGGTGTTAACTATATGCCCATAGCTGGAACCGTAACAGGTGCTACCACCCCTGGTCAGGGTGGACCTGGGAACACCAGCAATTAAAAGGTGGTTCCACGCTCCTCAAAACCTCCTGATCAGAGGCCTTGTTGTCGGACCTAGTTTATCGTCTAACCCAGGACGCGTATGTAGTTTATCGTCATACCCAAGGCGAGTATTATTAGTGGTGATCATGGTGTGTGTATGTATATATATATATATATATATATATATATATATATATATATATATGCGTGCGTGTGTGTGTGTGTGTGTGTGTGTGTGTGTGTGTGTGTGTGTGTGTTCAGGTTAAGAGTGATATCTAAGTAAACAACAATATTGAGGTTAGAAGTAATCTCTATATTGAACTTAAAGGCTCTCTTGAAATTCTTAGTAGAATTGTGGATCTTAACACTTCCGCTGCTAACTACGGAGATCTTCGTTTTTCTTATCTTGCTCCAGCTGGCTAAGTACGGACACCTACGTATTTTGCATACGGCTGGTATGAGTGCCCCGTTGTGCCATCTATCGTAAAATACGGTAAATTCTAACTGTTCTATCATGTAAATTATTAGTCAGACTCGATTTTTCTCTACGTCATGGTAGTTTCGTATCTAATTTGAAAAATGATGAAGATCGGCTCTACAAGATCCGTCCTGTTTATGATTACATTATAAACAGGTTCAAAGCTGTGTATACTCCTGAGGAAGAGACTTTCCCTAGATGAAGGGATGCTCAAATGGCGTAGCCGTGTGAGATTTCGGGTCTATAATCCTCAGAAGCCTGACAAATACGGGATGAAAGGGTACATTGTTTCCGAGTCGAGTAGTGATTATGTCTGTAACTATGAACTCTATTGTGGTATTGGCAGAACAGTTCAGCAGATCTGTGGTGGACTTCTGGAGCACCTATATGGCTTTGGCTATAAAGTGTACTTGGACAACTATTACAACAGTGTCGCATTGGCCAAATTCTTTCTGGAAGATGAGCGGAAAGTTCATGTTTGTGGTACACTTCGGCTGAACCGTGGTGCTCCTCGTGACCTGCGGCAGGAAGCCGATCGCCTTCAGCTGGGACAGGTGACATTTCGTAGGGATGGAGATGTGTTAGTGCTCGTGTGGAAGGACAAACGCCCAGTGAAAATGATCTCCACTCTCCATGACTCTAGGATGGAAGATTCTGGTACTCAGGACAAGAACAATCAGCCAATTCGAAAACCTGCATGTGTGCTGGACTACAACAAACATATGTCAGGTGTTGACAAACTGGACCAGATGGCAAAATATTATCCCTGTACGCGCAAAACCATCAAGTGGAGCAAGAAATTTGTGCGATATTTGTTTGAATTGTGCATTGTGAACTCCCACATCCTGTACAACAAGGAAAATCCACAGAAAAAACTTGCATTGCTGGATTTCAGGATGGAACTGATTGATGACATTCTTGCAGAATTTGGTCAGGCCGAGGCTGCCGCCCCCGACCATCATTCCTCTGACTCTGAAAATGAAGGGGAAGCTCCTCAAGCTGTGGTATGTCCAAGGGCACCTAAAATTGATCCTGCCAATCGCCTGGTTGGTGGAATGAAAGCTCGTGACTTGGTAGAAATTCCAACGGAATAAGAAAAGGTACCCTTCCAAGCCATGCAGAGTCTGCAAATAAGCTGGAAAACGCTCAGAAACAAGGTACTTCTGCAAAAAGTGTGAAATCCCACTCCACAAAGGACAATGCTTCAAAAGATATCATGTGTATACCCATTACTGATCTGGTAAGTCATTCCCAGGTATATCCATGAAAATGAAATGCTGTAAAACACACTGGTGCCAGTTTTCTGTGTAATAAAATATGTAGGTTGAAATTTGGCATTTTCTTTAAATAGGGATATATTTCTTAATTTTTGGATCATTTGTTGGGGTGCGTATTATTTATGGGTGCGTATTCGAGAAATTTCAGCACTGGGCAAATGAGTAGCAGTGAAAGTGTTAAGCAAGTAGGTTTATATAGAGACGACGGACTTATTTGTATTCCAAATAGTGATGGTTCACTTACTGTGAATCTAGAGAAAAAGTTATCAGAGCCTTTAAGTTACTGAGGTTCAAGATAGGGATTACTTCTAACCTCAAAATATATAACCTATATATATAATAGCTGGCCACTCGTATTCGAGGATACCCGTCTATTTGGGAGGCTAGCCAATCCTTATCGCAGACTCTAGCTCAGGCAACACCCACAGAGCTAACCTGTGGTTTAAACTGCAACTATGCTCTGGGAGAGAGCGTGTTATCTAGAATGATCAACAATCTGAACAACATCAGCACACTCAAGCTCTCGGTCACGATGACTTGTGACTTCGTGCTAGCACAGTTATCGACGGCCCCAAGTTTCCCATCTACCCAATTTCACTCACAAGGCTTGGGTCAACATCAGGCACTTTCCAAAGGTGTCGCACGCTGGGATCGTCTCCTCCCCACTCCAGATCGATAAGATCAGGAAATCTCCGTGGTAAGATTCGAACCCTGTCATAAAGCGAATGTTCTAACCACTCGGCAACGCACCCATATATATATATATATATATATATATATATATATATATATATATATATATATATATATTAATATATATATATATTAATATATATATATATATGTATACATATATATATATATATATATTAATATATATATATATATACACATATATATATATTAATATACATATATATATATATATTAATATATATATATGTATATATATATATATATATATATATATATATATATATATATATATTAATATATATATATATTTGTTATCCACAGACAGACTGTTTCGCTGTTTCACAGCTCATCAGTATGGCTAGACGTCCGGTTGCCTCTAGCAAGGATCGAAACCCGACTGAATTTGCGTCAGTCCGAACTTCTCCCACTAAGACGTCAGCGTATGGTACGGGATGAAGGTGAATTTTAGCGTGTTTATTTTTAGATTCGGATAAACACACAGTGACTGACAGTGACTCAATTCTGTCGATTAATATATATATATAGTGTGATGCATAATTAAAAGGCCACTTATGATAGAATATGGAACAAGTATTTAACTTTAAAAATTTAACATGATTTGTTTTTATTTACGCTTCATCAGAAACGTTTGGAAATGAGTGATGGAAAAAAAGGAGCTGTACTTTGAATTATTTGTTTGTTTTTCCTTAGTCAGGTAGTCCTCACGTATTTTTGCCTCGTAATACATACTAACTCCCTAAAATCTACTATCTAAATCAATTTCTGCAATCTTAACAATATCAAAATAATTACAACCACATCCAAAACTATCATAGGTATAATCAGAACAAAAAATATCCATAACAATAATAATTCTGAAGCAGGTAGATATAAAATAAGCTGTCACAACTGTTCCTTACAGTATATTGGGGAAACTTGCAGAAACTTAATAAAACGTATCGATGAACACAAAAAGTATTTAATACACAAGAATTTATCAAGTGCATTAGTTATACATGGAAATAAATTCAACCGCAAATTTGATCTAAAGAATGCCGCACTTATTAAAAGAGAAAGTAACTTACTTAGAAGGAAAGTAGCGAGTGTGCCACTACCGAAACTTACCAAAATATAAATTTGCGCCATGGTTATTTTTTCAAATAACTCCATTCCTGAAAGAATTACTCCTTAACCAAGTCAACATACAAAAGATGCTAAAAAATTAAGAGAAAACGGTTAAATTCATAACATTCTATTACTTAATATATATATATATATATATATATATATATATATATATATATATATATATATATATATATATATATATATATATGTATGTATAATACATAAATTAATCCCATATTAAATATTAATTGTATTAAAAAATTCAACAACATGATTTACTCACTTTCGTTTATTAGACATTAAATTATGTCACTTAGCATTTTCCATAATTTACCCAGACTTTTCAGTTAACCTGATGAATATTTATGCGCGTCTCATAAATTTAAAAATTTTGAAAAACTAACAATATTTTTACCTATTACAAAATAAAATCCTTACATTTGCCTTCATAGAGATCGTCAGGGGACTAAATGCGTCAATGCGTCGGCTAAGATAAGTTTTCCTTTTGTCTTTATATATATATATATATATATATATATATATATATATATATATATGTGTGTGTGTGTGTGTGTGTGTGTGTATGTTAAAAAAAGAAAAAATAAATAGTAAAAGCCTTGTTCTAGAACCAGTCCATACGTTTGATTCAAAATGTCTTTCGTTCCTTAACTGCTTGAATAACCCCACCCACCCTAGAAGGAGATGTAGAGGTCGTGACCGTAAAGGATTGTCATTTCCAGTTTCGGCAATATTTACCAAAATGTCTGCCCTGTCAGGAGACCTGCTTTGAATTCGGCCGTGTAAATGCAAGGTATATGACTCATTACCCAAATAATTATATGGAAATGACTTGGTGGGGTACAGTTTTTTTTTTTGGTGGTGGTGGTGGTGGTGGTGGTGGTGGTGGTGGTGGTGGGGTCCTAAGAATAATGTCTATGTGACAAAAGTATACTTTATTTTAATAAGGATATTCGAAAACAAATTAAAACTTAACAGACAGCATCATACGGTCAGTTCACTAACTAACCCTTCCCTAACACGTGTATCTTAAGCTAATCCCACACTTAACCCCACCGCTCTTACTTCGATCCTTAATCGCAATTCCTTCAGAGTGATATTAATAATTCACTAATCCCATTCGTACTGAATGGTGTCTACAGCCTTATTCGGTAACCCTCCTAGAGATGGTGTTTCGATAAAATAGCCCAGTTTCCTGTGCTGTGAACAAGCTAAAAGGAATAAAAAGACTCGCCTATCGCCCGGCCCACACTTCTTCCATGTTTATCGAACAGGAGTAGAGAATTTTTTCTTGTTTCCTGTTTAGGATATGGTTTACCTGTTCTTTCTTCCATTCCCATAACGATTTAACTGTCTTCACTTTTTGGTGATCTGATTGATCAGAAGCTGCGACTTTTCATTATGAGTGTACTGAGATGACTGTTTTCTGGTTGCTGCATCCGACTGGTAGTAAGGAGCCTGGACTCTATGTTAGCGCTTACGGAGGCTTCTCTGATCAACCTTCGCATAATATTAGCGTATCTGTAGTGTCATGTCGCGAATGGGTTGGTGTCTCTGCATGTGGGTAACTCTGAGGCCACATTATGCTTTAGTCTTAGACACGTTCTTGCCGATTTGTATTGCCACTGACGACAGATAGGGACAATTATTTGGTCTTCTTTTTTCTCCTCAAAACATACCTCCTTATAAGAGATACAATCAAAAGAAACACTAGAAAACCAGTACCGTAATTTCTCGAATACGCACCCATAAATAATACGCACCCCAACAAATGATCCAAAAATTAAGAAATATATCCCTATTTATCCCTATTTAAAATACGCATCTATAAGTTTTGTCAGAAAAAAAAATTACGAAGACATTTTGTCGACCTTGACATTAACAATAACATCGAAACTAAGCGGTTAAAATAATGTTGAAAATTACCAGGCGGTTTTCCCCATAAATATTACATTTTATTTTACCGCCAAAATGTCTTCAAAACGTGTGAGAGGTTCCAAGAATGTGTTGGCTAACGACAGCCATGAATGACTCTGAAGATGACATCCTCTGGCAAGAGAATGAAGAGGCCGAAGATAATGTTGAACAGGACATAATATATTGTGAATGATAATTTGTTTAAATGACAATTTAGATATTGATTCTATAATAGAAAGTGATGATGATGATGATGATGATCATGATGATGATGATGATGATGATGATGATGATGGTGGTGATGATGATGATGAAAATTAAAATTTCAATAAATTGTTAACTTAATATCTTCTTTTCTTCGAAATTGGCATTTTTATAGATTTTTTTATTTTTTCACGAAATAAAAAATGTGGTTACTGATAAACATAAATTTATTGACAAAAAAAAGTTACTATTTTTATTGTTGGATTTAAAATGAAAATTAGGATCATATCTTTCTTATTTTAGAACAACAAGTACGTATTTATTAATATAAATCAATAACGAACAAATATTTTTGTTTAAACCTATTTATAATACGCACCCCTACTATCACCTGTAATTTACAGTAAAAAAAATGCGTATTATATTCGAGAAATTACGGTAAATAAAAATCACATACCGTCCTACCTCAACCGTTCTTTTTCCAATATTCAATGTATTCGTTCCAAATTCTGCAGTGGAGAATCTCTTGAAAAGTTCTCCACATATCTCCGTATTTTAACTAATTTAAATTCTTTTATCGCTACAAATGAATTTTCTGTTCCAGGCTATCTTCCTCTTTGCCAAAAAATTCTAGAATACATATGCATGGCCATCGTGTTTATATTAAGGAAAATCTTCCACTAGCAAAGGAAATGTCCCTTAAATCCCTAAATGATTCTTTCATGAGCTCTCAGCTTTCGTTATGTCATTTTGTTAGCTATTTCTGTTTTCCTTTATGGCTCGCCCTTTTCCAAGGATTGCAATATATGAGACAAAATTTATGACAGTATAGATCTCTCTGGAGTAATGGATAGCGGCTCGGTTTGAGGAATCGGAGAGCCGAGTTCGAATTCCAGTCGAATTCATTACATTCACTTATGTGCTAATACCCTTGGGAAAGGTAAGAAAGGTCTCTTACTCAAATCGTGAATTTCTCTACTCGTTTACCTAAAATCTAATCAACATGCTTTCTTATTTGATTTGTTCCTTATCTCCTACCCAAGCTCTTGTCGAGAAAAGCAACTCTGTTCTCTTGGCAATTCTGTGGTATCTGGTGATATTTCCTTTGAGTCGTCTATTAGACAAACCAGTACACAGATTGGGATTTATTTCGTTACTTTCTCCGAGACGTCCCTTGGATTGATATTCTTAACCTTCCTATTCAAAATTGTTCAAGTATTGTTTCTTCTTGGGTTAATGCTGGCATCGATGCTTTCTACCTTCTTGAAAATATCAGGTGAAACCACAATCTTCTCCATGGTTCACACCGGCCTGTTCAGCCGCTATAGATCACTGGAATAACTTTTTCCGTCTATACCAGCGTGACAATTCCGACCTTAACAGACGCTTACTTTTGTCTGGACGTACTAATTGTAAAGGTGTCCTTGATTAATAGAATGAGGCACTGTATAGCTTCTAACAACTTTGGCTCTCGTGGTTACTGGCGGCTCTGTAATAATGTGTTAAATTAGGTTATGTCCTCCGTCCCCTTCTCTTCAATCAAATTGGGGTGTTATCAACTGCTGATAAAGCAGAATGCTTTGTTTGTAAATTCTCTTCCAATTCTACTCTTAACTCATCTGGAATAGCTTTGCCTGAATTTCCATTTAGAACTGAGTCTCTGTTGAGTGATACCCATAACTCCGTCCGTGGTTCCTGCTATCGTCTCTAAAATGGATCCACTCAAAGCAAGCGGACTTGATGGTATCCCTGCAATAGTCCTTAATATGTATCGCCTGTGCTCTCTAAACTCTTCAATAAATGCATGGCAGCCTCTTGCTTTCTGCTTGTTGGAAATCCTCTCCTGTATTTGCAGTCTTTAAGTACTCAGTTGAACCGTTCTAACTACCATCCTGTTAACCTTCAACCTCTTTTCAGAGGTCATAATCAACTCTGACCTGGTTTAGCATTTAACCTAGCGGGTCCTACTTTCAGACAGGCAACATAGCTTTCGCTTCTCTAGGTCAACTGCTGATGTATTAACAAGTTTTGCTGAAAGAGCCTGTCAAACTTTAGATAAGGTTGGGGAAGCTCGGGTTGTTTGGGCATCTCGAAAGCATTCGACAGAGTTTGGCATACTTTTTACATTAATACAGGTGTCCCCCATAACTCTATATTTTGACCTACTTTGTTATTAATTGTCCTCAATGACCTTCCTGATCACATCAGATCTGATCTTGATAACTATGCTGATGAAACAATCATTTAGTCCTGTCTTGTCCTGATCTCTTCGATAGCGTCAAATTGGCAGATAATCTCAAACAAGACTTATAATCTGCGATTAACTGAGGCAAGGAATGGTTTGTTAAATTTAACGCCCCCGAAACGAAACTTTCTCTATTAATCATCTGAGAGACACCTTTCTGCCTTCCATCAGTACAGATGATACTGACCTCCAGGACAGTGACTCCCCATACACGCAAGCCACCAATCTGTCACTGCGTGACATGCCGCTTGCGTTTATCGCCGGTGGCCCGCTGTCGGACCGCCGGCGTGTTTATCTCGACAATGTTACTACTGGCGGACCGCTAGAGGCCCACCGGTGGCTGCCACCAGCGGACCTCTGGCGTTGCCATCGGCGGCCCGCCAGCGGGCCACTAGAGGCCTGCATGTAACGCCGTTGCGCCTTATCGGGCTAACATTCTCTGCTGACATCAAGTGAAAAGATTATATTGAACCCATTGCTCGGCCTGCAGCTGAGAATGTTCGTTCACTTAGTCGTGCTAAACCATTTTTCCTCTCTAGGACATATATATGTCTACCATTCGTCCGTGGTTTGAATATTGCTGCTATGCATGGTTCTGGTTCTTCTGCTATATATTTAGAGATTCTTGATAAAATCCAAAGAAGAATTTGCAATATTATGGATTCTGACCTGAGATGTCGGCTTCAGTCACTTTCCAATCGCCGTAATGTAACTTGCGTCTGTTTTCTTCTATAAATACTTTCATAAGAAATAATGACTTTTTATTTATTAATCTGGCAGATTTTATTACCTAAACGATATTGCGGTAAATCGATGAGTAGATGCTCCGTTTATCTATTAGACAATGTATGTTTATAAAGAAAAATATGCGCTCTTCAAACCTAAACTGGGCAACGGAAAACCGCAGTTAGATTCGACCTACTTACGAACTTCTGGGATACGAGATCATCGACGCACTTCAAACAGTATCTATCTATCTATCTATCTATCTATGTACATATATATATATATATATATATATATGTATATATATATATATATATATATATATATATATATATTCTTATCTATCTATCTATCTATCTATCTATGTACATATATATATATATATTCTTATCTATCTATCTATCTATCTATATATATATATATATATATATATGTATATATATATATTCATATCTATCTATCTATATATTCATATCTATCTATATATATTCACATCTATCTATTTATTCATATCTATCTATATATATATATATTCATATCTATCTATCTATCTATCTATCTATCTATATATATATATATTCATATCTATCTATATATATATATATATATATATTCATATCTATCTATCTATCTATCTATCTACCTACCTACCTATCTATATATATATATATATGTGTGTGTGTGTGTGTCTGCCTTTTTATCTATCTCAATCTCTTCATATCTATCTCAATCTCTCTCTCTCTCTTTCTCTCTCTCTCTCTCTCTCTCTCTCTCTCTATATATATATATATATATATATATATATATATATATATATATATATATATATCTGTGTATGACAAATGTTATAATTGGAGCACGAAATAAAGATCGAACTCTATTTAGTATAAATTCTTTACTTTGGCAGAAGGTAATAATCTCTTAGCTGATGTTCTTAAAGGATCGAACTCCATTCACCAGTATAAACTGGTGTAATAGACGGCGGTGTTTCCTGTCGTCTATTCCTGTGTATATACAAAATAAAAACTAATAAGTCCGGCCTTAAAGGTTTCAGCGTCTTGAAAACATTTTTTTTTGCTGGAACCTCAGTTCACATCCAAGTCCTTAATAGAAATCATGACACTTATATTTACAAATTTGTCTCTTTATGTTTTTCAGAGTAACAAATTTTGACATTGTTCTGTAAATAATTAAAGTAAATTTTTCAAGCGGCAGTGAAAAAGATGTTTCTCGGAAGATAGGCACTCTAAACAAACACCATTGTGTTTTCAAGAGTTCAGAGCAAAATAAAAATCGTTACTTTTCTCAGTTAAATCTGTGATTTTCTTACAATGACAAAACTAACCTGGCCGTTTGTCTCGAAAAGGACATCCAATCGGTTGTAGACTGGGGCAGGAATTGCCTGGTTAACTAATGCCTCTAAAACAAAGCTGCTCTCTATTGCTCACCTTCAGGGAACCATCCTTACCGCCCATTAGAATGTCTGATGCTCAACTCCACGAGAGCACCTCTTTACGACTGCTTGGTTTCACACTGTCCGCTGACATGAAATGGAACAATTACATTGAATCAATAGCTATATCCACCGCAAGGAAAGTTGGTTCCCTGTGTCGCGCCAAAAAGTTTTTCTCTCCTGAGTCCATCCTTCAAATCTATAAATCAACCATTCACCCTTGCATGGAATACTGCTGCCATATCTGGTCTGGTGCCCCCGCTGTTCGCCTTACGGTCCTTGACAAGATCCAGAGACTGACAAGCAATGTAGTTGGTCCTGATCCGGCATCTCGTCTTCAGTCACTCTCTCACAGACGTGCTGTCGCCTCCCTCTGTCTTTTCTACAAATACTTTCACGGTAACTGCTCCGACAAGCTACTTTCGCCAGTTCCTAATTTAAGCGTGCTGCGAGGCTGGCATCACGGTCGAGACGGTTAAATGTGACCATCACTTCTACAATAGCTTCATGTCTCGCACCTCCCGTCTGTGGAATCCCCTTCCTATTAATTGTTTCCCTGATAGCTATAATCTTCAACTATGCAAATGTAATGTCAATCGACATCTCCAGATGCCCTGAACTACCCCCTCCCCTTCTCTTCAACTTTTCCTCCATCATACCTCTTTACTCTCGCTCCCACTCTGTAACCCCCTGCATACTAGTGGCATCCCGCCTCGCTTGGGGTGAAATGCTTAAAAATGTATTGTGGATTAAACACGATCAGGTTATCCTAGGGTGGGGCCGCTTTAGGCCTGGGTGCCATGTGGAAGCCACGGCGAAAAAATAAATAAATAAAACCAATTCTGGGGACAAATCTCATACAGTTTTTCTTAAATATTTAATAAAATTGTTGCTGTCTCTACACTATAATTGATTAATTTTTCTACGGCTTATTTAAAACCAAAACACATTTTTTTAATGTTAGAATTTGGTGGGGTGATAATAATGATTTAGCGATACAAGTTTACTATTTAACACATAGCTAGGACGAGAGGAACTGAATATACATATATATATATATATATATATATATATATATATATATATATATATATATATATATATATCTTTCCAAAGTGTATTTGCATCACAGTGAATATAACGAACCCGACTGGAATTTGAACTCGGCTCACCGACTTCTCAACTCGAGCTCTTATCTAATACACCACCCGCAGATCAAAGCTTAGAGCACGTGGTATTCCCGAGCGGTTACCCATTTAGGTACTTACCATATTCAACTTTGCTTAACTTCGGTGATCGTACAAGAACTGGTATTTCAACGCGATATGACCGTAAGATTCATTACAAAGGGAATATGTATACCTTTCATTTCGTTAGATAGATTTTACGACTTATCAATTCGTATTTGGTTATTTAATGCCGAAACCTGTTTCTTATTAGACGTAAGTCTGTGGGCAAAGATTAATGGGGCTTATTTTTCAGACTAAATGTAAACATGTATCTGGTTTATACTTGAATCAATAGATAAACATTGGTCATCTTTATAATTGAAGATAAATTTGTTTATATTTGAAAGTATAGTTAAATTCACATTATTCTATAATTAATTCTTTAAGTAAATATTGCTCATCTATACACTTGTGTCTATAGATATGCATTGGCCGTTTTTATACATGATCTACAGGCAAACATTTTCGGTTGGTATCTGAGTCTATACGCAAACATTGGTAGGTTTATACTTGAGTCTATACGCAAACATTGGTAGGTTTATACTTGAGTCTATAGGCAAACATTGGTCGGTTTTATATTTGAGTATATAGGTAAATATTGTTTGGCTTATATTTGAGTGTATAAATGAAAATAGGTATGTTTTATACTTGATCATATAGGTAAACATTGTTTAGTTTATTCTTGAGTGTATAAGCAAATATTGGTCGGTTTATATTTGGGTCTATTTTGTACTTGAGTCTATAGGCAAAAAATGGTCGGTTTTATACTTGAATTTATAAGAAAACATTGGTCGGTTTTATACTTGAGTCTATAGGTAAACATTTGTCGGTTTATACTTGTGTCTATAGAAAAACATTGGTCGGTTTTATACTTGAGTCTATAGGCAAACATTGGTCGGTTTTATACTTGAGTCTGAATTTTATTGTTGAATTATGCTTGTATAATTTACGACATTACTATGAAATTTGCTAACTTTTAAAATTGCCTACAATTTTTTCTCTATAGAATACATCAAACGCAAAATTTAAGATATAAAATGATGATTTTTTTAATATGATTTATGGAAGTTATTTTACAATTTAATTCATTTGTTGACCAATAAGAAGACACAGCGCAAAATTAAAACAAGAAAAACAGCAAATAATCTGTGCATAAACAGAAAAAAATATAATTATCGAATTACGCATAATTCTTCCCGTCCTGGACATGACGATAAACTACATTGGTGTCCTGAGTAAGACGATAAACTACATCCAACAGCAAAGCCTCTGATCAGGAGGTTTTGAGGAGCGTGGAACCACCTCTTAATTGCTGGTCTTCCCAGGTTCACCCTGACCCGGGGTGGTAACACCTGTTAGGGTCCAAGCTATGGGCAAATAATTAACCCCAAACTGGACTCAAAAGTAAAAAATACATTTTAGTACCAGCAATGCATTTTTGTAAAAAATATTGGCAGCAATGAATTTTTAAAAAAATATTACCAGCAATACATTTTTGAAAATATATTTTTGAAAAAAAAAAATACTACCAGCAATAAATTTCTGAAAAAAAAATGTTAATATTTATTACCACAATACATTTTTTGAAAAAAATATTACCAGCAATAAAAATCTTGTCGGCATTAAATAACCCATTGAGGTTGATATACCGTAAAACAAACCAAACCATAATCCCTTTGAACATATTCTAAGTATTTAAAAGGTAAAACATGGACTTAAACAATGCAATAAAGATACCAGCTCACCTCGGTATGGATTCCGGAAATAGGTAAAACGGATGTAGTAATAAAACACCATTATATAGAAGAGGTGTGTGAAAGCCCTGTTTTCATTGGCTAACGCTGACTGACATATGTCAGTAAGAACGGTCAAAGTCCGGCCCTTCCTAGTTTTTTGTGAACACTATTTTTTGCAATGTCGCGGTGCGTAGCACGACGCTTTCAAGGGGGCGGCCTGATTCACCTAGAATCAGGTCGGGTTTGCTGTTGGAGCCGATATGATGCGAAAACCGAAATCGGCGATGAGAACAGTGCATCACTGAAGACCACCCTTGATGCATCTAAAATGTATGATTTAACTAACCATTTTTTTTTTCGCATATATACGACCTGAAATATCCAAGTTCCTTTGGATTTCAATTGTGACGTCATTTGGCAACTTCAAAACGTGAAAACCAGGAAATGGAATCGACTGCCAGAGGCTATCGGAGACGCATGTTTTAGAGATATTTTTATAGATCAGCTGACCACACAGTCTACTTAGTTAAATGCATTCTTTTTCTGTTTTTATTTCAGTAAAATCACGCAATGCAGCTATCCCAGTAAAGCACAAAAGTCTGCAGCTACCTTAGGAAAAAAGAAAAGAAAAGAAAATGATCGGAAAAAAAATTCTTAAAATTATCTTGTTCCTGGAAATAGCTTGGCTAAAGAGAGGAGATTTGCATCAGCCGCGCTTGTGTTAAACAGTGGCAAACGGAGTTAGCAATGTTTCTCCAAAACCCATTTTCAACCCAACAGCGTGATCGGTTGCGGGGCCGGGTACCTGAGGGTTTCTGAAGCCCGTCCTTGTTGGGAACGAGACCAAAACAGAAAACTTAACTGTGACAATGCCACTGAGCTGAGCTGTATCATTTGTTTAAAACTATTGCTGTCATTAATTTTCAAAGTAAATCAGAAAACTTGGCAAACATGGACCTTCGTGCCCGCCAAAAAAACGGAGTGTCGAAAGAGCGGTTTTTCCGATGACACCGCTTTTATTTTAACTACATAACTCTTCGGCAATGTTTATTGTTTCAAATAAGCGATGATTAGAATTATAATAAAACCTACACATATGATGGAAGTGAATTTAGACATCTTTTTTTTAATCTTGAGAACTGGCAACAAAAATATTAAACACTATGCATTTATTAGATTGTTTATTATTTATCACTTTATTTATTTATTTATTTATTTATTATTTATCACTTTATTTATTTATTTATTTATCTATTACTGATCATTTTATTTATTTATTATTTATCATTTTATTTATTTATCATTTCATTTATTTATTTATTATTTATCATTTTATTTATTTATCTATTATTGATCATTTTATTTATTTATTATTTATCATTTTATTTATTTATATTTCATTTATTTATTATTTATCATTTTATTTATTTATCATTTTATTTATTTATTATTTTATTTATTTATTTATTTATTACTCATCATTCTATTTAGTTACTTATTTATTATTTATCCTTTTATTTATTTATCGTTTTATTTATTTATTTATTTATTATTTATCATTTTATTTATTTATTTTTATCATTTTATTTAGATATTTATTTATTATTTATCAATTTATTTATTTATTATTTATCATTTTATTTATTTATTATTTTATTTATTTATTATTTTATTTATTTATTATTTTATTTATTATTTATCATTTTATTTATTTATTATTTATCATTTTATTTATCATTTTATTTATTTATCATTTCATTTATTTATTTATTTATTATTTATCATTTTATTTATTTATCATTTTATTTATTTATTTATTATTTATCATTTTATTTATTATTTTATTTATTTATTTATTATTTATCATTTTATTTATTTATTATTTTATTTATTTATTATTTATTATTTTATTTATTTATTTATTATTTATCATTTTATTCATTTATCATTTTATTTATTTATTTATTTATTATTTCTCATTCTATTTATTTATTATTTTATTTATTTATTATTTATTATTTTATTTATTTATTTATTATTTCTCATTTTATTTATTTCTCATTTTATTTATTTATTTATTATTTATCATTTTATTTATTTTTCATTTTATTTATTTATTTATTATTTATCATTTTATTTATTTATTATTTATCATTTTATTTATAATTTTATTTATTTATTATTATCATTTTATTTATTTATTTATTATTTATTATTTACCAATTTATAAAAAAATAAATATGAAAATTTTTATCCATAATTTTATAAACATTTACTATGTGAACCAATTATAAGGAAATCTTTATTATTTACGCCGTCCTGGGTAAGACGATAAACTACATCCTTGTCCTGGGTAAGACGTTAAACTACGTCCAACGGCGGGCCCTCAGATCGGGAGTTTTTGAGCAGTGTGGAGCCGCCTCTTGATTGCCGGTGTTCCCGGTTCTTCCCTGATCCGAAGTGGGGACGCCTGTTAGGGTCCCAGCTATGGGCATGCAACTGACCCAAAAACTGACGTCGGGACACTGTGAAATAGTAAAAAATGGGTTATAGTACCAGCAATTAATTTTTTGAGGAAGGGTGTTGCCAGCAATGCATTTTTTAGGGGAGGGATATTGCCAGCAATGCATTATTACCAGCAGTGTATTTTCGAGGAGGGGAATGGTGTTACAATTTTGGAAATTATATTAACAGCAATGGAATCTTGTCGGTATTAAATAATTCATTGTGGTTGATGATCCGTAAAACGAAATAAACCAAACCAAATCTTATTATTTACCATTTTATAAAGTTCGAATCGATTAACAAAGAGCCGATGTTTTCCCAACCATTCCAATAAACAACCTAATAAATAAATAGTTCTCATTATTTTTGTTGTCAATTCTCAAAAACAAAGAAAATGTATAAATTCATTTTCATCATATGTTTAGGTTTTATTACACTTCTAGTCATCGCTTTTGAAAACAGTAAATATTGCCGAAGAATTAAAGCTGTCAAAATAAGAGTGGTGTTATGGGAAAAACCGCCCTGTTGACACTCCGCCGTTTTGCAGACACAAAGGTCCATGTTTACCAAAAATTTAATTCCCTCTTTTATTTGTTGTTTTTATCGATTTAAAAAATAGCTTCTAAAATATTTTTCTGTACTAAAGTTCAACAAATACAAGTCAGAAGAGCCACTGAAGGTAGAGTATTAATGGTTATGATGAATGATGCGAAATATGAGTTAAAGGGGAAGTGTTAGGAAGTCAGGATTGTGCGAATAAGGAGGATAGATAGCAACTGACGCTTCGCTTTAGGAGGTTAACATCGTAGTGTTCGGAGAAGCATCAGTCAGGGAGTCTGTTTTACATGATTACTTATTATAAAACTATTTGTTATATAAAGACATACGGCAGCAAGGCCTCTGTTCGGGAGATTGGAAGTTTTGAGGAGCGTGCAGCCACCTCTTAAGTGCAGTTGTTCCCAGGTCTACCCTGACCCAACCACTGTTAGGGTCCCGGCAATGGGCAAATAGTGAACCCCCAAGCAAAATATTAGGAAATTATAAAAATATTTTTTTATAGTAAAAATAACACAATACTTTTTTATATAAAAAAGGAGCTACAATACATAGTTATAGTAAAATGACTATTAATGCTTATTTATAATAGAATGACCAAAAATGCATAAATATTTATAGTAAGCTGACCAACAATGCATATTTAAAGCAAAATGACCTGCAATACATTTTATGTGTAGTTGAAGGCCAATTGCGTTCAAAATATATTTAATTGAAGCTATAAAATTGTGTTCAAAATATTCAGATTTCGGCATTAAATAGCGAATAGACGTTGATATGCCGCTAAACCAGACCAAACAACCAAATTATATAATGACTTATATAAAACAAATATAAAGACTTATATAAAACAACTTATGTAAAGACATGTAAAACAAGTTATGTAAAAGCTTATATAAAACCACTTATACAAAGAATTACATAAAACCACTTCGTACCACAAAATGGTTTTATATAAGTCTTTTATACTGTATAAAATGTCATTAACATTCTTCGAAGAATAGCGTTGTACCATTTCTTTTTATGCGTCACTTTGTGCTTCCGTTCAGAAACGAACTGATACCTTCTAATAATATCAACTAACTCGGAATGCTTTACCTACTGACTCAAGACGATACGATTCATGCGGAACAGATTGGTAAGTCTGCCATAAAACGGGCGCGAATACATGTCATACCTTTCTTCAACCATATATATTAAGCAGTGGCGTAGGGCGACTTTGAAACCGAGTCAGACAGTGCATGATGACCATTAAAGGTTTCAAAAGAAATATGAGAAGATAATTAAACCAATAAATAATGACATATTTAAAACTTATTTAAATTAATTCAGTTCTTCGTTTCGTTCTGTAGTGATATGTAAATGAGGACCTAATTAGAATAGCAAATTAGCATAGACTACATAAACGCCCAGGCAGTAAGGGTAGGGCAGTTCTCAGTAAGCGAATATCGTGTGGGTTCGCTATTCTGTCAATAATATTCGCTCAAGTCTCATGGAGGTCATCCCCACGAGGAAGTACCTTTCTTTCTGGAAGACTGGATCTATTTCCCAGTACCTTGACTGACGAGGCACATTTTGGTTTCCCGTAGTACACCAGTTGCCATCCAAGGCTATAGAACCCGGTCTGTCTGTCTGCTATTTACCCATAGGGGTTGGGGTGGAGAAGAAGAGGATTCATACCTTTCTCAAGAGTATTAGCACGTAAGTGGATGTAATGAATTCGACTGGAATTCGAACTCGGCTCTCCGCTATCTATTACTCCACCGTACCTCCTCTTTAAACTGTCCTAATGCAATATTAGGGGGCGCGCTGAAAAATCACGCTCTCAGTATGCGAGATAAACGAATGGCACTGAAATGATAAAATACGAAGGAAATTACACTGCATAACACTTTTTTTTCGGCAGGGGGTTTCTTAGATCATTTTTTAAAAATCATTTTACCCCAAGCAAAGCGATAATGCCACTACGACGCAAGGAGTGTACTGGTAGTGAAAGAGAATGAGAAAACATTAAAAGGAACCGGAAACTCAATCCTAAACAGGAAACAAGGGATAAACATCTACTTCCTTTCAAAAGATTAGGGAGTACGGTAAACCGGATGATAGACGAACTTTAGTTGTAGAAAGTATCAGTACTTCACTCTGTCTTCACCTTCTTCAAAAGCTCTTTCTTCATGGAAATGAAAAGCCAATTAGCCAATATCTTCACTTCTTTTCTCATCCACTCATTCTTAGTCCCACGACCTTCTTTCAATCAGTTGTTCCACGTTCTCTGTGCCTGTGTATAGAAATGGTGCAGGAGTGGTACACGGAATCAGAGGTCTTCTCTACAATATTTATTGCTGAAAAATACAACAAATGTGGCACAAGGCCAAAAGAGGGGGTGGGGAAAAGGACGGTCATCATTTGTCTTAATTTTAAACTTAGCTAGCCACAACTGCTGACCCAATCAAACCAAACAATATTCCTACCACCAAAACAACACATTCATACTTACCTTTCTTACTACACCCACCAAAATACCTCATTGTCTCAATGAAAATCCTAATTAACCCCATATGTACAAACAATGTCTGTGAGGGGAGGGGAATAAAAATAACAAGAAAGAAACCCCAATGATTTTATACAATATGACATAAAATTATTTACAAGAAAATAAACAAAATCATGTTAGTAATAAAAAAAACCCACAAACCTTAAATGTGGCAAAAAAATCATTTAACTAGACGAAATCGATGCGGGACTTTTTAAAAAATAGAGAAAACATTCATCCATCGCAAACACTCACACAGACATGCACTCATTCAGACACAACAACAAATACGAAAATACGCACGCGAAACGAAAGGCGCCCCTCATCCACCAGAGAACTGAAATCACTGACCACCTAACGAGGGAGGGGACGGAGAGTTAAACTAAAGGAAAAAATGTGGGGACAGAAATAAAAGGGGCCAATGAGCATACACACCCTAGCTAAGTTTACTGGAAAAGAAAAGAAAAAACTAAACAATCAAAAACCTACTCTAGCCTAAATCCAGGGATGGGTTGCCCAAGTTCAACCCAAGAAAACAATATCCTGATGCCTAACCGGCATCAAAATGCCACTCCAGGTCAGCCTCTTTTACTCGACACATACGCGCAAGATTCACCCACCTTTTGCCAAATTCTGATGAGGTGAGCCGCCGCCTTTCCGTCCTAATCTTGACTTTAAGCTGCTGCTTAAAGGACAAGATCAGTTGGGAAGAAGTGAACTTCTCGCCCTCATAGAATTCCTTCTGACGCGTCGTCCAAATCACGACTCTCACAACACCTAGTAAGCAACAGAACACATAATTTTCAGCCTTCGTCATCTGCGGCACCACATTTCTACAAACAGAACTGGCCTTAAGGACAAAGAACTTTCCCTGCAGCATGCGAACCATGAGGCCTTCAACAAACTTGCATAACGGCACTACCGCCTTGCAATGAAAGAAGGCGTGACCAATGGTCTCGACCTCTCCAGTACAGCGACGGCAGTTTGGATATTTCTCCAAGCCTGCTGAACAAAGTCTCTTGGCGACCCAGAGGGCCCCACGAATCACCAGCCAGGTGAGTGATGCCTCATCATTATTGAGGCATTTCAACCCAGGCACCCAATGCCATATCGAGCGAGCCTCCTGCTTCGTAAGACCAAGCTCGTCAATCAGATCATCCTGAACGGCCCCCCTGACTAACACTTGATACAATGCCCTACGAGACAACACCTGAACGTTGGAGAGGCCATCCGACGCCCGTGAGAAGCGTTTCAGAGCATGGCGACATTCGCGGTAGAAGGAGCATTCGGCTCGGGGTATATGGCCGGCCTCCTCCCGGCACGAGTGCACACTTCTCAGGGATGGGAAATGTTTACGGACGTCTTCCTTCCAGAAGGCGCCCTCCTCATCCGATCCGCGACACATTCGGTCTAGAAAGTTGATGCGAAGCATATATTGACGAATATCTATACCCAGACCACCCTCAGAGGGATGAAGGCAACAGATCTCGCGAGATACCATAGCGGCTTTGTCTCTCCACAAGAAAGAGAACAAGAGTCTTACTAATAAAATTAGTCTGGTAGACGGGAGTGGAAGTGTAGAGAGTCGGTAAAGGAGAATCGGGTAGATGTGTGAAACACATACTTCCGCCGTCCCCTTCAAGGAAAGCCTCCTTCGAGACCACAGATTAACCGCGATCTCGGCCTTCCCTTGTATCTCCGTCCAATTCATTTCCAATTGGAGATCAGGACCAAACCAGACGCCGAGTATCTTGATCGGCCCATCCGTCCAGAAGAAAGTTCCAGAAAGAGAAAATCCCTTCCACGCACCCAACCACAAGCCAACAGACTTATCGCGGTTGATTTTGGCCCCTGTCACCATCTCATACCCACTGATTTCTTTGCTGACTTCGTCAATCTCGGCTCTACTCGACACAAGAACCGAAACGTCGTCAGCATAAGCAGAATACCTGGCTGAGGTGGTAGCCCCAGACAAGGAAATTCCGCACAGGACCAGATTCGCCTTTAACTTGCGAAGGAAAGGTTCCAACGCAAGAACGTAAAGCAAAAGCGGAAGCAGACAACCTTGACGAATGGAGCGAGACAATACGAAAGGCTTCGATCTTACCCCATTCACCTCCACCAACGCACCGGGAGTCGCATACAAAAGTCGGATCCAGGAGCGAAAGTCGGATCCGAAACCGGTAGCCGAAAGGACAGCCTCCAGAAAGCGATGGTCAACCCTATCGAAGGCCTTGGACTGATATAAATTGATCAGCGCGGCTTCACTGTCGACTTGTTCTAAGATTAAGCGTACCATATGCAGGTTATCCTGAATAGTCCTTCCCTTCACAGCACATGTCTGTTCGGAGCCAATCAGACTAGACAGGACAAGCTGCAAACGGTTGGCTAAGATCTTCGCCAAAATCTTTAACTCTGTGTTTAACATAGTCAAAGGGCGAAAGTTATTTATCCCATCCCCACCGTTCTTGTCCTTACACAGCAACTTGATCACACCCCTGGTGAAGCGTTGGGTATAATCCCCTGCTTCATCCAGTTGTTGAAGATCAGTTCCAGCAAAGGAACAAAAACGGGCGACTGCCTCAAGTAAACTTCGTAGGAAAGACCATCTAGTCCCGGAGATTTATCCAGGCCAACCTGCTTCAGCGCTTATCAGATTTCCGACTCTGTGATAGGACCCTCGCACCCAGCCTCTTCAGCTGCCTCGGGGCAGGGAAAGTCGGCCAAATAGGCGTCGAACCGAGCAGGGCTCAGACCGGGCTTCCTGGTGAAATGATCCTGAAAGTAATCTCGAAAAGCCTCGCATATGCCCGCGTTTGTAGTCACGGTCCGATTATCCGGCAATGTGACGCACGCGATATGTCGCCTAGCAGCGCTCCGATTTTCCTCTGCACGCAATTTAGCGGCCATATTCATCGCCTCAGAGGACATTCTTTTAAACCTAGCCCTAACTACCAGAGCTTGATCCTTCTTGATAAGCAAGGAGGACAACTCTGGGAGGTCTTCTCTACTTACACTACTCTAGTAATATTGCTTATTTATCTGTTATGGGTCCTTACCTATAACTACAGAATGAACTCTTCCTAACACTATTTATACTACGCCTCTCAAGAGAGAGAGACGAATCGAGTCGAGCCGATAGTAGTTCACTCCAAACCAGACTGACAGTCATACTAACACCATCCACATCTTGTATTATTATTCCGTGTAATATATCTTCGTTATTTCTACTCTTGTGTTCGTGTTGTTCTTCCTTGGTCCTAACCTGGACCATAACATTATCCATAAGAAATGAAGGAAGGAATTTTTTTTTAAATTATTACTAGTGCCAGGGGCGGGGGTAGTAAAAAATTACTAATAATTATTTTTTTATGATACAAAAATTATTTATCTTTCAAAAGAAAACATGCAGTGCATGCGCTGCTTACATTGATCCTTCACTGTTACTGAAGAGGAAGTTGAGTTCATGGGTCAAAAGGTCATGTTTGATATTGCTGATGAAATCAAATCGACAACGTACCCGACCTCTGTGGACTCCACGCCAGATGTCATGAGTGTGAATCAGCTAACTGTGAATGTCCACTGTGTTTAATAGTTTCGACATGTTGAACGACTCATAAAGTTCATAGTAATGTAATATGAAATTGCCAAAATTATTATACACTTCTTTGGTGACAATGTTATACACATTAAAGGTTACCGTGGTCAATCATAAGACAATGCTTCAAATATCAGAGAAAATACCACAGATTCCAGGCTATAGTTAATGGAAAAAGCACAACATATTACCTGAATTTATTTTGATTTTCGATATTTTTTTAAATGTTTTTTACTGTGACGTTCGCCTTGTACAAGGCCAGGGAGCCACCGTAGGTAGAGTGTTATATTGAAGCAGTTTATGCGGATAGGAGGAGAAGATAAGAGTTGAACCTAGATTTAATCAGGTTAACATTGTAGTGATCGGTGAAACATCCTCTTGGATGTCGGTTCCACAAAGCAGCGGTCCTTTAGAAAAAGCTGCTCGAATAGATTGTATGCCTCACTAATGGAATACGAAAGGGTTATGCTGCTATGTGGCAAAGATAATGCTTAATCCGAGACTTGGACAGGTTAAGATTGTAGTGATTGGTGAAACATCCTCTTGGATGTCGGTTCCACAAAGCAGCGGTCCTTTAGAAAAAGCTGCTCGAATAGATTGTATGCCTCACTAATGGAATACGAAAGGGTTATGCTGCTATGTGGCAAAGATAATGCTTAATCCGAGACTTGGACAGGTTAAGATTGTAGTGATTGGTGAAACATCCTCTTGGATGTCATTTACACAAAGCAGCGGTTCACAGGAAGAAGCTTTTCGATTGAGACTTACTTCTCATCAATGGAATATGGAAGGAATGTAGGTGGTTTGCTACAATGTAAGTGGTATGGTGAGTCCTAATCGTGCAAGTTAGAACAGGTGAACCAAGGAATGCAGTTCGTCCGAGCACTTTCCATGGATGTAGCGATATAGCATTTGCCACATCCCATCATTAAGAGAGAGGTCGAAGGGTGGAAAATAATTTGTCACCCGCAAGGACTCGGAGACGCTTTTTGACTCTATCAAGACTGGAATATTGGCCTTGTCTGACACCTGATGATCAACCCAAAACGATCCTGTAAGGCTTAAAGACTAAGGATACAATCAAAACATTTCGGCACTAGAAGCTGCGTAGTGGCCGATTTTTATCAGATGCCAAATCTGATAAAAATCGGCCACTACGCAGCTTGTATGAATCGAAAGGATTCCCGAGGACATTGCAGAAACTTATCAGATTGTCATAATTAAAATTTGGTACGTAATTTGAGAAGGATTTTATTAAAAATGACCGTTTCTTCCTCCAAGAGAGGGGCGACTATCTTTAAATTCAGAGATTTATTCGCTGATTTTTTTCTTTGAATTCGGCGAACTGAGGTTACTAAGAGAAAAAAAAAGGAAGATGGATTCAACGGTCAAAGTTTACAAATAATCTTTGAATCAGCTAGAAAAGAGAAAATGTCATTATGATGAAAAATCAATGAATCGAAATTCTTTCTACTACGAGAAAAATTTAAATTTGTGGTGTTTTTCATTTTCATCGCATTTTCAGGTCAATTATGGTAACGGTAATATTAACCGTGTCCTTATAAAGAAACATTTTACATTTATTGATCGAGCAGCCAATACGACTATCAGTAGAAATTTATAAGATTTTTCTCTTAAGACAAATTTTCAGGAAAACAGATTCCTCACGTCCAGTAGGTGTTATCGCTCTTTCCAGTATTGATGGTAGTTTCCTTCCTAACTTTTTGTCTGAAGTAGTGTGGAACGTCAACATCTTGATTATATCATTATTTTCTCTTCGTGTGCCATTTTAGTTGTTGCTGCTGTTGGAAGTCCTCAAGTAATGTGGTTTCTGTTATTTAGTACAGTTCTTTGTTAGTGATTCTGTAGCGCCAGCCCACGAGGTTCGAATAAGGATGGTCCTCGCTAACACCTACATGCTTCATCCCTAGAAATATGTAGTGGTTTAAAAATCAGAAAGAAGGAAAACGAAAAGAGATATAGAAAGAAAAAGCTACGGACGAACAAAGAGAAAAGGATAAGAATTAAAAAATAAAGGCAGCCAATAACGAAAAGCTCAATGGCGTAAAGTGTAGAAAGAAAGAAAAAATGGAAAGTATAAGAAAAGGAGAAAATAAGCTCCTTCCATCATTCAGCCACGAACTTATTGACGTGTCTAAGTATATATATATATATATTTTTGTCATCCACAGAGAGACTGTTTCGCAGCTCATCAGTGCGGTTAGACGTCCTGTTGCTTCTAACAAGGATCGAAACCCGACTGAATTTGCGTCAGTCCGAACTTCTCCCACTAAGCCGTCAGCGTACTGTACGGGGGTGAAGGTGAATTTTAGCGCGTTTATTTTTAGATTCAGATAAACACACAGTGACTGACAGTGACTCAATTCTGTCGAAGAGTCGTGCAGTATTAGCTTAAATAGTCACTGTTTACAAATTCACACCTCAAACCAGAGGGCTCAACCGAAATTAATTTTTCAGGAGCTAATATATATATATATATATATATATATATATATATATATATATATATATATATATATGGTAATATTAGACTTTTCTTTATGAGGAAATAGCTGGTATTGAAGGACCGAGCAGCCAGTTCTACTATCGGTTGATATCTATCAAATTCTTCTCTTAAAACAATTATCCAGGGAAATGGATTCCTCAAGTCCAGTAGGTGTCATCACTCTTTCTTGTATTGATAGGTGTTTCCTTCCTAACCTTTTTGTTTGAAGTTGTGTGGAACGTCATCTTGATTATATCATTATTTTCTCTTCGAGTTACAATGGGATATGCATTTTAGCTGTTGCTACTTTTGAAAATCCCTAACTGATTTAGTTCATCTTATCTGGTACAGTTATTTTACAATAAGACAGAAGCATAAAAAGTCGGGTTTAAACATGGATGAATAAAGGAAAACCCATAAGAGAAAATGTAAATAGAGAATGAATAAAGAAAGAAATGGGGCGGGGGGAGAATGAACAAAATTAATGGTGCAAAAACTTGAAAGAAAGAAAAGGAATGAATAGGAAAAGAAAAAGCAGACAAACAAAAACGCGTCGAAAGAATATGCAATGGTTTCAAAATTAGAAAGAAGGAAAACGAAAAGAAATTTAGAAAGAAAAAGCTACAGACGAACAAAGAGAAAAGGATAAGAATTAAAAAAGAAAGGCACCAATAAAGAAAAGCTCATTGACGTAAAGAGTAAGCTTTCTTCCATCATTAAGCCACGAACTTATTGATGTACCTAAGTATATATATATATATATATATATATATATATATATATATGATAATATTAGACTTTTCATTATAAGGCATTGAATGACCGAGCAGCCAGTACTACTATCGGTTGATATCTATCAAATCTTTCTCCTAAAACAATTATCCAGGAAAATAGATTCTTCACATCCAGTAGGTGTTATCTCTCTTTCCAGTATTGATGGGGGTTTCTTTGCTATCCTTTTGTTTGGAGTAGTGTGGAATATCAACATCTCCATTATGTCATTATTTTCTGTTCGTGTCACATGTGCTATCTATTTTAGTTATTACTGCCATCAAAGTCCCCAAGTAATGTGGTTTCTGTTATCTAGCACAGTCCTTTTTTTGCGATTCTGTAGCGCCAGTTTACAAGGGTTTATAAAGGATGGTATTCGGCAAGACCTACAGGCTTCATTAGCTCATAAACATATTTAAGCGTTGATCTTAGAAAGCGATTCTATACAGCCGAGAGTTTAAAATGGGTTCGGTGCCATGTATGACACCCTCTCAATCTGCTCAATCTGACGAGGCTATTTAAGAACATGACTTGAGCTTTTAGGTAAATTTTTGGAAATTGTCTTAAATTTTACATATATATATATATATATATATATATATATATATATATATATATATATATATATAGCACATACACACACTCACACTTTAAATAGGCTTAAGGCCATAACATCAATTTTTTACATTCACCAAAGTTAAACATATATATATATATATATATATATCAATTATGTGCTGCAGGTTCAATTTATATTACGCGAATCATTCATATCTGCTTTTCGTATGAATGATTCGCGTAATATATATATATATATATATATATATATATATATATATATATATATATATATATATATTTGTACATTCACCAAAGTTAAGCATCGTTGAGTCTTGTCAATACCTAGATGGGTAAGATTAAGATGCTCTTAATTTTTACATTTTTATGAATGTAAATCACCGTTATATAATTGAAAAAAAAAGTTAATATCGAGTGAATTCATCGAAAATATGGCTTAAAATCACGAGAAAATAATTCACGAAAACTCAGTTTTTTAGAGAGTTGCTGATACCTAATTTACTCTATCGATGTATAATCCCTGATGCATATTCGTTTGTGAAAAATTGGCAGGTGTTTTTATTGTGCGATTTTAAAGCTCTTCCAGATTTTAGTCGTTGCTGATAAAGTTGATCAAAAATGAAGATATATTTGAAGAATCGAAAAAAATTAATACCATTTCCGGGTAATTACATTTTTGTTTTTCATTTTACAGCTGTTTTATTTTTCCTTCTACGGAAGATCAAAAATGAAAATAAAATATGAATTATGTCATTAAAAATAACGATTAATTAAGTTTTAATTAATCTACTCATGTTGATAGTATTTTTTTATGTCTAATAAAGTTTCTTTTGAATAATAATGTTAAAAATACGGTAAAGATAAATAAATCTCAACGTTAGCGGGGTTGGAACTGACCTGCAAAATATTTCCGTAAATTTTTCTAACAGATGGGCATCCGTATTTTATTTGTGGCACAGATTTTTAAAGTAGGATCAGAATTGTGAGATGACAATTGTTTGACCTTTGAACGTGTTGACAAGTGAGGACATACCCTGTGGAAAATTGTAATTTTACAGAATCTGATGAATTATTAAATTTAATATTTTTCCTCGAAACAAATCTCTGAAACATAAATTGTTTTTTTGTTTTTTTTAAGATTTTAAAAATGTTTTAATTTCTCTTTTGTCGGTATCCACCAAATTCGCTAATCGAACTTGGCGGAAGTGAGTTTATTTTTGCTTTTTTGTTTTAAAAATCGCTAAAATCTTTATTTAAGGACGTAAAATAATTTTCTTACTTTACGAATTAAGTTTAAGCTATTACCTCTCAAGTAAAAGCACAAATTAACTTCAAAGAATATATTTAAATTATTTAAGATTCGTTTTTCTTTGCTTTTCTTTTAGAAAATCCGTGAAGATACCTAATATATGTCATCCTTAACAACTAGCCTCACGATTCATAGTAATATATAGTTCAAGCAGAAAACAATTTTCCAGTTATACCTGATCTCTCATGCTTATTATGTTTTTCACTCATCTCTGCAAAGTTAATTTGATTTCTTCTGGGTTCATATGTTTTCGATTTGTTAAGTTCCTTTATTATACGCCATGCTTCCTTTATTTTCGACCTTCTTCATTAGACAAGGATTCTTCGATTCTTTCTCCATCAGGAGCGAAACAGAACACACAGATGGTAATCACGCCTTTTTTCCCGTTGATACTAGCACGAAACCTTAATCCGCAGTATTCTACCCAATAAGAGAGGTCAAGTAGAGGACAAACTGTATCCTCATTACTGACAACGCCAGACCTTAACACACGGTCATGCGATTCACTTATGGCTAAAGAAAAAAGATAAAAAATTAAAAAAGGAAAAAAAAGATGTTCTAAGTGAATAATGAAGATCAGATAAAACACAGCTGGTGAAGTCTAAAAGATTTTCGGTCAAAACGTCCAACAAATAACAAAAACGAAGACAATAGTTACTCTAATGTGTGCAATAACATTTAATTACTTTTTTAATCTGCAATTTAAAGAGATAAATAAATTCCGTCATAAATAATTTCCGTATTTGCTTGTCAAATTTACTCTCAAAAAATAAATTACAGTTACATTCAATTATTTTCATTGACTAGATGCTGCTTATCAGTCAGCCCTTCGGTACCTTTTGAGTAAAAGTCTGCAGGTTTTGATGTGAGAAATTTGGTATTCATTAGAGGAGGCTTTCCTCATCAAGCGGCTTACGGCCATACCATGTCGAAATACCGGTTCACGTCCGATCATCGAAGTTAAACATCATCGAACCTGGTCAGTCTTGGAAATATCAGATTCTGCAAGCTTGGGTGTGCGGGTGGTGTAATGGATAACGGATCGGAAATGGAACTCAGAGAGTCGAGTTCGAATACCAGCCCGGTTCGTTATATTCTCTTACGCGCAAATACTTTTGGAAAACGTATGAATCCATCTCTTCTCCCCCACCATGCCCCGCCTAGCTATGGGTTAAATAGTATGACTTGTGTCAGTAAATGGTTATTATCTGCAAAAAGTTCTTACAATCCCAAATAACGGACAAAAGGCTGATAAGCCGTAAACATCAAATCAATCAATCAAAGCGTTTGTTAGCGATCAGAAAAGGTAATAATCGGTAGGTGTAATTTCTGGTGAATATGTCAAGTTGGGTAGAGCGTACCAAACAAGTTCGAAAATGTTTTACCTATTATTCTTGCTGTATACGGCCTTGCGTTGAAAAATCTTACTTACGGAAATTATTTATGACTCAACCGAATAGATGCGTGGGTAGAGAAACGGTTATCGGTGCGGAGAAGGGAATCGACGAACCGAGTCCAAATCCCTAATCTGCTGTGTTCACTTTTCAAATAATTGAACTTGAGAAAGGCATGAGTTCATTTCTCCCTGTCTGCACAATATTACCATTCCCATATTTTATCTTAACATGTTCATGCCTCTATAAATACGAGGATAAGTCAAAACTAAGGCTGCGTACATAAGATGATTAATTTCAGTCAGATTCATGATTTCGCTATAGTATATCTTTGGTGAACGGTAATAATGGCACAGGAAAAATGGCACAAGGGAAAAATGGCACAAGAGAAAAAATGGCACAAATGAGAAAAAGACTCTTTAAAAAGCTTAAAATTAAACACCAGTAGCTGCTTAATTTTAAGCTATTTAAAGTTAAATTTCTAATCAGAGGACAGTTGTCTGTTTACTTCTGGTTCAGTTGTCCGGGAACCGTCAAGTACACTGTACACCCCATTGATATCAGTGGCTCTACCACAACCCCATCGTGGAAGTCATATTAAGTAATAAAAGTAAAGAGATTGTTATAAAATCAGATGAGCCAAGTACGGTGGAATAGTGGATAGCGGCTCGGATCGATGAATCGGAGAGTCGAGTTCGAATTCCAGTCGAATCTATTACATTCATTTACGTGCTAATACCCTTGGGAAAGGTATGAATCCTCAGCTATGGGTAAATAGCAGGGTAGACCGGGTTCTATAGCTTTGGATGGCAACTGGTCTACCGCAGAAAGAAATGGCAACCTACCGCAAAAAAAAAAAAATCTGCCTCGTCATTCATGTTTCGAAAGATACATGATCGTCTAAGCAGGTATCACGCATGGCCCATAACTGACTATCAGGTGGAAATGTGTTAAGAGAAGGTAGGTTATTATCACCTTTCGAGCTTGCTGAATCTTCTCGTCAGTGATGGGGGTGAAGGGCATCCTGTCCTTTCTTCGCGCGTCACGCCTGTCCAGCCATTTTAAAACTTTTCGATCAACTCATACACACTTCTACGCGGTAGTGCACTGTCGCCGTATTGGGTTAAAAGCCTCAGACGACTTTCAGCCCCTGATACACTTTCCGACCAGAGAAATCGAATCACTGCTCTTTGTTCCTCCGTGTCTGTTTACTTCTGGTTCAGTTGCCCGGGAACCGTCAACACCGTAATAAACTACTTCTTGTTTACAAAAAATATATATCACATAAACTACTTCTTGTTTACAAAAAATATATATCATATATGTTGTGGACTAGCTGAACACCACCACAGGATGGACTCGTCTAAGACTATAGACCCCATATACACAGGGTCGAGTTGCTGTCTATCTCCCTAGACGAGACTCTGCACTTCGGCATCGTCTCGTCTGGTTTCTTCCCTGCCCGGAGTCAGAAGGATCAACAAGCTTTAAGAGTTAATCGTGAACTCTTCTTCAGTAAGACAGTGCTGTTTAAATAGTCCTATGGTGGTGTTCAGCTACTCCACAACATGTGATATATACTTTTTAAAAAGTTAGATTTCATTTAAAGCCAACCTTTTGTCAGTAATGTATATTTTTTCAATAAACTTATTTTTTCTTAATTTTTCACTTGTGCCATTTTCATATTTTTTCCACTTGTGCCATTTTAATCGGTGTCATTATTACTTAAATTCTATATCTTTAGGTTTAGCACACTGCCTTCTACTCACGCGTGTTGATAGTTGGTACTACTGCAGTCATGTAATCGAAGTTTGAGCTGGATAGCGCCAGCTTTCTTGTTGCTGTTACAATGTAAACATGGCCGCTTCGCTAGCAGTGTGCACCAAGGAGGTACAAAGAGCAGTGATTCGATTTCTCTGGTCGGAAGGTGTATCAGGGGCTGAAATTCGTCTGAGGCTTTTAACCCAATACGGCGACAGTGCACTACCGCGTAGAAGTGTGTATGAGTTGATCGAAAAGTTTTAAAATGGCTGGACAGGCGTGACGCGCGAAGAAAGGACAGGATGCCCGTCACCCCCATCACTGACGAGAAGATTCAGCAAGCTCGAGAGATGATAATGGCAAACCGGCGAGTAATCATCGATGAGGTAGGATGTTCTTTGTTCTTCGCTGGTGCACACTGATTGCGGAGCGACCATGTTTACACTGTAACAGCAGCAAGAAACTTAGCACGATCAAGCTCAAACTTGGATAACGTGATCACAATAGTGCCGACTATAATTACGCATCAGCAGGAGACAGTGTGACAAGCCTAAACATATGTTATGGTGAAAGTGCGGATAATTTTTGACTTACGATCGTATTTATGAACAAGTTAAGATAAAATATGGAAATAATGTTTGCCGTTTCCTTATAAGGAAACATTTGACATTTATTGATCGACCAGTACGACTGTCAGTTGAAATTTATAAAGTCTTTCTCGTAAAACAATTTTTCAGAAAACAAATTCTCCAAGTCCAGTAGCTGTTATAGCTCTTTCCAGTATTGATGGGGGTTTCCTTCATAACCTTTTGTTCAAAGTAGTGTGGAGTGTCAACATTTTGATTATGTCATTGTTTTCTGTTCAGGTGGCATGTGTTATCCGTGTGCTATCCATTTTACCTGTTGCTGCTGTTGGTAGTCAAGTGATGTGTTTTCTTTTATTTGGTACTGTTCCTTGTTTGTGATACTGTAACGCCAGCCCACGAAGTTCAAAGGAGAATGGCCTTCGCCAAGACACATTGACTTCAAACGCTCAAAGCCATGTTTAGCCATTAAACTGCGAAAGCTGGTGTTGGATAGAGTGACATGAACAGACATACAGACAGGCTGACAAACAGACAGATAGATAGATAGATAGATAGATAGATAGATAGATAGATAGATAGATAGAACAGGAACAAAAAGGAGTGGTAAAGAGTCAAAAGCTACTTAGAAAAACAAAAGACAAGAAGTTGTGGAGAGCCATGATCACCTACGCAATGTGTTTATGTGAACGGATAGCAGAACAGTGACAACGAGGTGGGGTAATGAACCAAAAGCTACTTAGAACAGCAAAAGACAGGAAAGTGTGGAGAGCCATGATCAGCAACGTCCGAAAAGGATTGATATACAGGTAGATAGATAGATGTGAACAGACTGAGATAGATAGATAGATAGATAGATAGATAGATAGATAGATAGATAGAAAAAGACTGAAACAGATAGATAGATAGATAGATAGATAGAAACAGACTGAGATAGATAGATAGAAACAGACTGAGATAGATAGATAGATAGATAGATAGATAGATAGATAGATAGATAGATGGTGAGATAGATAGATAGAAACAGACTGAAATAGATAGATAGATAGATAGATTGATAGATAGATAGATAGATAGATAGATAGGAATAGACTGAAATAGATAAATAGATAGATAGAAACAGACTGAGATAGATAGATAGATAGATAGATAGAGAGAGAGAGAGAGAGAGAGAGAGAGAGAGAGAGAAACAGACTGAGATAGAAAGATAGATAGATAGATAGAAACAGACTGAGATAGACAGATAAACTGACTATGTCACGGTATACGTTTGAATCTGCCATTGCTCGCTGATAAATTCACTAATTATATTGTTTTTTTTTTCTCGCTAAATCCCTCGTTCAGTGTAATAAACATCTTACAGTGTAAAATTGATACGAATTAATACGATTAGATAAATTGAAAATGAAAGGTCCCTTCCTTTTCCTCAGCGCGACTTTGACAGATGCTCATTCTATCTTTCAGTGAACTGAAAAGGTCACGATAGAAAACGAATTGCTTGTTGTAAGGAGAAAGAAGAGCGTAATTTGACCCGAGACTTTGGGGGTGGTATCACCCAGTGAATGGCAGTAGATTGATTTTATCAGGAAACATAAATTCGTCGAAATTTACACTCTGGAGTTAAAATAATAAGAAAACACGTGTAGAGTTTTGTCTTTTACTGGTTTTTTTTTTTTTTTTTTTTATTTGGGTTTCCTCATATTGGAAGTGTGGATAGTGAATTTCCGCCAAGTTCTTTTGCGTTCCCTTCGCGCTAATGATCATGGAAAAAGTATGGATCTATCACTTCTGCCTCCTCGCTATGGGTTAAATAGCAGTGCTGATTGAGCTCTTCTCCCTTAAGGTGGTAACCAATATAGGAGAAGGAAGACTCTGCGTGTGTTGCGGTGAGTATCACGCAAACACCCTTCAGAAAAGCCACGGATCTGTCTCTTCCCTCCAACAATAGATTAAATTGCGGGGCAGAGTGGGCTCTCTTACCCTGAGTAAGTAACCAATCTAGAAAGAAAATCATGAATTCAAAGCCACTCTGAAGCTATCTCACTCACCCAAGACACACCACTAATATAGATGCACAATCCATGGTGCCATACAACCCAATAGGTTATGGGAATCGAGACATTCCTGATATGATTAATCATTTTTAAATGTTAGAATTCCCTCATAAAAATATCTGACACAACAGGTAGTTATTAAATGTTTTAATGAGGCAGTAGAAAAAGTAGCAGTTACGGATGAACACACCCATTTAAAAAAGATTGAATAAATAAATTATATGAGCTTAGGGCAACAGTTATGTGTGTGGAACAGGAATTAGACGAACTGAGATAAAATTCTGTCCTTAACCGTTGCATTCACTTCCACACGTAATTACGCTTGGAAAAGACACGAATCCATCTCTTCTTAGCTCTCCAGGTTAAATATCAGAGTAGACTAGGATCTACAGACTTGTGTGCAAAATCAGTCGAAGTTTTTTTTAAAAAAAGGAGCCCAATTATTTCCATCTACCGGCCAGAATATTTAATAAATCTTATTGGAAAAATATGTTCTTTCTGGCAGGACTCGCGGGAAAGGTCTGTGATGGCATCGAGAAACAATCCGAATATATTTCCCAAGAAGTTATAGTAAGTCATACCTATTAGAGAAAGCTGTGGAGAGCCATGATCGCCCACGTCTTGAAGGGACACAGGATATAAGAAAATAAAGAAAAGCCATCTGTGGAGAGTCACGATCGCCCACGTCTTGAAGGGACACTGGATATAAGAGAAGAAAGAAAAGGAATCTGTGGAGAGTAATGATCGCCCACGTCTTGAAGGAACACGGGATATAAGAGAAGAAATGAAATGAATCTGTGGAGAGTAATGATCGCCCACGTCTTGAAGGAACACGGGATATAAGAGACGAAAGAAAAGGAATCTGTGGAGAGTCACGATCGACCACGTCTTGAAAGAACACGGTATATAAGAGAAGAAAGAAAAGGAATCTATGGAGAACCATGATCGCCCACGTCTTGAAGGAACACGGGATATAAGAAAAAAAAGAAAATCCATCTGTGGAGAGTCACAATCGCACACGTCTTGAAGGAACACGGGATGTAAGAGAAGAAAGGAAAGGAATGTGTGGAGAGTAATGATCGCCCACGTCTTGAAGGAACACGGGATATAAGAGAAGAAAGAAAAGGAATGTGTGCAGAGTAATGATCGCCCACGTCTTGATGGAACACGGGATATAAGAGAAGAAAGGAAAGGAACCTGTGGAGAGCCATGATCGCCCACGTCTTGAAGGGACACAGGATATAAGAAAAGAAAGAAAAGCCATCTGTGGAGAGTCACGATCGCCCACGTCTTGAAGGGACACGGTATATAAGAGAAGAAAGGAAAGGAATCTGTGGAGAGTAATGATCGCCCACGTCTTGAAGGGACACGGGATATAAGAGAAGAAAGAAAGGGAATCTGTGGAGAGTAATGATCGCCCACGTCTTGAAGGAACACTGGATATAAGAGAAGAAAGGAAAGGAATCAGTGGTAAGTCATGATCGCCGACTTCGTGAAGTGAGGTGTAATTTCTTTGAAATAACCTTCTGTTTGCCTGATAGGCGCAACGCATTTCATTATGTCCTTATTCTGAGCCTTGTACTGAAATAAGCAACGGGATTCCACCCACACTGGAGAATTTGCCACTCATAGGTCGGATACATTTCTTGTAGAGAGCCAGGATCGGACACATCTTGCAGTGACACGGCATATAAGAGACGAAAACAAAGGAATCTGTTCAGAACCATAATAGAGTGATGTTATTTTTTCTAGATTTTAATCTTTCTGCGTTCGTCTGACCTTTACATCGCGTGAATTCTGAGAATTAAAACCAAATTTTAGAATGTCAATTCCAGAATCATAATTGATTAAGTTAATTTCCGGTTGATTTTACTTAATGAGAAAAACTTCTATAATTTATAACGTCATGTGTTTCCTGATATCACTTTGGTGATAATACCTATTACACGTGTGTCTACGAGCGAAAGTTATAATAATATATCCTATATATATATTTTAGAGATGCAATATGTAATAGGTTGCTTAAACCAGCCTGAATATTGACGAAATCTTATTAGAAAAAAATGCACTCTCTGGCAGGACTCGAGCCTGCGTCCCCTGGGGAAAACATCATTAAATCTGACGTTCCTTGACTTCTCGACCACGAAGAACCTACTGGATAAGCCAAGGCCGAATAGTGCTTTTCAACACAAACCTTTCCCGCGAGTCCTGCCGGAAAGAGAATATTTTTCTAATAAGACTTCTCGAGTATCTGTCTATATTTCTGAGATGAGGTATTATGTCCACTATTTGCATTATTCGGACTATTGTCCTCATCTTTGTCGCCATATTTATTACAACGTTTCGGCCCTTCAGTATCTGTCTATATTTCTGAGATGAGGTATTATGTCCACTATTTACATTATTCGGACTATTGTCCTCATCTTTGTCGCCATATTTATTACAACGTTTCCAATCTCCAAGTTCTCCACTGCTTTAACCGGGTATTGAACTCGCACTCTTTGGGTCCTGTCACTGGATCTAACCAACGCCTTTAGTGAATAAAGGCGGTTAAGGCAGTGGAGAACTTGGAGAGAGGAATTAACAGGATATAACTGATATCTGACATCCATTAAAACATGGAACGTGGAACTAGAGCAGCCTACTCCAGGTGAGCGAAATAAAGGGTTCAGTTCAAAATTCCAACCACCTGAAGAAGGCCGGAGTGTACAACGACCGAAACTTTGTAATAAATATGGCGACAAAGATGAGGGCAATAGTCCGAATAATGTAAACAGAAGACTTCTCGAATATTCCGGCCGGTAGATGGAAATAAATAAATATACTGTTTAATAAATAAATAAAAACAGAGCATCTATTCAAATATGGGTATCCATTAAGAATAACGTTTAAGCAATAAATTAAAATATAGTTATTTACCTTGGTTTTCCCTTTGAGACGGGATGTGACACAAAGTTGGGTTTAACGTGGGGAACCGAGCGCGTACACTCGGGCCAAGGACAAAAAATGTCCCAGGCTCCGCAACCGTTGGTTGCGCTGGCATTGGTATGTCTACGGAGTCCATCTGGTGGGACGTAGCCTCGGGCAACTGTTCTCTGGGACCAGGAACCTCACACTATTTATTTTCCTCGACTGCGTCTCTATCCGCGGAGAGAGCCACAATTGTGTCGCATTCTGCCCGAAGACAAAGACACAACTGAGAGATGATAAACCATATCCGGCATGTGCCAGGTAAGGCGATTTACTTGCCCCCCCCGCCTCCATGGAGTCAGGTTGTGAGACAGGGTCGATTTAACGTGGGGAACCCGAGTGCGTACACCCGGGCTAAGGGCAAAAATTCCGAGAGCCCCCGCAACCGTTGGCTGCGCTGAGCTCGATGCGAGCACCGATCCTTCTCTCTAGTGCAATGAGAGGGTGCAGAATCGGGCATCTGTTCCCCAGGGCTGGTCACCTCACAGTGTGATTTTTCTCAGTTACGCCTCTGTCCGACGGAGCTGCAACCGTGTCGTACTCTGCCCGAATACAGAGACGTAACTGAGAGATGATGAACCATACCTGGCATCTGCCAGATATGTATATAAATTAAAATATGTCGCATTAATAAATGAAAAATCCATTCTTAAAAACAGTGCTATTTGCAAACAACTATGATCCTATATGAAGAGAAAAATCTTATTTCTATATAAACTCTGTGAACTTTGTATCTTGTGTGTTTGCCAGAAGTCATATATAGAGAGTGGGGAAAAGAAAGATATAAACAAGTCACATATAGAGAATTGGGAAAAGAAAGACGTAAATTCATTATCGTGTAGGGGGTGGGGGTGGAGCAGATTTTCTTACGAGAAAGTGTATAAAACACATGAAATCCGGCCCAAACAGGATATACACAGTTGTCATCAAGGCCCACGCCACTCTGGCTTGTGAACTTCACGACCTCATGCAAGAAACAAATTCTATCTCTTGTAATCTCTTTAGTATGAACCACGCACACACGTGTTGACTTTTTCACACAAACACACATATAACAACATTTCATTGTTTCTCACATACGTACACAAAGAGAATTTATATTTATTTCGGAATTTTATTGACCCAAACAAAAAGGCATTACTTTCCAATCTATGACCAATTGCTTGTATTCTTGTCGTTATATTAAATTAATGTTCATTTGTTGAAACTACGTTGTCTTTTCGACTGAATTTTATTCTTTCAATAAAAATCGTTTCATTATCCTAAACGGTTGAATTACGTGCAGCCCCGCAACAATATTTTATGTTATTGTATAAAATCCCAACACTCTTGGGTGAATTTTGACATTCCAAGCTCTTGTTCAGCTTTCTAAACGGGTTTTATACCCTTGAATTTATGTGACCAATAATTTGCCCTCTGTAAAAAAAATAAGGGTAAAAAAAGCACCGACGTGACACTGCGAGAGAAAACAGGACAACACCAAACTTGAGTGGACAAAAGAAAGGCTTTATATCAGAAAGAGGAAGAAAGAAAAGGGAAGATAGAAAAATTGGATTTAAAAATCGTTGCCAAAAAACAGTGGTTTTTGCGAGGACTTAACTGGTGGCAGTAAAGTTCGTTCAGTTAACAGTTCTTCTCATTTTGGTTGCAACGTCGGAATATATTCGCCTTCAGGTCGAAGACGGATTCAGTTTTCGGATACTTTGCTCTAACTGTCGGGACATCTTCGTTGCTATGTTGTATTCTTGGCTGCTCCATTTTCGGACACCATGTGGCTGCTGGTTGAGTTTTAAGGAGCTAAATTAGTCCGTGTTGACTCGTCGGTGGCACAGGAAAAAAGGCCGTGATAGGCTGCTTTCAGCCCAACCCAGGGGCCGGTAATAACGACTCCTACAAAGAGAGGTAAATCATTTATCTGTATAATATTTTCAATATTTCTTCGAACAGACAATTTTTTTAATGTTGAAAACAACTTCAATAACTGCAAATAAATGTATTTTTAAAATATCTCTACTTTCACAAACTCTTCCTGAGACTAAATATGAACAGTAAGGTTGATCTAACGGGTCACAGGTGGTCTAGTATTGTCTAAAGTTTTGTGATCCGAGTTTTTGAACAAGGTTGATCTAACGGGTCACAGGTGGTCTAGTATTGTCTAAAGTTTTGTGATCCGAGCTTTGGTCATTATCAAGATGACGGGGAAAATATGGAAGTTATTCGTTATCTTTTCTTTTTCGTTTCGTTTCGTTTTCAAATACATCTAAATTCAGGATTATAACGTAATCAATACGTGTATATACGATACAACCTAAACTGTATAAAAGCGACAAACGAAAAAGGTTTATCAAGAAATCTCAAACTGAATATGATCTTATGTTTGGGAGTCGGGAGTTTAATAACTGACAGATATGTTTAACTAAGTGAAGGATTTTGTTTATATGTAGCCTTGTGATTGATGTTATCATAGCACTCAGAAGTTATAATGCCAAGTAAGCCTTATTTAAAAATTGAAAAAATAAATAACATCCTTAGTTTTACGCTGACCTTAATAATAATCAGAACTGGAAATGAAAGCGATAGAACCCAAATAATTTTAATAAAAATGACGCGGCATAAATTTAAAAATACGTAAAAAGCAGTTACTTATTAATTTAAATATATTAAAAAGTGTCATAGATTTAATCTTTACCTCAGAGAGTTAGGTGCTTTAATTGAATTTAATAAACATATCATTTTTTACAGTATCGTTCACCCTGTACATGGCTCAAGGCCACTCGAGGAAGAGAGTTACAGCAAAAGGTAGTTTATACGGATTGCTTGTATAGATAATAGTTAATCATAGACTGGAATAAGTTAAAATTGTAATGACCAGGAAAACATAATATATAAGTAAGCAATATTTCTTTCAAATCAGATTAATTTAACTTTAAATTTTCTCAGAATTTTGTCAGAAATATATAAATACATATATATATATATATATATATATATATATATATATATATATATATAGGGATCACCATGAGATCGCTGAAAAATGATCATAGCAAGATAATAAAGGCCTTAAACTTGACGAAAATAATTTTTATTTGTCTAACTGTTTATGTTATTATGAAGAGGAAAGATCAAAGTATTTTTTGATTATTTTTTGACATTTTTAATCATTTCGAGCATGTCCAGAATTGTCGTTTCAAATCATGTTTTTTTTTAAATCGATCGTCAGCCATATATATATATATATATATATATATATATATATATATATATATATATATATATATATATGCAAATATATTGATAAAATAGGAAAGAACCGTTAGATTGATGATCCGAAGTTCTTTAGTATTTTTGTTTTTATTTTTAAAAAGCAGTGCTCGATACACAAGTAGAGCCTACATTATAATTTTTAAAAAAATATGATTCCATCGCTACACAGGAATTACCATGTTATAAAATAGAAGCTAAAAACTTTCAATTGAATTATAGAATTAAATTAGGTACTTTAATTTAATTCTATAATTGAATTGGAAGATTTTAGCTTCTGGTTTTGAAACATGGTAATTCCTGTGTAATAGCGATGGATTCATTTTTTTAAAAATAATTATATATATATTTTATGTTTATACGTTCTTTTTATAGATACAGATATTTAAGTAAATGCTCAGTTTATAATAAACAGTATTAACAACATTTACCGGCCTGAATGTCCGAGAAATTGTCATAGAAAATATGCGTCTTCCGACAGGAATCGAACCCGTACTCTATACGGAACCGTCATATAGCCTGGCGTGCCTTAACCGATTAGGCCACAGAGAGGCGTTCGATTAGACAGTTGTTTTTATTCTTTTTAAACACAATTCTCCGTGATTTTCTCTCATTCATTCATATCTGCTCAATTCGTATCCAAATGTAAACAAATGACGTCACACATTATGAAATGGGCAAAGTCCGAAAATTATTTTTTTAAGACATTTTTTATTATGTTTATACGTTCTTTTTATATATACAAATATTTAAGGGAATGCTCTGTTTATAATAAACAGTATTAACAACATTTACCGGCCTGAATGTCCGAGAAATTTTCGGAGGACGCATATTTTCTATGAAAATTTATCGGATATGTAAATGTTGTTAAATATTGTTTATTATAAACAGAGCATTTACTTAAATATTTGTATCTATAAAAAGAACGTATAAACATAAAAAATGTCTTAAAAAAATAATTGTCGGACTTTGTCCATTTCATATATATATATATATATATATATATATATATATATATATATATATATATATATATATATATATATAAAAAAACACCCAATTTTTTTTCAGTTATTTTATCCATATATTATATACATATCAAGAAAGTATACGTGGCCTCTCATCATGCTATATATATATATATATATATATATATATATATATATATATATGTATTATTTTTTGAGAAGAATTTTAAAATCGATATATTTATTTTGTTTACAAATTTCTTAAAATTAAGAAAATGGCCGCTTTTAAGAAAATTTTAAGAAATTGGAATTAAATTTGACATTCCAATCTATATAATTTCTATCTGAAATACAGCAGAATATTTTACTTCCTGAAAATAATAAATTAAATCATTTAGCTTTCGATTAAAGTTAAAATGAAATCTTAAAGAATGTTTTTTCATTTTTAAAAATTCATTTTAAACTTTAGGTATCGAAAATTCATGCCGAAATAGAGGAGGTACCTAGATAATACTTAATCCTAGAGTGGAATAGGAATTGCAGTGATCGCGAAAACATCCTGTTGAGAGTTGGTTCCACAGAGCAGTGGTCTGCGGGAAGTAGCTGTTCGAATGGAACTTACTTTTCACCAATGCACCAATGCAATACGGAGGGAATCTGGACGGTTTTCTACAATGTAAGTAACATGGCGGATCCTAGCCGTGAAGGTTAGACCTGGTGGAAGCAAGCAATGTAATTTGTCCGAGCACTAAATGGCGTTGCTTCACCACATTTAAAATTCGTTCTTTCCTTTAAGGACGTTATTATATGACGTAATCTAATCTGAAATTATTCGATTATTAAGAAGTATTTTCCTTTATGGCGAACTTCTTCACTTGTCAACCGTTAAAAGTTAGCAGCTTCTTATTTAAATGTTTAAATGTTTGTATTACGGCCATATCACGTTGAAACATTGGTTCCGGTACTATCACCGAAGTTAAGCAATGTCGAGCCCAGCCAGTACCTAGATAGGTCACCACTTGGGAATATTAGGTGCTGTAAGCTTGGTGCGGATGGTGTAATAGATAATGGCTCGGAACTGTTAATCGGAGAGCCGAGTTCCAATTTCCGTTGGGTTCGTTCTATTTATTTACGCACACATACCCATGGGAAAGGTATCAATTCATATCTTCTTCCCAAGCTATGGGTTAATTACTAAGACTTTTGTCACTAAACCATTATTTTAAATAACCTGCAAAGCCGTTGATAAACCGTAGAAAATAAATCGTATAAAGATTTTTCTGCCATTGGGTTATTTAAAGTCAGAAAAAAAGCAGGACATATTGGCTTGGAATTGATACTTATAACATTGATGTATGTTGCCTCCAAGAAAACAAAATCAAAGAACTTGGTATTAATATCGGAGTTAGCACAAGTTAATACATTTGGAAGCAGACGATAAATAGGATGGAAATAGTATTGTCATCAATCCGAATTGGAAGAATAATATCCATAGACATTGGCCGAACAACCACGGTATAAACATTAAATAAAGACATTAAAAGAACAATCAATAAAATTCCACCATTCGCTGTAAAAACTTTGGAGATCTTGGAAGACGTGCATCGTTTTCCTGAGTTAACACAAGACAGGGAGGTTTGAAGAAGACTGATAAGAGATACAGGGGAACCTCGGTTCACGAATTTAATTCATTCCTGAAGGCCATTCGTATCCCGAAATGTTCGTAAACCGAAACTCTTTGTCCAATCGGAATCAATGTAGAGAAAAAAATCACAGTACAATAAAATTGGAAACGAAAAGCACAGCGCAACATACGAATGTATACAACATGGCGGTCGGGTCAAAAAGGATTCCGTTCGGGTTAACACGTTTCGGCAATGTTGTTCAAGAAATTTTGTTCGATAACCGAGGCATTTTCATCTCGAATTTTCTGTTCGAGAACCGAGGTTGCTCTTTATTTACAAAGTTGCTGAAGATGAAAAATCGCACTGATTTGCTGTATGCCTTCAAGTCGAAACAACTCTAATGATGTATCGTTATAAAAGCTAATCTAATCTGAAACTGATACGATTATGCGTATTCAATAATTTTTACATAATCAAAGTATTTTTTGGTTATGGCGAACTAGTTAACCCACTTGTTAACCGTTAAATGTTGGCAACATCTTCTTGAAAAGTTTGTAAATGCTTGCAATTGTGTTTAGAGATGTTTTAACATCGGAACATTTAACGTTAGATGACTTCTGAAAAAAGAAAAGCAGGAAATATTGGCTCGGGACGTTGATAAAATTGATGCATGTTACCACCGAGAAATCAAAATCAAAGAAGGACTTGATATTAACCTTGGAGTTAAACAGTACAAGTTAATAAATTTGGAAACAGACAGTAAATATGGAAATCGTTTTGTCATCAATATATATATATATATATATATATATATATATATATATATATATATATATATATATATATATATATGGGGTGTTCCAATAAGTTGGGTCGATTTTAAATGTGAATTAAGTTTAAGCATCTAATGATTTTTTTCTTTATCTTTCAGATTTAACTTAAGTCTTTGGCAATTTCAACTATGGAAAGATTAACAATCAAACAACGTACCAAGGATCAGTCAGTTATGTGCCATGCGTGATACACGCTTAGGCGATCATGTATCTTTTGATACATGACTGACGAGTCAGATTTTTTTCCCGCAGTAGGTTGCCATTTTTTCTGCGGTAGACCAGTTTCCATCCAAGGCTATAGAATTCGGCCTGCCCTGCTATTTACCCATAGCTGCGATGGGGTAGAAGAAGAGGATTCATACCTTTCCTATAACGTCAGTCAGTTCTGTGCCATGCGTGATACACGCTAAGGCGATAATGTATCGTTTGATACATGACTGACGAGTCAGATTTTTTTCCCGCAGTAGGTTGCCATTTATTTCTGCAATCGACCAGTTGCCATCCAAGGCTACAGAACCCGGTATGTCCTGCTATTTACCCATAGCTGGGCGGAGAAGAAGAGGATTCATACCTTTCCCAAGGGTATTAGCACGTATGTGAATGCAATGGATTTGACTGGAATTCGAACTCGGCTCTCCGATTCCTTAACCCGAGCTGCTGAGGAGGCCCGGTGGAGTAATGGATAGCGTGCTTTCTCTTTTTGTTAATAAAAGGTAGGCTGTGCGTGTCTTTCTTTCTAAAGTTATTTAAGGCTAATTTCATTTGCTCGTCGACACATGATTGGGGGAAATGAATACGTTTATATTTATTTGCAGATTTTATTTCTAAAGTATCTGCCCTTCATATAGAGTATCTTCCGAATGTCCGTGGTCTGAAAGCCTTTGAATGTTAGTGGGCAGGTTATCAACTAAATGTTGACATTGACGTAGACAAGAATTTCTTAACTACATCCTGGTATTTTAATTTTTTTAAAATCTTTACTTCAGTGTTGTTGGTCGCGTGTATCCAAGCAAAAGTGTCGCTGCCTCTTATACTGAGAACAAAAAGAGAAAAAATAGACAGACAGATAGACAGTCATAAATATTAAGTTTCTATCAGATTTGAAACTGATCGGCGAGATGATAATCCCGTTCTTGATTGAATATAAAACTCCTGATCTAAAATTAACTGAACTGCAGACGCGGGCAAAAGAGGACAGGAATTCCGGAAACGGGTGAAAATACAATTTACAGTTAAATCGAAAAAAAAAAAAAAATTCTATTTCTTGTAAATTACATAGAATTAAACAGACTTGCGTCAGTTAACTGATGTCAATACACCAGCTTGTAATTGCTGTTGAGTTGCATTTTATTTACCTTTCATCTTTTATAAATTGACGTACGACTAAATTTTGTCTGTGTGTCCCAAGCCTAAATAGTAAAACAAAAAAAAAAGCATCAATAGTTAACATGTGAATGACAACGTGTCTAATTCACGGGATCAGGGGTTGTAAGGGTTTCGTGTCCCCTGCCGGATCTATGATGCGCCCCTCCCCACTTTACTACATCTCAATTTTCATAAGGTACTATTCATATAAAATACAAATTTTATTGTACTCTAATTATGTACAATAATGGATCATATGAAATATAAGTGAACAATTGAACTAGAAAAATAGAAAATAAATCCAATGTATCTAAATACAAATTAGAGACATGTCATAATAGACCATCTTAAATAAATTAGAGACTTGTCATAATAGATCATTCCATGGATCAATTGCAATATAAGTGAACAAATGAACTAGAAAATTAGAAAATAAATCAAATGTATCTAAATACAAATTAGAGACATGTCATAATAGACCATCTTAAATAAATTAGAGACTTGTCATAATAGATCATTCCATGGATCAATTGCAATATAAGTGAACGATTGAACTAGACAAATAGAAAATAAATCCAATGTATCTAAATACAAATTAGAGACATGTCATAATAGACCATCTTAAATAAATTAGAGACTTGTCATAATAGATCCTTCCTTGGATCAATTGCAATATAAGTGAACAATTGAACTAGAAAATTAGAAAATAAATCCAATGTATCTAAATACAAATTAGAGACATGTCATAATAGACCATCTTAAATAAATTAGAGACTTGTCATAATAGATCATTCCATGGATCAATTGCAATATAAGTGAACAAATGAACTAGAAAATTAGGAAATAAATCCAATGTATCTAAATACAAATTAGAGACATGTCATAATAGACCATCTTAAATAAATTAGAGACTTGTCATAATAGATCATTCCATGGATCAATTGCAATATAAGTGAACAAATGAACTAGAAAATTAGAAAATAAATCAAATGTATCTAAATACAAATTAGAGACATGTCATAATAGACCATCTTAAATAAATTAGAGACTTGTCATAATAGATCATTCCATGGATCAATTGCAATATAATTGAACAAATGAACTAGAAAATTAGAAAATAAATACAATGTATCTAAATACAAATTAGAGACATGTCATAATAGATCATTCCATGGATCATATGCAATATAGATGAACAATTCAACTAGAATAATAGAAAATAAATACAATGTATCTAAATACAAATTAGAGACATGTCATAATGCATCATTCCATCTTAAATAAATCCACAATGTTTTGCGGTCTTTTTTAAAATCAACTTGAGATTTTTCTGATAATAAAAATGAATAATTTCAACACATTCATCATTATGGATAAAAAATAGTGAATTTTATATTGTGTTTTTTTTTCAAGACTTAGCATCGGAAAAACAAATTAATGGATTTGGACAAAAAAGGTCCCAGAATGACGTCAAAATCAGCGAAAATTTTTAATCTTTTAACAGTCAGCAGTGCTTAGTTTAATATGTAATGTATATAAATGTAGGTAGAAAAAAAGCAAAGTTTGATAAGATAGTGAGGTTGACAAAGCACTGCCTGGAGACAACACACATATATAATTAATACAAGTAAAAGTTTTCTCACTTAGCTGACAGATGTTACCTTGAGCATCCCGACTCTAGAATTTCGTAGGGAATCACTCTGTCCACTCTTCAAGGTGTATCGGGAAGATGTGGAGAGCCATGGTCACCTAAATGATTTTGTGTGAATGGATAGCAGAACAGGACAACGAGGGATGATAAAGGGTCGTCAAACGCTGTTTAGAACAACAAAAGACAGGAAGGTGTGGAGAGCCATGATCAGAAATGTCCGAAAAGGATTGATACACAGGTACATAGATGTTAACAAACAGATATACAGATAGATATCAATAGACTGGAACTGATATATATATATATATATATATATATATATATATATATATATATATATATATATATATATATATATATATACTCTCGCCTCTCCCGTCGTATTCAACGTATGAGGGTCAAGCAGCTCAGTTCCTAGGAGCCGAAAGGCAGACACCAGCACATGAGATTTGATTATAGTGGTGAAGATTTTGTGCAGAACCATCCACACTTTTTGAAGGGCTGAATACAGAGACCTTGTGCACTACGTTCCACAAGGTCCCCAAACAGCCTTCCGCAGGTTTTGAATTCAGTCCTTCCTCTAGATCAGTTGCCGTCCAAGGCTATAGAACCCAGTCTGCCCTGCTATTTACCTATAGTTGGAGGGAGAAGAAGAGTATTCGTACCATTTCCAAGGTTAATAGCACTTCAATGAATGTAATGGATTCAACTGGAATTCGAACTTGACTCTCCGATTCTGAGCCGCTATCCATTACTCCACCGTGCCTCCCATATATATATATATATATATATATATATATATATATATATATATATATATATATATATATATATATATATATATATATATATATATATATATAGCCAACTTGTGAGTATATATGCGCGCATCATACGGACAAGTGACTGAAAACGGGCGGCCTTCTATTTTAGATGGCTTGGTCTGATCAAACCCTAAGTAAATGAAAGCCTTCAATCGAGGTCATTTATTTTTCTCGCGTGTTTCAGCTGATTATTTCTGCTTCCCTGTTGACGAGGATCATGTTACAAACCACTTCACCGTGAACAATAGCCCGGCTATTGAGCCTTACTGGAAAAGAAAATCGCAAATTCCATATGCCGAGACTTGACCACAGATCAAACGGCTTACTTGTTTCGGACATAAAGTCTTTCTATTATTTTCCCCCGCCACTGCGAATGGGTTACTTACCACAAGGAAATGGATCAAGTCTACCAGTGTATGTTTTTTTTTTTTTACCTTTAAGAATTTCTTTGGCGTTTAAAGAATTATAAGGGTTGCACAAATTAATTAATCCTTTTTTTTTCTTTTTTCAAAACGGATTTTGTTCTTTTTTACTTGTTTGTATTTTCATCCCACTAATACCATGCCTATGTTCCTTCAGGTCGTAGGAGGCCATGACTCTCTACAGCTTCTTTTTCTTTTCATCTGTGTTAATTACCATGATTTCTTGCGAACGATAATGAAATGGTTTCCTATTATCTTCCCCACGGTTTTCGATTCAGTTGTAATTCATTAGACCGGATAGAGAACTCATTCAGGTGGGGTAAAAATGGATTAAAGTCTACCCCCACTTCGCCCGCCAAAAAACCGTCTGAAGGGAATGCAGATCAGAATTTCATTACCCAAGCAACTGATAACATTTAAAATATCTATCTATCTATCTATACACATATATATATATATATATATATATATATATATATATATATATATATATATATATATATATATATATATATATATATATATGTGTGTGTGTGTGTGTGTGTGTGTGTGTGTGTACATGTATATCGGGTTCTATTCGTGATAATTGAAATCTTTATCAAATAACTAACCGCGCCTTGCTGCGTGTCACACATTTTATTTGTAAGAAAATGATGATTGATTTTAAATCATTGTTATAATTTCTGGAGAAAAATGATGCATTTCAATATTACTCACTGATCTTGCCGATGTGACCTCCATCTTCTGGTTTTCTCCTTCTGTATTTAGGATAGGAGTCATTCGCTTGCTCAAATTTAAATTTAATTTAAATCAAAGGGAAAAAAATCTCAGTGAGGAGTTTGTGACCCCCCCCCCGGTCCCCTTTTATCAAAGGAAATATACTTATCTAAGTACCCTGGCTAATCTAGTTTCAGGATATATATAGTTATGGGAGTCTGTCTCCAAAACCCTAGGATTCATAATAATAATAATAATAATAATAATAATAATATGAAACTGTCGATCATATCATCTCAGAATATCCGGAACTAGCAAAAAATGAATATAACCACAGACATAACAAGGTAGCGACACATATGCACTGGAAAATATGCAAGAAGCACAAAATCAAAACAACTGAGAGATGGTATGAGCACCAACCAGACACAGTTACCCAAAATAATGATGTAACTATCCTCTGGGACATGCCAATAAATAACATACATAAATAATAATAATAATAATAATAATAATAATAATAATAATAATAATAATAATAATAATAATAGTGCAGGGTTGAAAGCTAAAACTGAAGGTTTTATCCTTGCTGCGCAGGACTAATGCTTGTTAACTAGAAATTATCAAGCACATATACTAAAATACTGTGTTAGTCCAAAATGCAGATTCTGTGATAAATATCCAGAAACCATTGATCATCTTGTATCAGGTTGCACGGTATTGGCACCCACTGAGTATAGAACCCGGCTGTGACAGAGTGGGCCAATATCTGCACTGGAAAATTTGCAACTTGCAAATTTGCAACGGGAAGGAAACTAGAAATTGGTATGAACACGACCCAAACCCGGTTACGGAGATAGGACCTGTAACAATTATATGGGACTACACAATACACACAGACAGAACAATCAAAGCTAACCGCCCAGACATTGTTATTAAAGACCACAAACAAAAAAGTGCCTCCTTATTGATATGACAGTCCCTGCAGACTGCAATGTATCATTGAAGATATGCAAAAAACTGTCGAAATACAAGGACCTTGAAATAGAAATCTCAAAAATGTGGCACATGGGAACATCAGCAATCTCTGTTGTAGTTGGAGCCCTAGGAATGGTTGGAAAAGATTCCAGTAGACTAATTGAAGGGATTCCTAGAAATCCATGCCTCAAAGAGATACAAAAAATTCTTCTCGCAAGTACAGCCCACACTTTACGGAGGGCTTTATCTATGTAAAATATTTTTATTTTTATTTTTTTCTGTCAGTGGAAAGTTTAATGACGCCATGTCTAATCGTAGGTCCCTGGGCGGGACCCGGAAAGAAATGTGTACAAGCCAGAAATCAAAGGAAATAAAAATAATAATAATAACATATTGGAATCATAGTCTTCCCATCTGTGCATGAAATAAGCTTTGTATGCAAGATCCGTAAGAAAAATTTTTTTTTTCATACGTTGTAATTACAGCAATTCAAACAAACGTTTAAAATCACTTCTCAAAATTAACAGAATTACAGTAATTGAATCCACGATTATAACATTTGGATAAAAGGCTAATTTTATTTACTTATCGATGACATGGTTGTGGAAATTGTCATTAATAATTCTAATTTTATGTTGATATCCTGAATGCGTTTTCAGGCTCATGCACTTAATACAGCATCCTCCGGCGACTACGATGTCTGAGGGGTTAAAGCGTTGGACATGAGGCCGTGTATGTTCAAACACTATTTGTGCTATTATCATGATGGTGTACCCCGATGTGGTGTCATGGTTAACAAGCTTGTCTCGCTAGAACAATTACAACTGAGTAGTGAGTTCCATCCTCATTAGGTGCCCCATACTTTTGACCTTGTGCCACATCTAAGCTACGCTTAGAAAATGAACATATAGCATCCTCCGACGATTCAAGAAAGCTTCCCACTGTTGATGGCCGGGTTCTCAACTACGGTCCCTACTTTTAAATACACATGACGGCCACTTCCGTTCTATGACTCATCTACACATGACATGAATTTCTGTTGCGATTTATAGGTTAAAACATCATAGTTGACACATCCGATGGTCGTCTATTTCTAGGCTTTATCTCAAGGGGTAGGTCACCACCCTTAAAACACTTAAACTGATTCTGGGAAGTACGACCCGATCTTGTTTCATTTCCTTTCACTTCCTGAATTTTGCTAGAAAAACTTCTGCTGTCTTGAGGCTCAGTTTAAAATCCCTTCTCAAAATTGCCAGAACTACAATAATTATATCCACGATTACAGTATTTGAAACAAAACTTATAACAGGATGGTATGGTTGATTTTTTTTAATCAATTTACCTAAGCAATTATGATAATACCACTAAGACGCAAAAGGTTACTGAGAGTGAAAGAGAATGACAAGACTTTAGAAGGAGCCAGAAACCCACTTCTAAACAGGGAACAAGTGATAAACCTCTACTCCTATTCAAAAGACCAAGGAGATGTGTCAACTGGACGATACATAGTAGAAACAACGAACAATAATAATAATAGTGGGGAAAGAAATGATTCTATAGAGTACAGATTTTTAAAAATTAAAATATGTTTAATATACGCTAATAATCATTTAATAATTGTGCTTGTACCACCCTTTATTAGTTGGCACGACCGTTACGCCATGCCAGAATCTCATAAATAATAGACTATTCCGTTTTGATCGCGTGGAAAAGAAAGGGAAAATACACTACTTGGTTTCATTGAGAAAATGAAGGAAAGAAAGTAGGAGCGGTAGAAGTGGAGAGAGAGAGAGAGAATGTCAGATTAAGTTGATTAGAACAAATACTACACTTTGATCTTAGCCAAAAGGCCGTGTAAGCGAGGGTATTTTCTTGCCGCTTCACGCTGGCAGGATGTGACACAGGGTCAGATTAATGTGGGCAGCCCGTGCTAATTTCTGCCAATTGCATTTAACCACTCTACAATAATAATAATAATAATAATAATAATAATAAGAAGAAGAAGAAGAAGAAGAAGAAGAAGAATGGAATCAGACATTTTTTTCGATGTACAGATGATATAAACTTTGGAGTAAAGCTTTGTAAAAGCTTTGTATATTTTGTATCCACAATAATAATAATAATAATAATAATAATAATAATAAGAAGAAGAAGAAGAAGAAGAAGAAGAAGAAGTAGGAGAAGAAGAAGAGGGGTTGAATCATAGTCTTTCGATGTGTACCTGAAAGAAGCTTTTGAGTAAACGTCTTCAACGAAAATACAAATATCCTTCATGCCTCTTAATAATTAAGAATGCTTCAGAAGATATGATAGTCATGTCCTTAGAGAACGACAAACAATCAGAAGTGTTAATGAAAGTCGATCGAAGCGTATTACAGAGATGGGAGATCGTGTGAGTTTATTAAATCCTAACAAACTAGATAGCTGCGAAAAGAGTCACCAAGAAGTGTTCTAAAGAATAACTGTGGTCAAGGGTTTTCCTTTAATCAATCCTCACTAACGTTTTGTCAAGATTGAATCTCTGCTTTGTATCGTTTTGACTGAAAGGAACACAAAGCGAGAATACTATTCTTTACCCAGCTTAGTATAGTCTGGTACAGAAAAGTGGGAATACAGTTATACAATCCCATATCCGGAATTCTTCGGACCAGTTATCTGAAATGCTATGCCCAGGATGCGGATATAGTTTATCGTCATACTCAGGACACGGTTGTAGTTTATCGTCTTACCCAGGACGCGGATGTAGTTTATTGTCTTACGCAGGACGCCCAAATAGTTGGGTAAAGAAAAACTACAGACAGTAGGCATTGTAGTTTATTTTGCCGTATGTAGTGTTTTCCTATTCTTCATTATTTTATGGCAATCACTTTTACTATAAAATTTACGTAAGTTTTCTTTCTGTATCTTTAAATCCTACATGGTAGTTGTTCCGACACCATATTAGTAAGACGCCGCGCAGGAACACCGCGATCAATTTTCAACAAACTACTTTTTGTGTTATTGATAACGAGAGATTCTTCCTTTTCTTTTTCTCACTGTTACCCACCCATATGGGTATCTGTACTTCTTTTTGATTTTTTTCCCTGTATAAAATCACAAAAATTACGAAAAGAAAAAAAATCAGCGAACAGCACACTCATGCTTACCCAATACGAGCGCTTGACAACTGAGGTTTGGCGGGCTCAAGTCTCTCAGCCAGGCTGGGGAAGTGGTGACGGAGTCGGGGCGATCATGATACCTGTTGCCATGTCAAGTGGGTCAAGTAAGTAAGCTTTTTTGCACACCAAACTCAGCACTAAAAACATTCGGTTTTCCGAGGTATTCGGTTTTCCGAGGTATTCGGTTTTCCGAGGTATTCGGTTTTCCTAGGTATTCGGTTTTCAGAGGTATTTGGTTTTCAGAGGTTCGGATATGGGACTGTCAACCTGTACTAATTGACACATTAACTCAACTCTAATGAATGCTGCAGGTTTCATAACAAGCAGGTGCAATTGCTTCCGGGCTGCATCAGATATGGGTCATCTATCTATAAGGCTGGCTGCACTAATAAAAAGATTTAAGGTAATTTAAATTTGCCTCAGTCATTTTCATCACAGAAGACCATATGCGTAGTAATCATCTGACTTGCAAATGTGAAAAGGTCGATTGTTTTGTGTGATGAAGAATTAATTTCAACTTTACCCACCACGACACGAATAAGTCCGAATTCTTATTATCGATAATTCCAAAACCGTAGATCTTATCAAAATTTCTTTGTCATTTTCGAATTAAGCATCTACATTTACACCTAAATGGAACTATTCGGGAAAATTTTATTCGAAACTGAGTGCACGGCTAGAACTGCAAATTACCCTTTTGAGGTTCCGAGTTGAAATTAGTTCTGTCACCCGATTTGGGAGAAAAGATTTCTTAAGAATTAAAAAATGATGTCTCGCTAAAGTATCATCACAGATGATAGTGATTAACTCACAGTGCTGTTCTATATTTGTTTGTTATTTATTCATTTGAAGATATAAAAAATATGTTTTTAAATAAAAATATATTTATTCTCCAGAGAATTAAAAACGATAATGACTGTCTTTTTGCTAAAGTAAATGATATTTACACTCTTGATCTTCCTTAGTGAAAATCCCCAATGGTCTAAAATTATGAAAATTTTATCTTCAACGAAGATAAAATTGTTAATCATTGTTTACGTATGTGGTTACGTGTGAGAAAGTGTGAGTGAACAAGTGAAGACAAAACGAAGTCGTCCTGGGTATGACGATAAACTACGTCCGATCAGGAGGTTTTGAGAAGTGTGGAACCATCTCTTAATTGCCGGTATTTCCAGACTGCCCCGGGGTGGTAATACCTGTTAGGGTCCCAGCTATGGGCAAATAGTTAACCCCCAAATTGGGGCCAAAACACTATGAAAGTCCAAAAATAAGTTTTAATACTAGAAATATATTTCTTTATTAGAAATTATTACAAGCAATAAATTTTTAAAGGAAAAAAATTATTACCAGCAATAAAAATTTTGTCGACATTAAATAACGCATTGAGGTTGATATGCCGTAAAACAAAGCAAAGAAAACCAAACAAAACGAAGTTCGGCGTTCCATTCAGAAAGGAAAACGGACCGCATGTGGCCCGCGGGTCGCAGCTTGCCCGTAACTGTTTTATCTGACTGTAAATGAACCAGTTTCCCCCATCGACATTGTTATTTCTTACATACCACCGGGGATCGCGAGTATGTTAATTACCAGTGGGAGTAAGTTAAACGATCTAATCGGCCACAGTTTTAAGTCACCATCAGCTTACGAGTAGCACTTGTTGACCTCCCACTGGCGTGCCGTCAGTCGAAATACGAAATCATCTAGGAACTACGAGTATAAATACTAAAATAATTTTTTTATAGTAAATTTCAGCCTGTACAATGCTCCAGAGCCACTCAAGTTAGAAGGTCACTGTTAAAAAGGGTATGATGAAAGAGGAGGTGGTAGTAAGTGACGATTACAAGGTAAAAAAAAAGAATGGATAAAGATTGATCCACCACTTGAAGCGGTTATGGTTATTCTTGTAGCATACCTATAGACGATAATGGGTATTTCCTCATTCACATAAATACAGAAGTAAATACTGTACAGTATTTACTACTGTATTTATGTGAATGAGGACATACCCATTATCAGAAGTTGGAGATTAATCTCTGTTTTATACGGGGTCCACGGGGAATTTTGGGCCCAGCCTACGGGCTCGGATACCCCCACATTAAATTCGGCCTTGTGCCATATCTGTTCGCGGTTGGTAAATATCCTGCAGTTGGAGATTCCTCTCCAGCTGTGCTGGTCAAACTTTCTGCCTCCGGGTAGAGAGGATTCTCAGACGAGGCTATGTCGAAGGTCAGATTCTCGTCTCGGAAAACAGCTACCTGATCCCGTTTTATACGGGGTCCACGAGAAATTTTTGGCCGAGCCTATGGGCTCGGATACCCCACATTAAATTCGGCCTTGTGCTACATCTGACCGCGTGGGGCGGTTGGTAGATATCCTGCAGTTGAAGATTCATTGTGGAATTCACTTGACTCACTTCTAGCAGTTGACTACTACTTCTACGCGCCGCTGGCAAATCTTATATGCGTTGTTCTTCTCTTAAGTATTATCGTTCATTACCAACCTTTGTGTGATTATTTTATTCAGTAACTTTCCTTAGGTTACAACAGTTATAGAGTTCAGGGAAGCATCCCCGCGGGATTCTGATTCCACAAAATAGCATTATTTTTGAAAAAGCTGTCTGAATGGAACTTTCTTCGTACATTTTGGAGTACGGGGGAAATGATGCCGTGGAAGTAGTAGGGCGTGTCCTTGCAGTAAAAGTCGTAACGCTAAAAAATAGAGTTTCTGGAATTATCCCCTACCCACCTCCACACACACATACACTTGGTTCACCAGGTTTACCCGGACACCGTTAGCTGGCACTGTTTACAGAGCTATAAAAACGCGAGACTTCCTGTTTTTTACCACCTATTTCCTTCTTTCTATTCAGTTGTGGTAATGATAACACAAACACGGAACCTGTTCTAGGCTTGGGGATTATATCTTTCCCCAGGTAACAGAAATCTTTCACACACACACACACACACACACACACGCACGTGTATCCCACACACTGTTAGGGTTTGTGTGTGTATACACGCACAAAACTCCTAATAGCTAAATCGTAATGCCTTCTTTCTTTACATATATTTTTTATGCATACAAGTATTTTTTTATTTATTCTTAATAACTCATTAGTCATTTATAAAACACATGAAAATATCGCCTTGTCGAAATGCATTCCATTTCCTTTCACCTCTACAAGCAATGACAACCCGTTGTTTATATGTGTAAATTTTGTTTGCCACTGTTCCAAGTCCAGATAGGAGTGAGAAAGCGACAAGGAAGTTTGAAAGAAAAATGACAACAGAAAAATACTCAGAATCAGGAAAAGACATTTGAAATTCATTGGACATATAATGAGGAAGGAGGCCTTGGAAAACTTGAACCTCATGGGGCACATGTGGGGGTAAGAGAGATAGGAAAAAACGGCGAGCCACTTACTTGGCGAACTTTCTATCTATCTATATATCTATCTATCTATCTATCGATCGATCGATCGATCAATCACTTTCCTTTTTTCATATTCTATCTATCTATCTATCTATCTATCTATCGATCGATCGATCAATCGCTTTCCGTTTTTCATATTCTATCTATCTATCTATCTATCTATCTATCTATCTATCTATCTATCACTTTCCTTTTTTCCATATCTATCTATCTAGCTATCTATCAACCACCATACCTTATATCAGGGTGTGTTGTGTTGTGCTAGGAGCTATGAAAACTGTGTGGCTTGAATCTCTTACATTGGAAGGATCTATCTATCTATCTATCTATCTATCTATCTATCTATCTATCTATCTATCTATCTATCTAAGCCTATTTCTATCTATCTATCTATCTATCTATCTAAGCCTATTTCTATCTATCTATCTATCTATCTATCTATCTAAGCCTATTTCTTTCTATCTATCTATCTATCTATCTATCTATCTATCTATCTATTTATCTATCTATCTATCGATCTATTTTTCTCAGTCCCTTCATATCTATCCCGATCCGAACACTATTTCACATATCCTGCTTTGTTTGTTTGTTTGTTTCTTATTTTTTTCCTTTTTCTTTTTCTTTGTTTTTCTTTATTTCTTCTTTCCGTCTTTTCTTTCCTTTTTTTATTTCTCTCTGAACATCACATAAAAGTACAAGTTTGTTCTTTCGTTCTTCTTAATCGCCCCCCACTCCCACCCCGCAAGCAAAGCGATAAAGCCACTGAGACTCATGTAGTTATTGAGAGTGAAAGAGTCTGATAAATAACTTTTTTTCAAGGACAGGCAATGACGATTAACGCAGCATAAAAAATTTTTGAAGATCGCGGTTGACAGAAAAACACAGAAGGGAGTTCCAAAAGCGAGAAGTGCAAGAGAAGAAACTGTTAGCACAGAACTTGCGGTTACATCTTGCCATTTCTACTATAGAATGCTGAAATTTACCTGCCAATCTAGTCTTCTTTCTGTTTTTCTACTTTGCACTATGTCGCTTCAGGACATAGGCGATCATGGCTCTCCACAACTTCCTGTCCTTTGTAGATTTTAATAAGGTTTGTTTTTATACAATCTCTCCTAATTCCTATTCTGTCAATCATTTGCACAAACTCGTTAGGTAGGTTATTCACTACTTTCTGCCGTCTTTCTTGCCTTCCATATGTCCTGGGAGTGTCAAATTTCCCAAGCCCTCTTTCCTCATTATGTGCACTAAAACTACCAACCGTCTTTTTCTGAATCAAAGTATAAATGCCCTTTTTGTTTCCGTTTACCACAAAACTTCCTCGTTACTCATGTGTTCAGTCTACGGCATTCTCATTATCCTTCTGTGGGACCACATTTCCATTGCCTCAAGTGTCCCCCTCGTCGAAGAAGACAGATATTACATAACAGTTTAGTACTCTTTTCTTTGTTTTTAACGAAATTTTCCCATCTCTTAATACTTTGCTTCGCTTTTGAAAGGTACCTTTCGCGATTCCAATGCGCCTTCGGATTTCCATGTTGCTTTTTCCGTCCTTTGTTAAAGCGCATCCATTTTGTACTTGGTTGATTTTGGTGTCCGCAATTTGTAGTTTGCATCTTGGTCTGCCCCTTTTGCACACGACCTTACAGTCTATCTTCTTACAATTGATTTTTAGCTCTCTTTTTTCACTTTAATATATGCAGTAGGAGTTTCCTTTCTGTGACTGCTATCAACACAGTTTCATCTGCATATCTAAAGTTAAGATTGTAGCCTCCAATAATGAATTCTGGTAGGAATTCGTATTATCTAATTCTTTCGGAATCAGCTCACTGTAACAGTTTGAATAAGTCCGGTGAGAAGACACACCCTTGTCTTACACTGCTTTCTATTTTTGTTTATTTACAGAATTCAGTGGAGTAATGGATACCAGCTTGGATTGAGGAATCGGAGAGCCGATTTCGATTTCCAGTCGAATCCATTACATTCACTTATGTGCTAATACCCTTGGGAAAAGATATGAATCCTCTTCTTCTATCCCCCCAGCTATGGGTAAATAGCAGGACAGACCGGGTTCTATAGCCTTGGATGGCAACTGGTTTACCACAGAAAGAAATGACGACCTACTGCGGGAAAAAATCTGCCACGTCAGTCATGATTTGAAAGATACCTGATCGCTAATGCGAGTATCACGTATGGCACATAAATGACTGACCCTTGGGAAAGGTATGAACTCTCCCCCCCCCACCATCAGCTATGGGTCGACCGAGTTCTATAGCCTTGGATGGCAACTGGTCTACCGCAGAAAGAAATGGCAACCTACTGCAGGTAAAAAATCTGCCTCGTCAGTCATGATTTGAAAGATACATGATCGCCTAAGCGAGTTTCACGCATGGCACATAACTTACTGGCTGTACATTTAATCAACCACACTATGGGTAAATAGCAGGACAGACCGCGTTCTATAGCCTTGGATGGCAACTGGTCTACCGCAGAAAGAAATGTCAACCAGATAGATATTGAAAGATACATGCTCGCATAAGTGTGTATCACGCATGGTACATAACTGTTTTTCTATCCGCATGCAGGCGTTTTTCTCTCAGTATAAACCAATCTGGTACTGTGCTTAAATTCGTGAAATCGAGCTGCCTAAGAGGGAAGCTCACTAGAACAATTACCAGGGAAATATTTATAGAAAAGCCACAGAGAAATTTCTTAATTTCTTTTTTCTTTCTTTTTTCTTTCTTTCTTTTTTCTTTTCTTTTTTTTCTTTTCTTTTTTTCTATTTGTTTTGTTTCTTTTTCCTTTCTTTTTAAGAGTTGTTTTAACATAAAAATGCTGGTTCCTTTCTTTCTTTCTTTCTTTCTTTCTTACTTTCCTTTCATTTATTTACTCTATTTTTGTTTCTATTTAATTATCTTGTGGTTGAACTCTTCCAGTCCCACTTAAATGCCAAAGTGTCTAACTGACCCTTCCGATGGGAGAGATTCAAGCCACAGTTTTCATAGCTCCCAGCACAACACAACGCACCCTGATAAATGGAATTTTTTGTACAGAAGGATATGGTAGATGAACTAATTTTTTTGAATCCTTTCACCCGAAGCAAGGCGATACTGCCACTAAGACGTAATGGGTTAATGGGAGTGAAAGAGAATGGAAGACTTTAGTGAGGAGAAAGAAGAATAAAAGAACAGGATTCAGGAAGACAGCAGATGGCGATTAACGTAGTATTCCCTTAACAGCCGTGATGGTCTTCTTACCTAGTTAGCGCGTTAGAACTATTATGATGAGAATATTTATAGAAGCGACAGAGGGAAGCCAGATCACGGTGGTGGGAAAATGACTGAAGCTTAGATGCCAGATCAGGACCGATAACATTACAGACCCTACTTTGGATTTTGTCAAGCATCTCGAGATATATATCCGAAGTACCTGGTCAGTTATGGCTGCAATATGCATGGATGAATGGTAGATTTATAAATGTGCAAAATGGATTCTGATGAGAAAAATTATTTGGCACAAGACAATGAATCGACCTTCTTAGCAGCAGACCTAGCAATTGATTCAATATAATCACTCCTCTTCATGTCGGTACAAAACGTGAGATCAAGAAGTAGGAATGAGCTGCTCGCCTGGATGTTAGCATCAGCCATGCTGACGGAGTGTAAAAATGGTTCGCTGTGGTGATTAAGGGATAGCAGTTTCGTTTTAGAGGCGTTAAAATTTACAAGTCATTTCTTGCTCTAGTTAACAACTGCTTGAAGATCATTTTTTTCTTTATCTTTATTTACTCTATTTTTACGTTCCTGTTTATCTATTTGATGGTTGATCTATTCAAGTACATTTAAATGCCAAATTCTGTGTCTATTTCCAAAGCAGACTGACCCTTCCACTGTGAGTCATACAGGTATCATAGCTCCCTGCTCGACACAACCTGATAAAAGGAGTTTTTTGTACTGAAGAGCATGGTGGTTGAATTCGTTGCTCACATACCACACCTGACACTTGTCGTTGTCCAAAACCAGATAAGAAGGTAAGCTTTCGAAAGCTTATTTTTCAAGTTAGGTAAGACTACCTACCCAACTTGAAGGATTGGTCCACTACAGTCTGCACACCCACATTTTGCATTGTTTCGTATTAAGCTGAATTAAATATATTTGAATGCATGCCGTTAGGGAGTGGTCCCAATAGGACATTGTAAATTCGCATTTTAACAAGTGCCCTAGAAAATGTCACCCTGTACAGGATGTTAATTTAGGACACACCTCTTCATTTTTATAAATTTGTTTTTCTTGTGCATGTCTAAAATAAACTAAAATCTCGAGTAATAAATTCTTTACAAGAGTGTGACCAGACTAAAAATGGAGTATTATCTTGTCTGGAGCTGCTAAGTTCTCACTTTACAGCTTTCATAGATTTTTTTTTTTTAAAGTGCGTACGTAGTTTTCAGTTCTAGAGTTAACTGTTATCTACATACAACAGCATCTACCTTGAGTGGTTCTTGGGTCTTGCATTGGGTGAACAACAGTAAATATCAATATAATAATATGTTTCACTATTTTATTTCTTATTTGTTAAAAAAAGAATAGATTTGACGTACATAAGCTCTTTTTGGGCCGGACTGCATGACTTGTGTCGAGTTCGGGCACAAGGCTCAGTGGTGTACGGCAAAGGGAGACCGTAAACTGGGGATAAAGCGAGTTAATACGCTGGTGCCTCCTACCGAGAAGGAAAAGGGCCCGGGAAACGCCGATGGGTCACCCGTGAAAAAGTAAGAGGCCGGGTGGCCCCAGTGCAAGTAAGACCTCCGAGATGCTGGACATGTGGCGTGGTCGGGCACTTTTCGGCCAGTTGTAAGGAGCGAAGGTGTTGGCGCTGTGGAAGAGCGGGTCACCTGAGACGGACCCGTCCTCGCAGGAGAAAGATGGACCACACCGAACGGAATAACCCTAACTCGAATGGAGGGGAGAAATGGGTTGCTAGTCCGAGAAAAGAGAGTCATCCGAGCTCTACCCCACCCAGGAGGGCCCCTAGACAGAAATTGGAGCCCTTAGAAAATGGCTAACTCCTGTCACCGAGTCCCACGTCTCGGTTGTCGAGAAAGCGGGAGGAAGGGACAGAACATACGAGAAGGAGAAAAGCACAGGTATGCCGTTTGCTTAAGGAATGGCCAGACTTCACCTGTAATGTGTTGCTGGGAGACAAGAAGGTGAAGGTCCTTGTCGATACTGGAGCTTCAGTGTCACTGTTTAGCTCCAAGGCTTTTAGACAGTTGGGACTGAAAACGAAGCTTAGTCCCGTCGATCTACTAATAAGTCAGGCTGATAGAAGCAGGATGAGGATAGAGGGTATGACGTGGCTACCTTTCCAGTTGGCAAGAACCAGAGGTAAACTTAAGGTTTATGTGGCACCTGACTTGTGTGGTGAGCTAATTTTGGGGAGTGACTGGCTTAGGCAGAATAAGGCACAGATCCGTTTTGACCCCGCCATCCTAACATTGGACGGGGTAGGGATACTGTTGGGAGAGGATAATTATGAACAATTGCCAGTAGTTGCCCAGACAGATATCAAGCTTCCCCCTAGGACTACTGTATCTGGGAAGGGCAAGATTATAACAGAAGGAGTGCTGAACAGTGACCTCTACCAAGTGGTCCCTACTGATAGGTATGATAATAGCGAAGGGGAAATAACCGTGTGTGATTCATTGGTGAAGAGGTCGGGGACCGTTCCCTTACTGTTAACCAATACTGCCAATGAAACTATTAAAATAAGGCCGGGAGAGAAGCTTGCACAGGTGTGCCTAGTGAGAGAAGTCGAACAGGTGAGAGTATGGAATGAGAATAGACATGGGAATAAGACAGGTAGCAATGAAATAAGGGATGAGGATACAACAGCTCCTGAGCGTTATAGGAGGAAATTGAGGAGGTTGCTGAACGGTAATCGGGAGGTAATTGCCATTACTGATAAGAAACTGGAACAGACGGAGACAGTTGAAATGAAGATAGACACGGGTAATCACCCACCTATTAAGTTAAGAACGTATAGGACCCCAATCCACAAAAGAAAATTAGTAGAAGAGGCAATGAATCAAATGATAGAATCAGGGATGATCGAAAGATCCAAATCTCCCTGGAGTTTTCCAATAGTGATTGTTGAAAAGAAGGATGGAGGGCATAGGTTTTGTGTGGATTTTCGTCAATTAAATGCCATTACGAAACCGCTGGCAGTGCCCCGCCCCTTGACTGATGATATTCTAGCTCTTTTAGGAAAGTCTAAATGTTTTTCCACCTTGGATTTGAGGTCGGGATATTGGCAGGTAGCACTTAGCAAAAAGGATCAGGAAAAGACCGATTTTACCTGCCACGTGGGTCTCTTCAATTTTAGGGTTATGCCGTTTGGGCTGGCAAACGCCCCGGGTGTATTTAGTCAGTTAATGTCCATCGTATTGAATGGCACTGAGGCATTTGCCATGGCGTATCTAGATGACATCATGGTGTTTTCAAAATCACCGGAGGAGCATTTTGAACATCTGAAGAAGGTGTTCGATAGGTTAAGAGAACATGGATTAAAATTAAAATTATCAAAGTGTCAGTTTATGAAAGAAGAGACAAAGTACTTAGGGTTTATCATAAACAAAGAAGGAATAAAAACGGATTTAGACAAAGTAGAGGTTATAAGAACCACACCGAAGACCGTAAGAGAGATTAGGGGATTTATTGGAGCCATCGGATATTATCGGAGGTTCATACCAACATTTAGTCGGCTAGCAGGCCCTCTAATAGCTCTAACTAAGAAGCATGTTAGGTTTAAGTGGACTGAGGATTGTCAGCGTGCATTCGAGGCTCTAAATAACCAGCTGACATCTGTACCCCTCTTGGCCTACCCAGACCTGAGTAAGCCCATGGTACTGTACACCGATGCTAGCGATAAGTGCATCGGGGCGGTTCTTACACAACCATGTCCCGATAAGGATGGACCAGTACCGGGTGTGCCTGAGGAAGTGCCGATCTATTTTCTGTCTCATCGGCTCTCCGAGACTCAGCAAAGGTGGCCAGTAATAGAAAAAGAGGCGTTCGTCATTCTGTATGCTGTGCAGAAATTAGATTATTATTTGAGTGGGGCTGTGTTTACCATTAAAACAGACCACCAACCCCTCAAATATTTGTTAGAGGCGGAGTGGACGAATAAGAAGATTCAACAGTGGGCATTGAAGTTAAGTGGGTATAACTGCAGAATAGAATATTTGGTAGGGAAGGATAATACCTGTGCTGACCTGTTATCGAGGATTCCGAGGCAATTAGAGACCGAATCTGTCAGGTTTGGGCCGGGTGTGGATGATAAAGCATTCCAAATTAACGTGTTCAATTCACAGGCGTTGAAGGAGAGACTTGGTTGGGAAGATCAGGAAACGAGTGAAACGGAGATTGTTTCCGACCCCCACTGGAGAGATATTATTAGCCAAAGCCAAGAGGATAGCGAGATAGCAACTATCAGGTCCAGGGTAGAGGCAGGGCGTACCTCCAAATATATGGTGCACGATGGGGTGCTGTATTACCTTTCAGGAAGAGATGAGGAAATAAGTTTTAAAATGGTGATACCTGAGAATTTGAGAACTGAAATTCTAGGCCAGAGCCATAGGAGATTAGGACACCTGGGAATTGATAAGACGTATGGATTAATAATGAGAAATTACTCCTGGCCTAAGTTGTTTAATGATGTTGTGAACCATGTAAAAAATGTGTAACATGCCAAGTACAGAGTCGAAAGGAGTAGGGTTCCCCCAGTATTAGAAACGGATGTCCCGAATTATCCATTTCAGAAAGTAAGCATGGATATTTCCGGGCCCTATGGAGAAACACATAGAGGTAATCTTTACATAGTGAGTTTTGTGGACTGGCTGATGAATTGTCCTGAGGCATTTGCCATACCGGATAAGAAGGCACGAACGGTGTCAGATATAATACTGAACGAAATATTCCCTAGGTATGAGGCCCCCGAACAGTTGGTTACCGACAATGGATCGGAGAATGTGAATCGGATTATGAGAGAGACGTTGGGAGAATTAAACATACAGCACATAACCACCTCTCCATATCACCCCCAAAGTGATACTAAGGTAGAGAGATTTCATAAGACCCTCGCTGATGCCATCTAGCATGAAACAGTCAGAGGCGACAGACTCTTTCACAGAGTGTTCACTTCAATATTCACATTTATATATATATATATATATATATATGTGTGTGTGTGTGTGTGTGTGTGTGTGTGTGTGTGTGTGTGTATACAGTGTAACCCGGATATAAGAGAGTTGTCGGGACCGGAGAAGAAGTATCTTATATCCGGGTTTCTCTTATATCCGGATTTGGTCTATTATATATACATTAACACAGGCTATAATTTGGGACCAGAGAAAATCTCTCTTATATCCGGGCTTCTCTTATATCAGGGTCTCTTATATCCGGGTTACACTGTATATATAAACGTTATTTTAATGGCTATACGCATTTGATTGGCTATCCCTGTTTTTTCTTTTATTCAACAGTGAAATTAATAACCTGTTTAGTTTGAGAAGTCCTACTAAAGAAAATATTATGCCAGGAATTGAACCTGCAGCACTTTTTGTTTTCGATTCGATTTGTACCCGCGAAAAATAACGTTTATAATGCCAGATTATAATGCCACAAAAAAAAGAAGATCTTTAAATGAATTACTGTTTTTGTTCTATCAAATGTGGAGCTATCTTTAAAAGAACCCGGATGAATAAAACTTTTACAGATGACTTCCTTCTCGATCTGGTCAAACAGGACATTTAATGTATTACACTCTGCTTAAATATAGGTCAACCGTTGCTGTTCTTTTAATTCAAATTGTATCAATGTTCTCCTTTATAAGTCAACTTTAAAAGAAGAACTCGCGGGTGAGTTAAGGTATACTATATTTATGGGTAAAAATGTTGTGCGTATGCGAATATAAAAGTGAACACTGAACTCAAAACCGAACGGCAAAAGTCTGTTTCATGCGTGAGCGCAATCTTCAGGCCATGTGCGTTGTGTATCGATTCGACTATTTATATATGCCGGTCAATGGTGCATTATGTGTAGTAAGGTCTATTGTATTATCTTGACGGTTACTGGGTAGGCGGTAACGGTTATATTTCAAATTATTTTAGAGTTTATTGAGTAGAAATAATTCTGAATTCAAACAAGTTAACAAACTAAGAATGCACATGCAAATTCAAGTAAATGTAATAATAATAATAATAATCGACAATAAATAATTAAGTAACCATTAATAAATAATTAAAAAAAATACTATAAAATATCTACAAATAACCGCATTCCTCTATTTACATTATTCGAACTATTGTCCTCATCTTTGTCGCCATATTTATTACAACGTTCCGGCCCTTGTACGCCCCGCCCTTCTTCAGGTGGTTGGAATGTCTAACTGAACCCTTTATTTCGCTCACTGTGGTAGACTGTTCTAGTTCCACTTGCCATGGCACAGTGGATAAAGGCGTTAGTTAAATCAAGTGACAGGACCCAAAGAGTGTGAGGTCAATACCCGATTAAGGCAGTGGAGAACTTGGAGAGGGGAATTAACAGGAGATAACTGATAACTGACATCAATTAAACAGGGCACGTGGAACTAGAACAGTCTTCCCAAGTGAGCGAAATAAAGGGTTCAGTTAGACATTCCAACCACCTGAAGAAGACCGGAGCGTACAACGGCCGAAATGATGTAATAAATATGGCGATAAAGATAAGGACAATAGTCCGAATAATGTAAATAGTGTACATAATACCTCATCTAAGAAATATAGACGGAACCGCATTCCAATCTACAATTATTTCTGCTTAATAGCTACCAGAACAATGGTTCCCAACCCTTTTGGGGCCATGTCCAACGAGGGCAAGTTGATTTTTCAAGTTTTTAGAAAGTCAATATTGCACTCAATGCAAAAGCTGGGGTTTGATATAAAAAGTCATAACACCAAAAATTGGATTCATAGCTTTTACTCGTTTTTGAGCATTTAATTTTAAAGGCCGCCTGAAAGTATGTACAGAAACACCTAATTTCTGCAGATTTCTGCTTCCAAACTGAGTTCAACTGATTTCAAAATTAAATCCAAATAAAATAAATATCTTTTGTATTAGATACATTGAATGGAAAAGATATTCAAACTAGAATTCTGATTATGAATCGCCACAAGTAAAATATAATTTTTTTACTGCATTCGATAACAAAAATTGTAAAATATTAAAAAATGGCTACTCAATGAATAAGATTTATTAAATCATTTGTTAGATCATAATTAATAAAAACAAAAAATAAATAAAAGTGTATATAACTCCATAATACTGCTGCGCACACATTATAAGACAAAATGTTTTAAATTTTCATTGTTCATTGAAAATTGCATTAAAACTACTGCACTGTGTAGTATATATGATAATAAAGGTATATTCAGTATAATATCCTTTTGAAGTAAATGAAGGTCTTATTTGATGGCACAATGATTTAGTAATAATGTTCTTGTGTCATGCATCGTGCCTATATAAAATTTGTAATGCTTCAGTAAATTATGAATTTTATAAGGCTGTGCTATTTCACTGATCACCGGAATGAAATTTCAACGCTACGATTTTGAACCGAAACTTAATCTTTTAAATTCGTTTCCTCAAAACAAAGATAAGGATTAAGAAACAAATATTTGGTTTCCTCATTTATTATGTGAAACACCAACTTTAAAATTTAGTGTAATACAGCGGTTCCAAAACTGACCAGCCCTAATGGCCCTCGTAAGAACCTCATCCCTGTGACATAGAATTCTTATTATTCCAAAAAAGTGAACTCCTCTGCACGAAGAGGAAAACGAAAAGGCCAATAACATGGTCTAAACAAGTTTCTAAAGAACATGGCGTCCATGAAAGAGAAAAATGAAAATAACGAAAGGACACTTGGAGAACTTAATAAGAAATTACTAAGTAATTGGTAAAAAAAAGTAATATACAGTATATATATATATATATATATATATATATATATATATATATATATATATATATATATATATATAAAGAGAGAGAGATATAGTACATACGGAATTATACATACATACCTACAAATATTTTTATGTATATGCATAACTGGAACACAAACTCATACTAACAAGAAACAAATTCACTGTTAATAATTCATTTTCGAATTACCCCACCTCTTGTGAGACATGCGCCCTACATCGGGGGTCACTGCTCTAGAATAACTTGACGTATAACTTGACATTGAGGTCAATACTGGGTGACAACAATCTGTTTCATATTTGAATGCAATCTTCATGAACCATAAACGCACACACACACACACGCACACACACACACACACATATATATATATATAGTTATTTAGACATTCATAATTGAATGCAATCTTCATGAACTATATATATATATATATATATATATATATATATATATATATATATATATATATATATATATATATATATATAGTTATTTAGACATCATACGTTAGTGTAACATCTAGTAAAAAAGTCAAGTTATTATAATGGACACATCGTATTTGAAACAGACGTTGCATTTTTATTTATTAAACAGTGTGTATTACGTCCCTGGCCTGTGTGTTTGAAAAATCTAAATAAAGAAAATGGGTCCTTCGGTAGGAGGCGAACCTGTTCCCACATCTGTAAGGAGAATTACCGCCTAGATCTAGCATGCTTTACCGCTCGGCCACAAAAGACAACACAATTAGCGAGGCTCTTTTTACCCTATTTAAAGAAGTCACAATCCCTTCATTCTGATTATTTTTCTCATAGAGAACCCATAGCTGTTCAGTTTCGTATCGGAAACGTAAACAAAGCATTATTATTATTACTACAGTAGAACGTTATGACAGCGAACACTTCTAACGGTTTCTGTGGATTTCGTTCTATCTAGATCGTCCTTAAATAGTTATTTAAGACGGCGATGGGACAAGATTTCCTTTAGGAATGTCGTGTCACTGGGGTCGCCCACTGTTGAATGACATTTTGGAGTAGGCCTGTGCATCAATGGAATGATTTTTCAGTTAATGACGACAGCGACAACCAAAGACTAGCAACTTTACTTGCTTGACATTTTTTAAGCCTATTTAATTATAAACTAAGGATAGATGAACCTGGCCAATCCCTCCACTTCCACCCGTACACCGCCATGTCTCTCTCTGCTGTAAGTGGGTCTGTCTCTCTGCTTACCTGTTCCCCGGCTCACCTGCTGGCATTAGAGTTATTACCTTATCAAGTGCGAAGCGGACTTTGCTCCATGTCTCCGAATCGACCAACTTCGTTCTGTTCATCTGCCGACTGGAGCAAGCGGTGTCGATCTTGTTTGCTTCTACGGTGGCCAGTCCACTTCAAAAGACGAACGTTTTTCTCGAGTGCCGACTTAATTCTCGATGACGTCATTCGTTCGTCCCGTAGTCAAGATGCGTAAACCGGGTTTGGCTTTTCAGCGTTTCAACAAGGGTTTCACCTGATGTCAAGAGTGGTTGTATGCATTTGGGAAAGTGTTCAGTGGGATTGTCTAAATGTACAAGATTAAAAATAAATATCTTTCTTTCCCCACTTTCTCAACCACTGTGACTCTGATACCTCCTCTCTCTCTCTCTCTCTCTCTCTCTCTCTTGTGCTCTCTCTTTATGCTGCCCTCTCTCTCACTCTCGCACTTGCACTGTGTGTACGCATGCCTGCGCGTGTATCTATCTCTCTTCCTGGATTAGACTGATTTCTATATAAAACTTTTGTCATATCTATTGTGCACACACAAGTATGCATATATATATATACCAAGTATAGGATTGGTGTATATACGGAATAAATTCCAATAACCAACAAATACTATTCTTAAAAGAGTGCTCAATACAGAGTAGAGCAAATATAATTATTTATTCGAAAATTATAACATAAACATGTTATAAAATCACTAAAAAATAGCCATTTTGTTTCAACTCTTCTGGTGTCTTATCTAGTGATGGTGTTGAATTGAAAACCCTTTATTTTTTAAAAACCCTCTATTTTTTAAAAACCCTTTATTTTTTAAAAACCCTAGTATTCTACATTCAACATCATCACTTGATAAAACACCAGAAGTGTTGAAACGAAATGGCTATTTTTGTAGTGATTTTATAACATATTTATGTTATTTTCGAATAAATAATTTTATATATATATATATATATATATATATATATATATATATATATATATATATATATATCGTGCCGGTGCATTTATATATATATATATATATATATATATATATATATATATATATATATATATATATATATATATAAATGCACCGGCACTATTTCCATGGAAAGTGTTCAAAAGAATTATATTCCTTAGTTCTACCAGCTAAGACTCGCCATGCCAGCACATTCTAGCGAACCACCTTAATTCCTTTCGTAAGTTCCATTCAAGCTGCTTCTTCCCACGAACTGCTGCTTTGTGGAACTGGCTCCCGAGAAGATGCTTTCCTGATCACTACAATCTTAACCCGTTCGAGTCTAGGGTCAACCATTATCTACTCTATATATCCCTATAAACTGTGCCTCTTACCCTGTAACCTTCTATTTTGAATGGTCCTTGGGCCTTGTACAAAGTGAACATGATTGTAAAAAATATATAACTTACCGAACATCAACAAAACAATTTCTTAACCTGTGACCGAACTGCCATCTACACTCCTATTTTTCGTAGCAACATAAAAATTTCCTAACCTGGCAATTTATTAACCATAGCAATTTATTGACCTTACCAATTTCTTAACCTAGGACCGAACTGCCATCTATTTTTCGTAGCAATATAACATTTTTTTAACCTGGTAGTTTCTTAACCATAGCAATGTTTTAACCTTTGCAATTTCTTAAACTGGGACCGAAGTGCAAATCACTGTATAAAAAAATCAATGCATAAAAATCACTGTATAAAAAATCCCTATATAAAAATCACTGTATAAAAAATAACAGTATAAAAAAAATCACCGTATAAAAAATCACGGCAAAAAAATTACCGTATAAAAATCACTGTATAAAAAATCCACTGCAAAAAAAATGGTAATTGTTTGTATGACCTCTTTGCTATGGTGCCTAAACTTTATGAATTTAAGCGCAGTACCAGATTGGCAACAAGGTCTCATCAATTTACAGTTGAATTGGCAAGATGTAACCGCAAGTTCTATGCCAATAATTTCTTCTATGGTATTTCTTACTTGTGGAAATCTCTTTCCAGTCGTTTAACCTTTAAAAATTTAAATCCAATATCAATCATTATCTAATATTTTCCTGATTACTCTTCTATTGTTCTCTCTCCTCAGTAATGTCTCATTTTTTTTCATTTTTTTGACATCAAGTAACACCTTGTGTCTCAGTGACTTTACTGCCTTGCTTGGGGTGATTTCGATAAAAAGTAATGTTTGACCGAGCAAAAATAATTCCTTCTTTGTACACACGATTTGATAAAGAACTGAGAAAGCATAAAACAAAGTAACTCTGACCCTAACCGTAACTATTTCGTCGACGAACAAATAAAATTACCCTTAAGATATTTTAGTAAAAATGGTACAAACAGTCACTCAATATAAAGTAAAACAGAAATGAAAACCTCATTAAATTATTCTACCGTAACCAGATGAACCCGAACTACAAACACGGTGAAAGGATCGTTAAAAATATAATTCGACTGTACATATCCCTGACTGATTACAATCAAAACCTCAGATATATCATTTACTATAAAAAGCTTAAAACATCTAACCTAATCATTGACAATTACTTGACTCGCCCCTCCCGAAAACTTGATAATAAAAAAAACTATGTTTTTTTATGAATTTATTTTGAATTCCTCTGGGAGAATGTATTGAACATACATTAAAGTCTTTACTTTCTCTTTCACTTCCAGTAGACCTTTGCGTCTTCGTGATGTTATCACTTTACTTGAGGTTAATTGTTTTAAATAAAAAAAGCAACATTACATTTAGTTACTTAGTGCCTAACAGATGATGCGGATATTTTATTTCACAATTTTACACTCTTTAAATGATTCTCTGAGCCCCCATCCCTGATTATTAGGACCTACTTGTATAAGGTGACGAAGTGTGTGGACCACACTATCTTGTAAGTTAACTTGTCACTTACCGAAACTTATATCGAACATTACATCAAAAACAAACATAAGATAATATTAGTAAACTAGCTCAAAAGCCGCTCTATCGGGTGTCATTTAAGCTAGCTCCTGCGTAGGGCTCTTCATCGGGCCTTCATCACAATAGGCAGGGAGGAGTAGATGCGATAGGCAACAATAAACTACAGGACTCAAAACTGATCGCTGCATTTAAGTATTGCATTAACATTTAAGCTTACCTTTTAAGAGTTCAAAGATAATTTTTCTGCCACCAGTTAAAGACAATTTGATGTACGTAGGTCCTTACTTCCCGCACAAACAATTATTTTTATTTCATGGGTGACTTTCGCTGGACTTCGCAATTTCCCAAATTTATTTCCAAGTTATAAAACATGTTATCGTACAAAAGAATTCGTCGCAAAAAAAATCACGTAAAAAAATCGCCGAAAACAATCACAGTAATAAAAACTTGGGAATCCAAAATTTCAGGATTGTGGATCCGGATCCGCCCCGGAATGTTTTTAATTTGCTCACGGAGTCGACCTGATTCCAAAATGGTATCATATGTCGAGCTACAGCCTCTAGGAATGAAGTTGAAAAAATGTGATATTCGTATTTATTATATAGACAATACCAAAGTAACATACAGTACGCAAGGACAGAATCAAAATATTGAAGTTATTATTATACAAAAAAGACACATTAAATAATATATCATTCCCTACGGGAGACTACATTTTAAAAAGCGCATAAAATATTCAGTATTGTTTCAGAATGCAGAGGCTGGGCCTGAATTGCAAACAACTGGTCAGAAGACCCGGTGGGAGTGGAATTCTGACAGTGATAGATCGCCTTTGTATAACTTTTTTGGATATAAGACCAGAACGGCACTAAAGAAGAAGTCGCCATGCAAGAATTTTGAAAAGTCAACACGACTTCACGTGGCGAAATGTGAAGCCAAAGAGCCAGTATGTATTACCCTAACCATCTTCCTCCCGCTCCTTCCTAGAATCGATGTTACCACGTCTGCCCCATTTTCCGCCATTTCTAACCTTCCCGACAAGGAGCCGCCATGCCACTTACATTTTAGCAAGCCACTCACATCCGCTCCATATTCCATCGGTGAGAACAGCTTCTTCCCGCAAACCACTGCTCTGTGGAACCGACTCCCAAGAGGATGTTTCCCCGATCACTACAATCTTAACCAGTTCAAGGCTAGGGTTAACCGCTATCTTCCCCTACTATCCTTACAAACTGCCCCCTAACATAACCCTCTACCTCGACTGGCCCCCGAGCCTTGTACAGGGTGAACCTTCAGTCAGTTATGTGCCATGCGTGATACACGCTTAGGCGATCATGTATCTTTCCATAAATGACTGACGAGGCAGATTTTTCCGCAGTAGGTTGCCATTTCTTTCTGTGGTAGACCAGTTACCATTCAAGTCTATTGAACCCGGTCTGTCCTGCTATTTACCCATAGCTGGTGGGAGACGAAGAGGATTCATACCTTTCCCAAGAGTATTAGCGCGTAATTGAATATCAGTTCAGTTGTGTGCTATGCGTGATACACGCTTAGGCGGTTATGTATCTTTCGATACATGACTGACGAGGCAGATTTTTTTCCCATCAGTAGGTTGCCATTTCATTCTGCGTTAGACCAGTTGCCAGCCAAGGCTATAGAACCCGGTCTGTCCTGAAATTTACCCACCGCTTGCGGGAGAAGAAGAGGATTCACACCTTTTCCCAAGGGTGTTACCACGCAAGTGAATCTAATGGATTTGACTGGAATTCGAACTCGGCTCTGCGATTTCTCGATCCGAGCCGTTAATCATTACTCCACCGTGAATCTTACTGTAAAAAAAATCATATTGACACAGAGAGAGAGAGAGAGAGTGAAAGAGTGAGAGAGAGAGTGATAGAGTGAGAGAGAGAGTGAGAGAGAGAGTGAGAGAGAGTGAGAGAGAGTGAGTGAGAGAGAGAGAGTGAGAGAGAGAGAGAGTGAGAGAGAGTGAGAGTGTGAGAGAGAGAGAGTGAGAGAGAGAGAGTGAGAGAGAGAGAGAGAGACCGCTAAAGGACCGCATGGAGGTATGAATCTGAAAGTCTCTACATAATCTTGATTTCTATGTCCATATTGTCTATATCTATAAATTATTTGTTCAGCCCCTGTAGGAGTGGTGCAGACCCCGACCCAGAATCAGTGCAAACAGAGCGAACAATAACTGAGCAGTACTAAAAAAAAAGAGGATGGGCTGCGAAAGAAGAAACGAGAATACTCTAACCGCCATAGATTAAATAAAGTGTTCAGTTTTTATATCCTCTGATGGTTACCCGGATCGACAGGTACCTGAAGCGTTTTGATAACAACAGCAATGATAAAGATATTCGTCTCAATGTATGTAATGTAAATGTGGACGTGCGTACGGTGCAGTGGATTGAGACTCGAAATGGGAAATCGAAGAGCCGAGTTCGACTTCCAGCTGAGTTCGTTACATTCACTTACACGCAAATATTCTTGGTGTGAATCCATCTCCTCTAGGTGTGGCTCAGGAACCGGATCTGATCCACGGAAGCGTAATCTTCTTCCGAGGCGATGGATAACTGTTGCAATTCTAGAGCTAATACATGTGACACTGGCCGCGATCGGTTGGCGCGTTGTCGTCGCCTGCGTGTCGTCACGCGCGTGGGCATTCGCGTCGTCCGTAACGGGTTGCGGCGCTAAATAACAGGACAGACTGGGCTCTATAGCCTTGGTTGATAGCCATTTTCGAGATGGCGGTGCTAAAATATCATCTATTTACTAGCAAGCCTTTTATACTAATATTCACCCAATACAAGGCCCAAGAGACACTCATGGTAGAGGGTTACTCTGTGGTGTTGTATGAGCATAAGTAAAGAAAGACGTGAAGTTCATGGAGTTATGAGGGAAAGATAACGGCTAATCCTAGACTTGAAGAGGTCAAGATCATAGCAATTGAGAAAACATCTTAACGGGAGTCTGTTCCATAAAGCGGGAGTTCTTGGGAAGAAGCTACAAGAATACAACTTACTTCTTACGAATGGAATATGGGGGTGGGTGAGGATGATTTGCACATGCGTACTTGGCATGACGGATGAAGAGTGACAGATAACTGACAGAAAGAGAGAAAGAGCGAGAGAGAAAACTGAAAAGAAAGAACAGATAGCAAGAGAGAAAAAGAATGAACAGATAGAAAGAGAGAAAAAAAAGAAAGAAAGGAATAAAGAAGAAACAGAAAGAAAGAAAGAAAGAACAGAAAGAAATAAGAGAAAGAAGGAAAAAGAAAGAAAGAACAGAAAAAAGAAAAGATAGAAAGAAGGAAACAAAAAACAAAGGGGCAAAGCAAGAAAGAATAGAAAGATAGAATAGATGGAAAGAAAGATAAAAATAAAGAAAGAAAGAAAGAAAGAAAGAAAGAAAAAAGAATGAAAGAAAGAGAGAAAAAAGAATGAAAGAAAGAACAGATAGAAAGAAGGAAAGAAAGAAAAAAGGAACAAAAAAGAAAGAGAGAAAGAAAGAAAGAACAGATAGAAAGAAGGAATATAGAAAGAGGAAAAGAAAGAAAAGCAAAGGGACAAAGAAAGAATAGAAAGAAAGAAAAGATAGAAAGAAAAGAAACAAAAACAAAGAAAGAAAGAACATATAGAAAAAGAAAGAAAGAAAGAAAAAAGAAAGGACAGATAAAAATAATGAAAGCAGCAAAAAAGGAACAAAGAAAGAACAGATAAAAAGAAAAAAGAAAAAAGAAAGAAAGAAAAAGAAAGAAAAGACAGAACAGATAGAAAAAATAAAAGCAGCAAAAAACAAAGAAAGAAAGAAAGAACATATAGAAAGAGAAAAGAAAGAATGAAAGGACAGATACAAAGAAAGAAAGGAAGGAAGAAAGAAAGAAAGAAAGAAAGAAAGGATAGATAGAAAGAAGGAAATAAAAAACAAAAGAAAAAGAAAGAAAACAAAAGAAGAAAGATAAGATAGAAACAAAAAACAAAAAAGAAAGAAAGGAAAGAAAGAAAAGATAGAAGAAAGAAACAAAAAACAAAAGAACAAATAGAAAGAAGGAAAGAAACAAAAAAAAAACAAAGAAACACAGGAAGAAAGAACAGATAGAAAGAGGAAAGTATTACGAACTAATGAAGAAATGGGGTTCCTTTGGTCCATGAAAACGCACATTGACTGAAATTCTTCAGTAGTGTGAGTTTTGCCTTCTGCCGCGGGGAGGGGGAAGAGGAGAAAGCCTTTATTTCTTAAGTAAAGTAAATAATAGCAATAGGCGTCTGTTGAATGAATTCCGAATTAGCCCAGGTTAGTCGTATTTATGGAGAGCTTGGGCTCATATTTAAGGACTTCCAAGAACAGTTCACTAATCACATCATCATGACTCCACACAGGGATGTAATATTATCTGCCATTGTATTGGGTATTATTCTTTGATTGGCGCATTGATTATTACGCTTGACAAGCAGCGCAATTATTTATTGCCTCAACAAGGGCGAATTCAAGACACGATTAATATTTTCATTCCCCAAAACGAGCGAGTATTAACGGCACACACACTTACACACATACAGGGTGTTCATAAAGTCTCTTTACAATTAAAAAAAAAGTTTATTACAAAAGCAAATGAACAGACAAATATATGGAAATTGTTACAAAATGAAGAGTAGATATTGAAGTTCTTTAACTAATTTAACACACTTCTATATGTGCACCATTCGTTGCACGAAGCACATCAAGACAGTACTCAATTTCTTGCTATGTTCACTGCTGCATAGCCTCATCAATGGTAGCAATGGCATCAGTGATCTTTTGCTTTAGATCAGTGATGTCCTGTATCACAGCCATTACAAAAACTTAGAAAAATTCGTACTTCAACAACTGCTATAATTTGGAGAGAAAGTTAAACAAACTCAATAGGCACAAAATGTTTATACTCTTCAATAAATTTGAAGGAACAACTGGTGACTAAGCACACTATATCTATATAATAAATGAGGTTAGAGCGTGACCCTCTGGACTTATGAATATGTTTTCCACCAGGTGTATAAACAGCGGTGTTAGGCTAATGACTACAGTGATTATTGAGTGGAACTATTCAGTCGAATTAGTGTGAATTATTGGGCATCGATGATTTGGGTCTTGATTTAGGATTTAAGCCGAGCCGCGCTACTAACAAGGTTTGGTTTGTTGTGTTTTACGGTATATCAACCTCAATAGATTATTTAATGCTGACGAAGTTTTTATTGATGACAATATTTTGTTTTGCCAAAAATCTATTTCTGGTAATAATTTTTCCCTTCAAAAAAGTATTGCTGGTAATAATTTTTTCCAAAAAGTATTGCTGGTAATAATTTTTTTCCAAAAAGTATTGTTGGTAATATTTTTTCCTCAAAAATGTACTGCCGGTAATAGTTTTATTTCTTCAAAAATTTATTGCTGATAATAATTTTTTTTTACAAAGTATTCCTGGTATTAAAACCCATTTTTACCCCAGTCTCGGGGTTAACTATTTGCCCATAGCTGGGACCCTAACAGGTGCTACCACCCCGGGTAAGGGTGGACCTGGGAACACCAGCAATTAAGAGGTGGTTCCACGGTCCTCAAAACCTCCTTATCAGAGGCCTTGCTGCTGGACGTAGTTTATCGTCTTACCCAGGACGCGGATGTAGTTTATCATCATACCCAGGACGGTACTAACAAGATATTCACTAAAATGGTTAATTATCTTTGCTTGATTTTTACTTATTTGTACTTGTTTATTTATTTATTTGCGGTTGTAATTAAATATTGTTTTATTTAACACTAAATATTTGAGTTCTACTTAATCATTAACGGTCACCGTACGTCACAAAATATAGACTAAACAAATAAACTTATATTTTATCATAAGACCTTTTAAAGTCCTGAAGACACACTTTTTCGGTCTTTGTCTCAAAATAACAACCATCCCACGACAATGACAACAGATAAGATCTTTCTAAGACCGAGACACTAGCATTATCATCTGAAAATTAAATTAAACATTAAAAAAATAATAGAATAACTTTAATAGGAGTAGATACTCTCCTTCCCGGTCTTTGAAACAGGAGTAGAAGTTTATCCCTTGTTTCCTGGTTAGGATTGGGTTTCCGGTTCCTTCTAAATTATTATTCATTATCTTTCACTCCCAGTAGTCCCTTCCATCTTAGTGGCATTATTGCCTTGTTTGAGCTGAATAGAGAAGTAGAGGTTTATTCCTTGTTTTCTGGTTAGGATTAGGTTTCTGTTTCCTTCTAAAGTATTTCATTCTCTTTCACTTCCAGTGTCTTAATGACGTTGTCGTCTTGCTTCGAGTGAATTGATAAAAAAAAATCCAAGAGGAAGTCCCTTCGGCCATATATTACGGCTTTCACAACACCAATGTTTTACACTTTAGTGGATATTTTTAATTATTATTAAATTATATTTATCTATCTATTTATCTAGCTATCTATCGGTTGCTGCTAATGCAATGCTCTTCTTCTCAAATCGAGCTCTCCTAGCTACTGACGTCTTTCGCATAGTATAAACGTTAAAATTTCCCTTTCTCTCTGCCGTGCGACGATAGCTTGGCGGTAGAATCTCTGACTGATGGGTTTTGATCCCGACTTGAAGCAATCGAATGTTTAGCCCCATTGATGAGCTGTGATACAGCGAAACAGTTTGTCTGTGGATGACTATATATATATATATATATATATATATATATATATATATATATATATATATATATATATATATAAAAGTGAACATTGAAGTCAACACTTAGAGTCGACATGCTGTTTCATGCTAGGCAAAATCGTTAGGTGGTCTGATGATTTCGTCTAGCATGAAACATGAAACCCTCTGTCTCTGATATTGAGCACTTTATTTAATAAATATAGCACACTTCAAGAGTACATTTCTTCATTCATATATATATATATATATATATATATATATATATATATATATATATATATATATATATATATATATAAAAGTGAATATTGAAATCAACACCCAGAGGCGACATGCTGTTTCATGCTATACGCAATCGTCAGGCCGCCTCTGAGTGTTGACTTCAATGTTCACTTTTATATTTATATTTACGAACGCTCTATCTCTGATATTGGGCACTTTATCCCATAATTATAGCACACCTTAAAACTATATTTCTTCATATATATATATATATATATATATATATATATATATATATATATATATATATATATATATATATATATTTAAACATGTTGTGTTGAATGTTAAAGACAACATAGTCCCTGCATATTTTCTTTTGAATTTTCTCATATTTTCTAATGAGACTTTTTATTTGAAATTTATATCGAAATAAATATTGTCCGTACGATAACCTAGTACTTTCGAACTTACGGACAATATTTATTTCGATATAATTTTCAAATAAAAAGTCTCATTAGAAAATATGAGAAAATTCAAAAGAAAATATGCAGGACGATGTTGTCTTTAACATTCAACACAACATGTTTAAAAGAAAAGTTGCTGCCAAATTACACACACACACACACACAAACACATATACATATATATATATATATATATGTATATATGTATAAGACAAAGTAATATATATATATGTATAAGGCAAAGTAATATATATATATGTATAAGGCAAAGTAAAAAATATATAAATGCATCACCAAAAACTACTTCGACATCAGGTGTGAGAAACTGGAGGGAGTGGGTACATCCTCGGTAACATCACTGTGAGTGTGAGAAAGAAAATTTGGTAAACTATAAGTCTACCAACAATGCCGTGTTTTGCTTATAATGTTATAATCTACATAGGTACAGTATTTGTATTAAAAAAAAAACATGGGTCCTGATTACTGTTAAAAGTAATGAAAAAAGTCAGCATTTTATTTGTAACGTTGCAACGCTGTAACGATGTTGGAGGCAGCCATGTTGCTTTCTGAATTTTTCCATTTGTGGCAAGTTAGGTCAGCACCTAAAAAACTTTCGGAGTTTGGAGGTTTTCGGATTTGGGAATTTCGGATAAAGAAATACTCAATCTGTACTAAAAACAAGAAAATGTCGTTAGAAACCAAGAAAAGAGTATTGAATTGTTACGTAATATCGGTCCTACTATACGGCGGCGAGTGGAGATCTGAGGCAACAAAAATGTGGTTCTACAGAAGGATGCTGAGAATCCCTGAGTGAACATATAAGTAACAAGGATGTCTTTGGGAAAATGGAAACAAAAAGCACACCTTATACTTAGAATAAGAAAGTGGCAATTGAAATTACTTGGGCACATAATGAGGAAAGAGGGCTTGGAGATTTTGGCAATCACAAGACTTATTGATAGCAAGAGGGACAGAGGAAAGCATCAAATAAACTACCAAACGAGCTGATGTAATTTATTGGCAGAAACAGGGATTATGAGAGATAACAAAAAGACAAACCTTACTAAGAGCAACAAAATACAGGAAATTGTGGAGAGCCGTGATCGCCCACGTCCTGAAGGAACACGGCACATAGAAGAAGAAAATGTAGCGGGTAGGTCTTGCAATCAGAGCCAGTAAAAAAACTCTTTGTAAAAATATGAACGGGCCCGCAAGATGAAAGAGTGACATGATCCAGAAATAATTTGTATTTATTTTTCATTTATTGAATTTTTTTTAATTATTTATGCAGCCATTTTCTTTTGACTCGATTACAGATCTAAATCCTATTTCTCTTCAGATTTCTCCTTGTAGAATAAAGAAGAAAAAAAAAAATTTTCTATGCCGACATCATCAAACAACATGGCGACCTTCAACGAGAGATACGACAGATAAATGGAATTTATACAATCTAACTGTTCATAAATCTTCACTAAGCTAATAAATTATAATTTCTTCTCTTCTTTTTCTTCTTTTTTATTTTACTTCTTTTATCTTTTTTTCTGTTTTTATTTTTTTTCTCATTTCCTTCTTCTTTTGTTCAGGCTCGACGCTGCTTAACTTCAGAAAAACTTCTTCTTCTCCCTCTTCTACTTCTTCTTCTTCTTCTTCTTCTTCTTCTTCTTCTTCTTCTTCTTCTTCTTCTTCTTCTATCACTGAAGTTATGCAGCGTCGAGGCTGGTCAGTTCCTAGTTGGTTCACCGCTTGGGAATTCCAGGTGGCGTAATAGATAATGGCTCGAAATTGTTAATCGGTGAGCCGAGTTCAAATTCCCGCTGCGTTCGTTATATTAATTTTTTTTTTTTAGTCACTTCACCCCAAGTAAGGCAGTAAAGCCATTAAGATACAAGAGGTTACTGAGTGTGAAAGAATATGAGAAAAATAAAAACATTATTAAGGAGCGAGAACAAAAGAAGACGAATCAAAAAGGCAGTGGATTGACATTGCGTTAAAATATTTGAAGATCAAAGTTGGCTGAAAAGTAAAAAGCCGGAAGAGAGTTCGACAAGTGAGACGTGTGAGTGAAGAAACTGTTAATATAGAACTTACGGTTACATCTAGCTAAATCGACTGTAAAATTTATGAAACCTTGTTGCCAATCTAGTACTGCGCTTAAATTCATAAAGTCTCGGTACCATAGCGGAGAGTTGATTCGAATAATTATCATGGAAGAATTCATACACAAGGTTCAGGGGAGCTACATTGCATTGGTGGGAAAGTGACTGAAGCCGAGATACCAGGTCAGGGCTAATAACATTGAAGATTCTTTTCACCATAATCTCTAGATATATAGCAGGAGCCCCAGAGCCTGCATGGCAGCAATATTGAAAGCATGGGAAAATGGTAGACTTATAAATACGGAAGATCGATTCTGGAGATTCAGAGGAAAAATTAGACTAAAAGCTGCAATTAATCCCTCTCCTGGAGGTTAGCATCAGCCATGCTGATGGAAAGCGGAAAGGGTCCTCTGAGATGATTCATATTGAGCGGTTTCGTTTTGGAGGCGTTAAAATTAACAAGCCATTTCTTGCCCCAGTTAACAACAGATTGTAGGTCATTTTTGAGATCAGCCGCCAATTTGACCCTACCGACTTACTATTGCGACAAGAGCAAATGGATATCGTGTTGAGAACTGATGCAGTCAGGAAGCTCATTGATGAAAATTCGCAACAACGTAGTTCCAAGGATCGAACTCTGGAGGACACCTGCATTAATGCAGAAAGCACTTACGTACAAATGCTTTTGTGAAAGGTATGAATCCACCTCTTCTCCCCCAGTTATGGATTAATTAGTAAGAGTTGCATCACTAAACTATTAATATCTCAAGAAAAAAAATTCGTTCAATCTAAAAACATTTTCTGGCTTTAAATAACCCGCAAAGTGTTGATAAGCCGTAGAAAATGAATGAATCAATCAAAAATGACACATTAATTTTATATTTAGTTATTGAAACTTTGGATTTCATTAATTTGTTGGTTTTCTTTTCCACAAAAACGAATATCTAATAATGGTTCAGGTTATTCGTTTGTTTTTTGTTTTTTGTGGCGGGGGGTCGCTTTTGGGGGAGGGTGGTTTTTTTGCCAGTTTTTTTATCTTTTCTTTTTTTCTCTCTTTTTTATTTTCGATTCTTTCTCACGTTTTCCCTTTTATTTTATTTTGATTTCAGATTTTTGTGATTTCAAAATTTTGATTTTTTACTTTTTTCTTTTTTTTCTTTTCTGTCTTTTTCATAATTTTTCCGTTCCACTTTTTTTTTATTTCATTGTAATATTCATTCTTTCGTAATTTCATTTGCGTCCCGATTTTTCCTTCTTTTTTCTTTCTTTTCTGACGTTTTCATAATTCGTTCATTTGTCCTTTTTTTTTTTTTTCATTGTAATATTCGTTCTTCCGTAATTTCCTCTGCGTCCCAATTTTCCTTCTTTTTTTCTGACTTTTTCATAATTCCGCCATTCGTCTTTTTCTTTTCTTTCATTGTAATATTCGTTCTTCCGTAATTTCCTCTGCGCCCCGATTTTTCCTTATTTTTTTTTTCTTACTCTTTCATAATTTTTTCGTTTCACCTTTTTTTTCTTTCATTGTAATATTCGTTCTTCCGTAATTTCCTCTGTGTACAGATTTTTCCTTCCTTTCTTTTTTCTTTTCTGACTTTTTCATAATTTTTCCGTTCCACCTTTTTTTTTAATTTCATTGTAATATTCATTCTTTCGTAATTTCATCTGCGTCCCGATTTTTCCTTCTTTTTTCTTTCTTTTCTGATTTTTTCATAATTCGTCCGTTCCACCTATTTTTCTTTCATTGTAATATTCGTTCTTCCGCAATTTCCTCTGCCTACAGATTTTTCCTTCCTTATTTTCTTTTCTGACTTTTCATCATTCGTTCGTTCCAACCGCTTTTTCTTACACTCTAATTTTCCTTCAGCCCCCCACCCCCGCTTTTCTCTTCATCCCTAATGTTTATTTGCCGTTCTTAATGCATTAATCTCTCTCCCTTTTAATTCCACTGATGCAACGTAAGTCCTTTCATGCCCGTTCTACCTTTGTTCTGATTAGCAGAAATGAAGACAATAAACAATCCCGAACTTAAATCAAAAAAGATCTTGCATCAAAAGACTTGATGTCTTGTCGGCACGATGTCCTCATTTGAAAACAAATTCCGCGCTTCGAAATGTCGAGAGAAAAAAAAAAATAAAACGAGAAACGTTTACAAAACAAAACGTGAATCCATAATATAAAAGTCGTCAATATTTGCCACAGACGATTGTTTCCCTAGGAACAGAATAGAGGACATTCAAGGTTCACATATGCATTTTTCTAAAATGTGAACCCGTCAGTCAGTAAAGGGCGGAACTCGGTAAAATAAAACTTTCCCACTCGCATAATTACACAATGATCTAATATTTAAATGGTATTTACTGCATATCGTTGTGCGCTTGTTGTTATAGAACTATGTGCGTTTGCGTGAAATTTTATATATTAACTTTCGAGATATCTACCTGATCAAAAAATTAAAATTTAGAAATGCCTTCCCCCAAAAGTTTATAATTATACTTATGAGGTTTTTAAAAATATTCTTCTTTCATATGCCGTGTCTCATCAAGACTTCGGCGATTATGGCGCTCCACAACTTCCTATATTTTTGTAGTAATATTTCTCCTCGCTACTAGTCTCCATTCTGCCGTTCATTTACACAAACTCTGTTTTCAGTGTTTGTTCATTACACACACACACACACACACACACACACACACACACACACACACACACACACACACACACACACACACACACACACATTATGTCTCTCTGTCTCTGTGTCTTCAGGGTGTAGGGGATTATGGCTCTCCACATTATCGGTGAATTGGCCTGACTTCATGCAAAGGATGGTGGCGTGGTTCCTGGTTTACTTCTCCACGGTTCGGAATTTTGAGCTTTCCTTCTATTAGATTGGTTGCTATACAAGGCCAGAAGGCTAATGTTACCCTTCTATTTAATATATAACTGGGAGAAGAGATGGATACATACCTTTCATAATGGTGTTATTGATTGCCCTTTCTTGCGAAGGTCGGAGTCGATTCCAGTTGCCTTCTCCACGGCTTGAATTCAGAGTTTCAAACCGTGAATTCAAACCCAAGTGTAGAGGGCCCAGTCTACCCTGCTATTTATCCCGTAGATAAAAGAAGAGATATGCGTATGCCTTTCACAATGGCTTTATTGATTACTTTGATTTCTTGGTTTGGTTTGTTTTACGGCATATCGTCCTCAATGGGTTATTTAATGCCGACAAGATTTTTATTGCTGGTAATATTTTTTTTCCTTCAAAGATATATTTAGATAATTTTTTTTCTTCAAAAATGTATTGCTGGCAATAATAGTTTTACAAGGTATTTCTGGTATTAAAACTTATTTTTACACTTTCACAGTGTTTTGACCCTATTTTGGGGGTTAACTATTTGCTCATAGCTGGGACCCTACCACACCGAGTCAGAGTGGATCTGGGAACACGACGTCATAGAACCGCATTACGAATTTATGACCTGCATCTGCTATTCCGCGACCGTTATCGTCGCATAGCAAACTTCTATGTAAACAACACAGGATGTCATCTTTGACTTTGCACATCTCTATTGTTTTATCCATATAACCACTCTGACGATGGCTTATGTGAGCCGAAAGCTTAAAACGACGACCAATATAATAAAGAAATATCCAAATGTTGGACAGTTTTTGTCTTTATTTTCTCTTGAATCTAAAGGCCATTATAAGACGCTTGGAACGGCTCATGATAAAACACAATAGACATTCGTTGTCTGTTATATTTAGCAATATATATATATATATATATATATATATATATGTATATATATATATATATATATATATATATATATATATATATATATATATATATATATGTACTGTGGGCAGCAAAAGTATTTAACACATTGGTTTCTCTTACATATCTAAAAAAATAACAGATCAATTTCAACGAAACTTACAGGAAATATTTAAACGAACATTGTCGATAAAAGCTTAGAAGGAAAATTTAAAACCACTGTTTTGAGAAACATTTATTAACAATAAATAAAATAACTCATATGCAAAAGTATTTAACACACTTTACTAATATTTAGTACAGTAGCCTCTGTTCTGCTTCACAGCCTCCAGTCGTTTCCTGTAGTCTTCAACTAGTTTCTTGCAGGTACTTGTTGGTATTTTGACCCATTCTTCTTTACAGATTTTCTTCAATTTGTTTAAATTCGATGGATTTCTTTTATGAACTCGTAACTTCAATAGTTTCCACAAATTTTCGATTGGATTTAAATCCGGTGACTGACTTGGCCATTCCAGGACATTAATGTCATTATTATGAAACCAATTCTTAGTTGTTTTAGCAGTATGCTTCGGGTCATTGTCTTGCTGAAATACAAAATCCCGACCATGTCCCAAAGATGTGGCACTGTTCAAGAGTTGAGTTGACAAAATTTGAGTTTATTTTGCAGCATTCATTGTTCCTTCGATGATTTTCATCTTTCCTGCTCCATTTGAGGAAAAACAACCCCACATCATAATATTTCCACCCCCATGTTTGACTGTAGGGATGGTGTTTGCTGGCTCGTATTCCGCTCCTTTTTTCCTCCATACGTGAGTGCGCATGTTTCGTCCGTAAAGCTCAATTTTCGTTTCGTCTGACCAAATTACTTTCTCCCAGAAATCATTAGATTCAATTTCATATTTCTTTACAAAATTCAAACGGGGTTGTACATGTCGGCGTTTCAGTAATGGAGTCTTTCTCGGTGATCTTGAAGTGAGACCTGCACGATTCAGTGATCTTTTAATTGTATCTTTACTAACTTCAATTCCGGCATCTTTCAAATCATTCTGAATTTCTCGACGAGTTGAAAATGAATTTTTCTTCACAGTACGGGAAATGTATCGCTCATTAGCCTCATTTAAGATACGAGGACGACCACTCCTTTGAATGTTTTCAATAGGATCGAATTCTTTCCATTTTCGAACAGCAGCACCAACTGTACTCACAAGCAAATTCAAATCTTGAGCGATTTCTCTATATCCCTTACCATCTTTGTGATTCTTTATGATCTTCTTGCGCATGTCGTTCGACAGTTCATTTGTTTTCACCATTTTCTTGCAGTAGTGGCAACAGAATAACTGCAGTGTCTCAGAGCTGTTATCTAATAGCCAGTTGAGTGTCGTGCAGTGCTGTCATTGGTCGACATATCACATCATATCAATATGGGTAGGAATCATGACGACACGTCTCTTCTCGCATAATATTTGCATTGCTGTTAAATACTTTTGCATATGGGTTATTTTATTTATTAATAAATGTTTCTCAAAAGAGTGGTTTTAAATTTTTCCTTCTATGTTTTGACCGACAATGTTCGTTTAAATATTTCCTATAAGTTTCGTTGAAATTGATCTGTTATTTTTTGAGATATGTAAGAAAAACCAATGTGTTAAATACTTTTGCTACCCACTGTATATATATATATATATATAAATATAAAAGTGAACATAGAAGTCAAAACTTAGAGGCGGCAGTCTGTTTCATGCTAGTGCAATCGTCAGGCAACTTCAGTTCAGCATGAAACAGACTGTCGCCTCTAAGTGTTGACTTCTATGTTCACTTTTATATTTACACACGCTCTATCTCTGATATTGAGCACTTTATCCCATAAATATAGCACACTTTAAGCCTATATTTCTTCATATATATATATATATATATATATATATATATATATATATATATATATATATATATATATTGCTAAATATAACAGACAACGAATGTCTATTGTGTTTTATCATGAGCCGTTCCAAGCGTCTTATAATGGCCTTTAGTTTCAAGAGAATATAAAGACAAAACCTGTCCAACATTTGGATATTTCTTTATTATATTGGTCGTCGTTTTAAGCTTTCGGCTCACATACGCCATCATCAGAGTGGTTATATGGATAAAACAATATATATATATATATATATATATATATATATATATATATATATATATATATATATTTAAAGAATTAATGGATTTATTTTTAATCCGATATTTTCATTACTTCAAGCGGTATTTTAGTAAACGCTTGTATTTGAAATAGACGCCCCATTTCTAGGAACGCAGGATTCTATTTTCTATTTTTAAGGAAAGCACATCGGATGATTGTTTTTCTCGGAAGCCCATATCTTCTCAGATTCGTATCCGAAACTTAAACAAAGCAATTTCTAAAGAATCAATGGATTTATTCTTAATCCAACATTTTTATTACTTGAAATGTCATTTTAGTGGATACTCGTATTTGAAATAGGCGCCCCATTTAAAAACAGTGTGTATTACGTCTATCGGCCTGCTCATTTGAGAGATTTTAATGAAGAAAGTTTGTTCTTTGGCAAGACCCATATCTTTATAGTTTCGCATCCGAACCGTAAACAAAGCAATTTCTAATGAGTTAATGGATTTATTTTTAATCCGAAAATTTCATTACTTCAAACGGTATTTGAGTGGACATTCGAAATAGACGCCATATTTTTATTTTTAAAAATTCACGTTCAAACACACTCACACGCACACACATATATATGTGTGTGTATGTGCGTGTATGTGTGTGTGTGTGTGTGTGTGTGTGTGTGTGTGTGTGTGTGTGTGAATACATATGAACAAATTGATGTACATTTCCATACTCATACTTAAGCATATTTTTATCACTTAAACTTTATTTTTAGCGGATGCCCATATTTGAGTAGACGATCAGTTTTTCGTTATACTTTTAAATAGTATCTTCATTATCGTTTACCAGCCTAAATGGTAGGATTCGAACCTGCGTCTCCCTTTACAGTGTAAAGACACATACATACATAGACGTATGCATGCACCCCTGCAAATACCTAGGATAGATAGATAGATAGATAGATAGATAGGAACAGACTGAGATAGATAGATAGATAGATAAAATAGATAGATAGATAGAAAGAAAGAAAGAAAAAGACTGAGATAGATAGATAGATAGATAGATAGATAGATAGATAGATAGATAGATAGATAAGAACAAACTGAGATAAAAGATAGGAACAAATTGAGATACAAAGATAGATAGGAGCAAACTGAGATAGATTGATAGATAGGAAGGAAGGAAAGAAGGAACAGACTAATATATATATATATATATATATATATATATATATATATATATGTATGTGTGTGTGTGTGTGTGTGTGTGTGTGTGTGTGTGTGTGTGTGTGTGTGTGTCAGTACAATAGTGGGAAGTAGTCGCATATCGTCTCATGTCGGGCAATTGTTGCAATCGTTTTCTCACGACCAAGAAATGGCGTGAGAGATTTCAGTTCGCTCCACACTGTAAGTTGTTGTCATGCACTTCCGTTTCTGTGTCAGTAGCCCGGATGATGGAAACACTTCCGGTCGATTAGTTGAACCAGTGCAAACAAGACACAACAAACCAAACAAACAAACAAAAGGTCTTTACTACACACACAAAAAAAAAAGGAAGTAAAGTAATCATCGGTGGGGACCAGTTTTGTTATCATAGAAATGAATTAACATCAACAGAATTTAGAAACGGATGGAAACGGAGGACAAATTCAAGAGGGAGACAATCTAGGAAAGTGACTCGGTGCGCCTTCTCAAGCTAACGTTCTCAGCTGACATGAAGTGGAAAGACTATATTGAATCCATTGCTAGGCCAGCTGCTAAGAAAGTCAGTTCACTGTGTCGGGCGAGACAATTTTTCTGTCCTGAATCGATCTTACACATCTTTAAGAATATTGCTGCCATATATGGTCCAGTGCCCTTGCTGTTTACCTGGAGCTTCTTAATAAGATCCAAAGAAGAATCAGCAATATTATTGGTCCTGATCTGGTGGCTTGGCTTCAATCACTTGCCCACCGCCGAAAGGTCGCCACTCTGTGTATTTTTTATAAATACTTTCATGGTAATTGTTCGGATGAGCTCTTCGCTATGGTAATACTCATTGGGGTTAGTTTTTTAGAATTGTTATTTTATCCCCCTCCTCCCCACAGACATTGAATTGTAAATATGGGGACTAGTTAGTATTTTCATAGAGACAGTGAGGTATTATGGTGGTTGTAGTAAGAAAGGTACGTATGAATGTGGTGTTTTGGTGTAAGGAATATTGTTCGTATGATTGGGTCAGTGTTTGCGGCTAGCTAAGTTATAGTTAAGACAGATGAAGACCGTCCTTTCCCCAATCCCCCCTTCAGCCTTGTACCACATTTCTGTAATTTATACAGAATAAATATCGCTCTTCGCTATGGTAACTAGACTGTTTGAATTTTGGGCGCAATACTAGACTGGCGTCGAGATCTCAGCAATTTACAGTTGAGCTGGCTATAGATGTAACCATAAATTCTATGCTAACAGTTTCTTTTCTAGCACTTCCCGCTTGTGGAACTCCCTTCCGACTCCATGCTGTCTAACAAAAATTTAAATGCAATGTCAATCGCTATCTACTGTCCTCCTGATTACTCTTTCCACTTTGCGCTCATTATTAATGTTTTTCTTTCTAATTCTTCCACACCCAGTAACCTCGTATGTCTTAGTGGCTTTACTGCCTTTCTTGGGGTGATAGAGATTTAAAAATAAAAAAAAATGAGGCACAATTAAAACAACAGATAAGGACGCCTACCCTAGAGAGATGGTTCAAGAGATAGTCGCGATAGACATGGCTAGCGCACTGGGTTCGACCCTTACTCGGTGCCAAACAGTTGTACTCTTGTACAAAGCTACGCTAAGCTTGAGAAATATGTGGCGCTAACCAAAGATTTCAGGAATTTGACCGTGAAAAATAAAAATGGCTTAAAACTAGTTTCTACCGTCTTCTTCTAGATTTACGGACACATCACGTTGAAACGCCTGTTCCCGTACGATCAGCGAAGTTAAGCAACGTCGAGCCTGGTCATACCTAGGTGGGTGACCGCTTGATAATACTAAGTGCTGTCCTGTGATGTGGTGAAAAGTGGCTAACGACTCGAAATGAGAAATCGGAGGACCGAATTCCAATTCACGTTGGGGTTTCCTTCTTTGGCTGACACCCAAATCTAGAGAGCCCAGACTGCCCTATTTTCTTTTATTTATTTTCACCCCACTGAAGGCGGGAGTGCCACTAGCACGCAAAGGGTTACATAGAGTGAGAGCAACAGTAAAGAGTAAAGAGGAGTGTTTGAGGAAAGGATATAGAGAAGGACGAGGATCAAGATCAAGGCATCAGAAGATGTCGATTGACATTACATTTGAATATTTGAAGATTATAGTTATCAGAGAAGCAAGTAAGAGGAAGGGAGTTCCACTGTCGGGAAGTGCGAGAGAAGAAGCTGTTAGAGTAAACGAGGCGTTTACATTTAACTCTTTCGACAGTAAAAGCGTGGGACCGAGATGGCAATCTAGTAGCACTCTTAAATTCGTGCAGTCGGGGCACCAATGAAAATAGCTCGTCAATTGCCATGAAAATATTTGTAGAAGAGATAGAGGGAAGCCACATCACATCTGTGAGAAAGTGGCTGTAGAGATGCCAGATCAGGACCTATCACATTGCATATCCATCTCTGTATTTTGTCTAGGACCTCGAGTTGAACAGAGGAGGCACCAGACCATATATGGCAACAGTATTCAATGCAAGGACGAATAGTAGATTTATCCCAATAGATGGAAGAGATGGGTGTATGCCTTTCATAACGGCTTTATTGATTACTTTGATTTATTAGAAAAGACAGTGAAGTTATCTTAAATATTTATCCTTACGGCCATATAGTATTGAAACACCGCCGAACACCGAAGTTAAGCAACGTCGAGCCTGGTCATAGCAGGATAGCTGACCGCTTGGTAATACCAGATCCCATAAGCTTGGATCTGTGAGTGGTGTAATGGATAACGAGTCCCAATTCTTTTTAGGTTCGTTAAATCCACTGACGCGCAATACCACTGGAGAGGGTAGGAATCCATCTCTTCTCCCCCTGACCCCAGGCCGATATGACCAACCAACCAACCAACCAAACAACCAACTTCTCTTTCTTTTTCTTGTTAAGAAATGATGGAAATTGCAGGAAACGGAAAATGGCAATGAAAGCTCCGGGCTGATAAGATACTTTGCGAAAAAAACAACAAAAAAAAACAAACAAAAAAATAACCAAAAAAACAAAATATACACACAACATGAAGAATGAGCAATTTCGATTACAGTACTTCCGTAATTATTCGTACCTCGATTTTCCGGACCTCCGTGAGAAATTAATTTCATCCCCAAACTTAAGTATTGTGTACTTTTGGGATTTATTACATCGATTATCTGTACCTCGATTTTCCGGACTTTCATTATCCGAACGTGAAATAAAAAACAAAACTGAAAACATCCGAATATTTTTCAATTATCCGAACTAAACGGCATACATAGTGCGGCAGAAATACTTCCCACATATTCCTCCCAGAAATATCGTCCATGTAATGGTAAGACATAAGTTTCATGAAAACACCATTGCCACTAATGTATTACTATTATGTGAAAGGCACTTCTGCCACACCCTGTATTTCATCTAGGACGAGCGTGTTGTGAATTTAGAAAACCATATACAGCGTCCCAAATTTCATTCTCAAACGCCAAAGCAATGATTATATTTGACAAACGGTTGAGTTAGTTGCGCTTTCAACCAAAAGCTACACTTGCAAATACGTCTGCTTGAATCCTCCTTAATCCGGCAAAAAAGTACCTATAACATGAAGAATTAACAAATTTGGTCATTGTGAATGTGACCTTCACACAGTTGCGTTTTATTTTAATCATTTCACCCCCAAGCAAGGCGGGAATGCCACTAATACGCAAGGGGTTATGAACTAAAAGGACAATCATACTTACAATCAGAACGAGGCAGATGAATCAGAACGAGGCACATAAGGAGGAAAGATGACTTGAAGAATTTAATATTCACATAGACATACTGGAGAAAGATAAAAAGGGGACAGAGGGAAATATCTCGCTGTCTACCTAAAAGTTTATGAGAATGAACGGCATATTGGGGACAAAGACAGATGGTAAAATGTCAAACGTAAGAGATAGGAAGTTGTGGAGATCCACGACAAGTCACGTCCTGAAGCGACATAAAGGAAGAAGAATATATACTGAATGGCTTCGTTATAATCGTAATATGATTGGTTGCCAATTAATTTCCTACTTATTATTTTTTTTGTTTTTGTTTTATCCACTGAGTTCTTTGAGTGTCCAACTTCATAATGTACATTTTCCGCCCTCAGTGAAAGTTTTGACGCATAGTTTTGTCGTGAAATTAGATTAAAATGACACAAATATAGATGCAAAAAATACAAAAATCACATATTCAAAAATAGCTATACAAAAACAAATCATCTATTCTTTTTGCCGCGATAACCTATAAATAATTGTGTTGTGACGTAGCAAAGAAAGTAATCAAGCAACTACTGTCAAGTGGAACACCTCAGAAAAGAAAGGAACCCGAAAATGTATAACGACAAAATGAGCCAATCAAGACAGCGCATTAGGATTTAGGATTTACTAACTACGTGCACCCAATCCTCTCTTCTTTTCTCTTTTAACTGGTTAGTCGGTCAACCGATGACATTAACCGCTCCAGAGCAGATCGACAAGATGGGCGGTACACATGTTAGTGAAATGGGCTAATGTGTCATATCCCGGGGGTGAATTAAACTAACTTCATATGTAGAAAGGCCAGAAATAAATGCATCTTCAGTGTTAGTTCGTTATTGCCAACCTCCTGTTTCAGGTTCTAGCAGCAGCTGTCAACCACCGCTGAGAAAGGCCAGCCTCGTGTTAGCAGAACCGACCTGCCCTGACCGCTATTGGGGGCTACGAAAACATCAAAAGGCAAGTTATTGGGCACTGAAGCAAAACTGCCATATTCGACGTGACACACTTTCATCGTTTGCGTTCTACAAGCTACAAGCTAGAACATAATATGCTAGCACCTAATATGTTTGTAGCAAATTCAATTCATCCATATCCCCAGTCTCTCATACTTACCGACCTTCGTTTAAAAAGTGAGCTTCGAGTAACTCATTTCCTAAGGAAAATTACTTGAATCACTTCTGAGCAGCCCGGTCAGAAAATTTATCTTCACCAAACGCTTTATACGTCGTATCATCATCATCATCATCATCATCATCATCATCATCATCATCATCATCATCATCATCAGTAGTAGTAGTAGTAACAACAGCAGCATCAGTCTCATGAGCGGTTGTGGTAATAAGATCGCTACGCAACTAAGCACGTGACCAGTTCCCGTCACGTATCTGGGTTGAAAGCAGGAGAGGTCATTATTCATGCTTGGCGTATCTTGTGGAAGCAGACCTGGAGCCCACAACCCCCTGCGCAAACACCGAGTGATGTCTGAATCAAACCACAGCCGATGTGCAACTTGAAGGCTCGTGACCGTTGATTCCATCGGGTGAATCGTTGGCTTCAGTTCGGGAAACCCTTCACCCAGCGATGCCGTCTCATCATCGCACTAGTCGCGTGTATAAATATAGAGCTCAGTCTACCCGCTTCTGCTTGGATATGGACACTACAAGAAGGCGTGTCCGCACTTTGACAACTCCTGCTTTAAAACCTGCTGGGAGCCTAGACGCCTTCTCCACTCGAAACGACTGGTGAGGGGACCGGATGACTTGACATTGCGGCAAATAGTACTGGGTTGTTACACGGTAGCAATAGCACACGTAGAATGACTTGATATAAACTTCTGATATTTCCTGATGCTACAAGAGGTGTTCGAAAGTTATCAGCCCAACCCTCTTCCAAACATCTAGAGGACCTATTCAAGAACCTAATAGTAGAGACTATACTAGGCTACTTGAAGGAGCTTGGTCTATACCCCAAATTACAACACTAAATAACTCCATTTTAGAAGTATAACTGGATAGACAAGGAACCAACAACCCAAAGGGTTGTTTACAAGCCATATATATTGTTGTGGCCTTGTTAGGGCCAGAAACAAAGACACAAGAGAGGAATTGAGTTAAACAAATATATTAAAAGATACAGTAATACAAACATATACAAACGACAGTTTTACAGCAAGAATGTTCGGTCCGACTGTCAGAGCCGACTGCTGGAAACTTCACCTTCTAAATGGCAGTACCTGCTCCTATTTATAACTGGGAGAGTCCGTTTGTGCGTGGGTAAATTACCATAACATATATAATTAAAAAAATAAATTCTTTTGAACAGAGGTTTATCCCTTGTTTCCTCTTTATGATTGGGTTTCCGGTTCCTTCTGAAGTCTACTTCAACTCTATACTTTTAACTTCTCTAAAATATTTATTTACCTTTTTTCCTCAATAGGAGTTGATAAGTTCGCCTATTGTCCGGTTCATACTCCTTCCCGATCTTTTGAACAGGAGTAGATGTTTATCTCTTGTTTCTGTTTAGGATTGTATTTTTGTTTCCTTCTAAAATCTTTTCTTTTTCTTTCACTTCCGGTGGTCCTTTGATGGCATTATCACTTTCCTTGGGGTGGTGCCTCATACTCTGTAACCCTCTACCTCGAGTTATTCTTAGGCCTTGTACAGAGTAAGCATCATTATAAAAAATATATTTTCAATAACCAACAGAGTTGATATGCCATTAAACAGAACACTCAACAGTATTCTGGATTTTACAAGTGGGTAGGACTTTTCAGCTCTCTCTTGTATTAACGCCACATCACGATTCCCGTAACCTAATGGTGTTCACTGGAGCACGTCATACACTCACATGACCCCAAACCACTGCCATAGCAGCAGTGGTGTTTGTAGGGCAAGAAAATAATTCATGGTAGTTAGCAAAAGGGACAGCTCCAAATGCAAATTACAAATCGGGGATACCAAAATCAAACAGGTACCAAAATTGAAATATCTGAGAAGTGTTTTAACACAGGATGAAAAGTGCGACACTGAAATCCGAAGGCGCGTTGGGATAACCGAAAGATGCCTTCCAAAAGCTAAACAGAGTATTAAGAAATAGAAAAACTTCGCTAAAAACAAGGAAAACAGTACCAAACTGTTACGTGATATCTGCCTTCCAGAATGGCGAAGATAGATAAGAAACTTGAAACAACAGAAATGTGGTTCTACACAAAGAACGTGTGAGTAACGAAAACATGAAAACAAAAAGGAAACTTATACTTAACATCAGGAAGAGACGGTTGAAATTTTTAAGGCACATAATGAAGAAAGAGGGCTTGGAAAATCTGATACTCACAGGACAAATTGAAGGCAAGAGAGACAGAGGAAAGTAACGCTTAACATACTTAGTGAGCTTGAGTAAATATATGGTAGAACAAGGTTGAAGAGAAATAACAAAATGGCTAAATTTATTAAGAGTTACAAAGGACGCGAAAATGTGGAGAGCCATGATCGAGTACGCCTTGAGGGGACACGGCACAAAAAGAAGAAAACTAGCAAGAAAAAGAAACCCAGTCAGCCTTGTAATTTAATCCACAACTGGGGGCGGGGGGTAAATGGATTCATAAGTTAATTTTTTTTAACTTATCGCTTTCTCCTATTTTCTTTCTCTCTCTTTCATTTTCAGTGAATAAAAATCCACCCGCCTTTATTTTTAGATTATTTTTCTTTCCTTTCTTTTTTTATATTTTTGTTTTCCACTTTCATTTTTGTCTCTATATAACTTTCTATTATTTGTTTTTAAGTTCTTTCTTTCTTTTATATCTTTGTGTCTTTTAATGTCTCCTTTTTTATATCTCGATTTCACTTCCTTTCTTCTCATTCATTTTGCAGACTTTCTTTTTTTAATGTTTATGTATTCGTTCGTTCGTTCGTTCTTTCTTTCTTTCTTTCTTTCTTTCTTTCTTTCTTTCTTATCCCTATGTCTTTTACTGTCTTTCATTTCTTTATATCGCTGTCTCTCACCTTTCGTTCTTCTCAATTCTTTTCCATTCTTTCTTTCTTTCTTTCTTTCTTTCTTTCTTTTATATCCCTAACACTATCTTTCTTCTTTTTTTGTTGCTTTGTTCCATTTTTTCTTCTTCTCAATCTTTTTGCATTCTTTCTTTCTTTTGAATAGATATGTCTACTTTCTTTCTTTCCTTCCTTCTTTCTTTCTTTCTTTCTTTCAGGAGGCGTTTAACGTAAAGAACTCGGCCAGAACTCGAACTCGGCACACCGATTTATCTTTCGAAGTCCCTGGCCATTAGACTGCCGACAATCCCCCCCCCCCCGCCCATTAACATATTATAACAAACGATACCATTCTTTTATCATTACTGTTCCTGGAGCATTAAATGTTCACACTTTTTGTTCAACACAACTCTCATTGTCTCTGCTTCGACGAGTTGGACTTGTTGAACGAGTCAAACCACAGTTAATTTCTAGGCGTGTTTCTTTATTGTTTCGTTAGTTTGTCTCCCGCCATTATTCTTTTAAAGTCCTCTCTCACGACGAGTTTGTTTCACTCCATGTCAAAGAAAGACTCAACACGAAATAGAGTCATCAGCTGAGAAGGCCTCCAAGTAATTTATTTGACATGAAACACTGGTTTCAGAAATTTATCTATTTACTTACGTAAAGCTTACCTTCTTATATTTCATATTTGTAGTAGAATGGTTACAGCATAGGAGGTGAGATTTAGAGGCGGTTAATGTTGGATGCGATCTGAAATAAATAACCAAATAAATAATCGCAGAAAATATATTATTTTTATTTATGTTCTTGTTACCATACTGTTTCGGTCCATTCTATCAGCTTCTTTCTGAGGAAAGGAGTCTTTTTACCCCGTAAAGAAAGAAAGAAAGAATGAAAGACAGAAAGAAAGAAAGAATACAGAACAAAAGATGGGAAGAGTTGAGATTTTGAAAGAAAGAATGAATGAAAGAAAGAAAGAAAGAAAGAATGAAAGAAAGAAAGAATACAGAACAAATGATGGGATGAGTTGAGATTTTAATAGAAAGAAAGAAATAAAGAAAGAAAGAAAGAAAGAAATAATAGAGAACAAAAGATGGGAAGAGTTGAGATTTTGAAAGAAAGAAAGAAGGAAAGAAATATTTAAAAAAAATGATACTCCCAAAAAAAAGAAAGAAAGAAAGAAAGAACGATTAATCTTCCCCTGTTCTCTTTCAAAGAAAGGAATACAATAAGTGAAAGAAGAATAATATAAAAAAAACTGTAGATTAAAAACATTTATACAAAAGGAAAAAGAGAAGATAAAACGAGTGAAAGAAAAACGAAAGCAGAAAAAACGAAAAACAAAAAGAAAGGAAAAGAAATTATTCGATTTGTTTAAGATAGTCCAATCTAAATGAGGCAAAATATCCAATCATTTCGCCTGAAACAATCTTCACAACCCATCGTCTCAAAGTAAAAGCCATTGTTTCAGTGATCAAAGAAATGTTTTACAGAGAGTAGCTTCAATCTCTAAACAGATGGCAGATCACTTAGCAGAGTTCTGGACTCTGTGCCGTGAAGTTAAGGTCAATATATAAAAGTGAATCGACTGATTTTAGGCTAAAATTTAGTTTAATCATTGTTTATGTTGCGAAGTGCAAATAACAGCTGATGCCACAATTTTAAATCTATCTTTGCATTTTAGCTAGAGCATAGATTGATTTAATTTTTTATGGCTTATCAACCTTTTGCGGGTTATTTAAAACCAGAAAATATTTTGGGATTGTAAGAAGATTTTCGGAAATAATTATGACTTTTAGCAACTATTCTGGATTTTAATTTCTTAAAACACACACACACACACACACACACACGCACACACACACACGCACATATATATACTTTATTTTAGGTATTACACCGAAAACATGTCAAAATCGCTACACAATTGCAGTAGTGTTTCGATGCGCATACAGCGCACATCATCAGGCGATTGTGTAGCGTTTTTGACATGTTTTGGGTGTAATATACTAAAATAAAGAATATTGATCTAGTTTGTATTGAGCCCTCTTTTAAATTAAATATTACGAACGTTGGAATTGTACTCTATTCGTTCTCATCTTACCTGGATATATATATATATATATATATATATATATATATATATATATATATAGTAATCCACAGACAGACTGTTTCGCTGTATCACAGCTCGTCATTGTGGCTAGACGTCCGGTTGCCTCTAGTTAGGATGGAAACCCGCCTGAATTGGCGTCAGTCAGAGATTCACCACGAAGCCGTTGGCGCACGGCAGGGATGAACATATATATATATATATATATATATATATATATATATATATATATATATATATATATATATATATATATATATATATATATATATATATATATATATATATATATATATATATATATATGTTTGTAATAGAGTAAAAATAGTTCCCATAACTTAAATTAATCAGTACATGATATTTCACTGATGTATTTTTTCCATCTAATTCTCGGCTTGTCAAGTTTCTTAGTGAATTAATTGACTGAGTGATTTTTTACGGCTTATCAACATTTTTCAGATTATTTAAAACTAGAAAATATTTTTGCTTGTAAGAAAATTTCGGGAGGTACTACTAATTAACCCATAGCTTGGAGGAGAAGAGATGGATTTATTGCTTTCCCAATGGTATTTTCTAGTAATAACGAGCCAACATAACGATCCTAACTGGAATTGATACTCCCCTCTTCAATTCCCCATTACGTGCTGTGATCCATTACACCACCCACACATCCAAGTTCACCGTACCTGGCGTTCCAAAGCGGTTACCTATCTAGGTACTGACCAAGATCGACGTTGCTTAACTTCGGTGATCGTACGAGAACCGGTGTTTCAGCGTAAGCTTTAGTGCGTAGAAAAAGCAAAAAACATTAATATTGAAATAGCTACGTACTTTTCGACAGTACCAGAGTTCGGGGTTCGAGCTTAGATAAAGGTTCCTAATTGAACGATTGTGTTACGTTATTGTCTGATACTTTCAGAATGGAGATAATCTTGAATCCCACAAATTCCAATGAATTGTCATGACATCTTCGGAAATATCATGGATTGATTTCTCTATATTTCTTCGTGATTCTAGTCTTTCTCGTGCGGTGGCTTTCTAAGTCGTATGCGAGAAAAACTACTCTGACCTGCTATTTACCATACAGGGTGGTCCGAAATTCTTGTCCCGCCCTTCCAAAGACAAATGAGAACAATAGAACAACAAGTAATACAATAATACGAAGCACATGTACTGGATTCAGTTTATTCACTTTCATTGAACGCTGTCGTACGTCGAGAAGATCTGTATGGACACCATTTTCGTGTCAGACATCTGAAATAGAATATTATATTATGTAGGGGTGACAATACTTTCAGACCACCCTGATATTTATTTTTTTTAAATCTCTCTTAATTTTTAAGGAAAATAAGTTTCTGAAGTCCAGATGTGGTTAATACTCTTTCTACGGGATGGTCCGAAAGTCTTGTCGCACCCCCCTCATTGCAGCGGATAGATCTGTTGTTTGAATATTTTTCATGATAATCTGCAGGATGATCCGAAAGTCTTGTTGCCCCCTACTAAAATGTAATGAGAACAATAGAACAACAAGGGTCATCATTTTCGTATCAGCCATCTGAAATAGAAAATTATATTATATAAGAATGACAAGACTTTCGGTCCACCCTCATATTTATTAAAAAAAATCTCTCTTAACTTTTAAGAATTTTAAAAAAGTTTCTGAAGTCCAGATGTGGGTAATGATCTTTCTATGAGGTGTCCAAAAGTCTTGTCGCCGCCTACCCCCATTGCAGCCTATAGATCTTTTTGAATATTTTTCATTATAATCTGCAGGATGATCCGAAAGTCTTGTTGCCCCCTACTAAAAAGTAATGAAAACAATAGAAGAACAAGTAATACACTAATACAAAGCACATCTACTGGATTCAGTTTATTCACTTTCATTGACGCTGTCACATATCGAGAAGGTCTGTATGGACACCATCATTTTCATGGCACAAAATAATACGGCGCCATGTCCTGTGTGATATTTTACGAAGCTGTGCTTTGTTGATTGTTGCAAAGGTTCTCTGAACGGCATCCTTCAACTGAGAGGTATTGTGGTATCGTTCATGTGAAACTCTCTCCCTGATGATAGTACCCCACAGAGCGTTGAAATAGAAAATGACACTATGTAGGGGTGACAAGACTTTCGGGCCACGCTGTATAGCTGGGGATATGGAGTTTTACGTTAGTATGAAAATAAATACAAAAGTTTTCTAGACATTTCTCCTATTTAAAAAAAAATGATACACCCAAATACTAAAATCACCAGAATATATCGTGGAAAGTACTGGAGTCCTAAGATGTCGCTGGATATCCAGTTAGATCCACCAGAAAATATCGTGATATTCAATCAGCTCCACCAAAAAATATCTTGATATCCAATAAGATCCACCAGAACATATCTTGATATCCAGTAAGATCCAACATGAAATATCGTGATACCCAGTAAGATGCACCAGAAAATATCTTGATATCCAGTAAGATCCACCAAAATATATCTTGATATCGAGTAAGATCCAGCAGAAAATATCTTGATATCCAATAAGATCCACCAGAAAATGTCTTGATATCTCGTAAGATACCCCAGAAAATATCTTGATATCCAGTAAGATCCACTAGAATATATCTTGATATCCAATAAGACCCACCAGAAAATATCTTGATATCCAATAAGATCCACCAGAATATATCTTGATATCCAGTAAGATCCACCATAAGATATCTAGATATCCAGTAAGATTCACCAGAATATATCTTGATATCCAGTAAGATCCACCATAAAATATCTTGGTATCCATTAAGATCCACTAGAAAACACTGGCCAACTTATACACTTGGGACGCTTAGTCCCTAAATCAAATCCATTGTTACTCCTTAGCTCCACATTTTATTCTACAAAACTGAAAAAAAAATTTTTTAGATGAATACTCATAGCTAAATTTCCCATAATTATCAAATGAATTCTGAACGCCTCCTGCAAAAAATTTATTGAATTCTTGATTACTCAAATACATCGTTTTTATATTACGATAATGCCTTATGATAATGACAGTGTAAATGTATTGTTCTACATTATGAATGAAAACATTATGAAGCCTTTGGATAGAATGCATGATGATGATAACAATCGAATTGTATTGTCCTAACTTGTGAATGGAAACAATATAAAGTTTTTGGATATAATCATTGTACGTAGTCTGCGTCAGACATTTGTGATAGAACCATGAGTTTGTCAGTGATATAACTTAGGTGTTGTTAGTGCTGAGAAACATGAAAGATTCCAGCTAGAAATTAACGTTATAGAAGAACCGTATCGAGGGGGATGGAACAAAAGGAAGACAGCTGACGACTGCTGGAACTTAAAACAGAACAAATCTATCAAGCATTCAACAAAAATCAAATAAGACTAAATTCTTGCCATTCCTGCCAATTGCTTTCAAGATTTGAATTTTAATCATTTATTGTCTTATTTTTTTTTCCAGATTTCAGTTATGTTTTATTTCTTACTAAGATTGAGTTTAAACTTCAAAGGAACATTTTTTTTTACATTTACAGTGACATCAAAATCAAACAAGTACAACAATTTGAATATCTGAGACGTCTTTTAACGGAGAACGGAATGTACAGCACCGAAATCCGAAGGTGTATCAGGATAGAGAAAGATGCCTTCAAAAAGCTAAGCAAAGAAGAAAAAATTCAATTATGGTCATTTTTCATGTAGTATAAAACTAAGACAACTGCGGCTAATTGTGGAAAATGGATGTTTCTTTTTTTGTATTCAGTACCCCCAAAATAGGAGGCACGGTGGAGTAATGGATAGCGGCTCGGATTGAGGAATCGGAGAGCCGAGCTCGAAGTCCAGTCGAAACCTTGGAAGCGTATGAATCCTCTTCTTCTCCTCCAGCTATGGGTAAATACACAGACTGGGTTCTTTAGCCTTGGATGGCAACCGGTCTACCGCAGAAAGAAATGACAACATACTGCGGGGAAAAATCTGCCTCGTCAGTCATGCATCGAAAGATACATGATCGACTAAGCGTGTATCACGTATGGCACATAACTGACTGACTGACCCTAGAATTGTCGCAAATTAACGGAAATTTCATACAGCATTCCAATAAATTTTTGTAGTCCTGTTTAATTGTCCATTCACAACGTTGGGGATCATTTTCTTCATTTGCCTATTGCCATGACTTCTTCAGAAAGAAATGGAGAATAGTTTTCCCGTTTCCTTCTCCCAGGTTTGAATTCAGAGCTAATGTTCTACTAGACTGAATTCCAGCCAAGACTACTGAGCCTAGTCCACTCTGCTATTTAACCTATAGCGAGGTAAAGAATAAATATATTTTGCACCTTTCCCAATGGTATTTGTTGTGTAAGTAAACACAACATACTAGACCAGAATTTGAACTTGGCTCGCTGCTTCCAAGTTTCACGCCATTAACCGTTGTACTCTTCGCATGTAATGAAATATTTGCAGGTGTATTTCACCGATTTCTCTGACGGGGTTGGTCAAATTAATGTCGATGAGTATGGTGTGTATCGGCATTTGAAAGGTTTGGAGAATCCGCTATTGACGACACGGGATTGGATCAAAGGAGATGTTCTGTCGAAATGGATTCATTTCTAAATCATGATTTTTTTTAAACGTCAATAATGAATAGTTTTGCTTCTCCCTGTGTGATGTGATACTTCCCGGTCACGGTTCTCCACGATTTCCTCTCTTTTGATGCATTTCGCAATACTTGCACTTTTCACTTCACTCTTGGTGAAAAGAGACAAAAGGAAAGAAGAATAGAAAAAGAAAGACGACAGGGTAGACTAAAAAACGATAAAATAAAAACAAAAATCCCAGCAAAATAAAAGGAAGATGTGGGATATATATATATATATATATATATATATATATATATATATATATATATAGAGAGAGAGAGAGAGAGAGAGAGAGAGAGATAGATAGATAGATATGAACAGTATGATAGATAAATAGAGATGCGTAGAATGATATAGATAGATATGAACAGATTTAGATAGATAGATAGATAGATAGATAGATATGAAGAGGCTGAGATAGATAGATAGATAGATAGATAGATAGATAGATAGATAGATAGATAGATAGATAGATAGATATTAATAGACATAGATAGATAGATAGATAGATAGATAGATAGATAGATAGATAGATAGATAGATAGATAGATAATGTGTGTATTACGCAATTGAAGATGTTTCCATTTTTGTACAATGTTAAAGAAATCATAGCTGCGTCTTTGCAGTTTACTCTGGCGCACCAAATACAAATACTGAGACGATTAAATTAGTTTATTCAGTTAACCCCACCTCAGCCACCACGTTTCAATTCCGACATGGTACTCATTTTAGGACAAAAATAAAACGTCTTTTCCTCTTCACTCAATTCATTGAATTTATTAAACAAGAAAAATTATTAAAGCACAAAAGACACATTTTTTAAAATTCATATTAAATTTTTATTCATATTAAAAAAGAAAGAAACTGATAAAGAAAGTAGATAAACTGAATACAAAACAAACGGTAAAAGAAAAGGAAGGAAAAAAGGAGAATGAGAAGAAGGTAGAGGGAATGAAGAATAGAAAAAGAAAAAAGAGTAGACTGAAAAAGAAAGAAAGAAAGAAAGAAAAAGGAAAAAAGAAAGAAAAAAAGAAAAAATACGATAAAATGGAAAAAAAAAGAAGAGAAAACTAAGATGGGACTAAGAGAGTAAGACATGAATCAATCGCTTCTAATCACCACCCGCCCAAACGCTTCATACTTTCACACACACACACACACACACACACACACACACACACACACACACACACACACACACACACACACGCACACACACACACACGCACACAATCTCTCTCTCTCTCTCTTTATCTCTTTCTTTCTCGCTCTCTCTTTCTCTCATACACATATACACCAAATGTAGACAGAATAATCGATGAGTCTAGACATTCTAGCTTTGTTTGTCAACTGGTCTAGAAGAAGGATAACCCCGAATTCAAAACCACGAGTGGAATTCACACCACTCACCAATAAAAATAAAATAAAATGTAGTGATTTTTTTTGTTTTATGTTGTATGTGTGTACGCGTGTGCGCGCAGTATTTGTTTGCGTGTGTGTGTGTGTGTGTTTTAATTTGTTACTCGTGTTGCTAGAGCTCTATTAACACGTATCTGTCTCGCTTATTTGCCCGACAAACGAGTCTTTTTGTATCTTACATAACAATGTGTACAGGTGCAGATATGCAGACATTTTTTTTTTACCTTAACGTACGTCGAAGCAAGAAAGTCATTTCGTCCCATTCAAATGTCACCGACAGCAGAAGCATATCAATACGGCGTTGAACATAAATGTACGTTCAATCAATATTGACTTAAAAGACACACGCACACTTACACGCCGCTAAATGCACACACTTTTTAAATATTTTCTACTTTTTTAGTTAATTGCAAAAGACTTAGTATTTAGGTTTAAACTGAGAATATACATGACACGCAAAGAAGAAGGTGGAGGAGGAGTTGAGGAAGAGGAGGAGGAAGATATTGAGGAGAAGAAGAAAACAAAAATTTCGTAATAACTATACAATAACACCAAGCGAACAATAATCGACGCCCTAGGTCGGCTGGCCTCAAGACAAGGCGGTCGACAGCAGGTGCTTATCACGGTATGACACCCTCAGTTACGTTCAAATGTAGAAAGAAAGAAAGAAAGAAAGAAAGAAACTTGAAAATGAAAAGATAGTGAATAGAAAGAAAGAAAGAAAGAAAGAAAATTAAAAAATAGTGAGTAGAAAGATAAAAAGAAAGAAAAAAAGAAAGAAAGAAATCTTAAAAATTAAAATATAGTGAATAGAAAGAAAGAAAGAAAGAAAGAAAGAAAGAAGGAAAGAAAGAAAGAAACTGGAAAAGTAAAAGAAAGTGAGTAGAAAAAAGAAAGAAAGAAAGAAAGAAAGTGAGTAGAAAGAAAGAAAGAAAGAAAGAAAGAAAGAACGGAAGAAAGGAAGAAAGGAAGGAAAGAAGAAAACAAAAAAGAAAGAAAAATCTGAAAAATCTATATAGTTAATAGAAACAAAGAAACGAAGATATTAACAGAGAAATAAATACAGAAAGCAAAACAAAAATTAAAAAAGAATTATTAAATGAAAGTCAAAATTTTAAAATGTTATAGGATAAATAAGAAAAAAAAAGAAGTAATTACATATCAGGGAAAAGAAGGGGAAAACAATAAAAAAAAGAAAGAAGGATGAATTGTTATTTGTAAAAATAATGGAGGGCACAAGGAAAAAGGGGAAAGAAAGAAAGAAAGAAAGAAAGAAAGAAAGAAAGAAAGAAAGAAAAGTTAAAATTTAATAAAATTTAAATAAAAAGAAAAAAGAAGAGAGACAGAGATATAAAGGAATAAAAAGAAAAACGATAAAAATGACGAAAAGTATTTTGTTATTTAATAAAAAGGACAAAGAGAGGAAGTAGACAAAGAAAACGGTATCTGTGAAAGAAAGAAAATGGAACGAAAGATAGGAAGAGTAATGAGAGAAGAAAACCGAAGAGTAATAAAAGATAGTTAATAGAAAGGAAGAGAGAAAGAAAGAAAGAAAGAAACAAACAAACAATGAATGAGATATGGGAAAGAAAGAAAAAAAGAAAGAAAGAAAGAAAGAAAGAAAGAAAGAAACATACAAACTAACAATGAATGAGTGAAGGGAAAGAAAGAAAGAAACACCGCATGAGAAATGGAAAAGAAAGAAAGAAAGAAACAATGCAAGAGAGACAGACAATCAAAAGAGAAACCAAAAGTAAAGAAATATTAAATGAAAAAAAAAAAAAATTTAAATATGGGAATTAGAAGAGAAGGAGGGAAAGAGAAACAAAGACGGAAGAATTTTTATTCATAAAAATTTATGGCAAGAAGAAAGAAAGAAAGCAAATTGAAAAGAAATAAAAGATGAACAAGGAAAAGAAACAGCCAAACAAACAATAGAATGGCGATTTTAAAGAAAAAAAGAAAGAAAGAGCGAAAGAAAGAAAGAAAGAAATATATAGAGATATAAAAGAAAGAAAGAACGAATGAATGAAGATACGAAATAAAAGAAAAAAATAGAGATCTATAAAAGTAGAAGCCGAATTATTATATAAAAAAACAGATGGAGTAAGGAACAGCAAGAAAAGCTCGAAAGACCTGGTAATTTCTTTGTTATGGATAAGAAATAATGTTTTAATCCTTTTGCTAAATGACAGGCCGTCGGGCACTCACCACTGTAATTGACACCATGTGTTGCTCATTTAATTACTCTTCTAATAATTGATTACACCCACCATGTTTTGTAGATTTGTGGTTGCCATGCTAAACAGAAAAAAATGTGACAGGACTGAGGTTCTTCGCTTAACAGCAAGTCAAAACAGATCCCGTTTTTTTTTGTTTTTTTTTTTTAAAGATATTATCTTAAGGAGGTCAAATCGGACTGATACACTGCTAGGGTAAAATTCATATCCTACGAGGATGGCAGTCACCTCGTAATGGAGCACGACCACTTCGTACACCCAATTCCCGTTGACAACATGCATATGTTTGCGGGGCCGGTGCGTACTACTGGGGGTTTAAAGTCTGATTGGGGGCCCGGGCAGTGCTTTGTAATCCCTGCTATCTTATCACCATGCCTTTTTCCACCTCCATCTATATACGTTACAAATTAAGCTGACTATTAAAGAACGAAACATTTTGACGTCATTCCGGGGTATTCTTGTTTCGTCCAAATTCGTGAATTTCCGGCTAAATCTGAAAAGAACACGATATAAAATGCACTATTTTTTATTCGTAATGTTGAATATGTTAAAATTCTTCAACATTTTAGCAAGAAAAATTTCCTAAGTTAATGTTAAAAATTGCTGCAAAACCTTGTTGATTTATTTAAGATGAGATGATCTATTATGACATGTCTCTAATTTGTATTTAGATACATTGTATTTATTTTCAATTTTTCTGGTTGAATTGTCCACCTATATTGCATATGATCCATTATTGTACATAATTAGAATACAATATAATTTCTTTTTTTTTTATGAATACTACCTAATGAAGATTGAGATATAGTAAAGTGATGGGGCCCCGTATCATAGATTCGGTAGGGGGACACGAAACCCTTACACAGGCCCTTATCCCGTGAATTAGACATATTGTCTTTCACATGTTAACTATGCATGGTTTTTTTCTGTTTTACTAGTTAGGCTTGGGACACACAGACAAAATTCGGTCGTACGTCAATTTATAAAAAATGAAAGGTAAAAAAAAGTGCAACTCTGGATTAATTACAAGTTGGTGTATTAACATCAGTTAGCTGGTGCAAAACGAAAATTTCAACGGTGGAGTATTGGTTAGCGGCTCGGATTGAGGAATCGGAGAGCCGAGTTCGATATTCCAGTCGTATCCATTATATTCACTTACGAAAGTTATAAATTGTCTTTATTCCTCCCCCACCAAGATACGGATAAATATCAGAACAGAATGTGTTATATATCAGAACAGAATGTGTTATATAGCCTTGAATGGCAACTGGTCTACCGTCGAATAAAATGGCAACGTAATGCGGGAAAAAAATCAGTCATGTATCGAAAGATACATGGTCGCCTAAGCGTGTATCACACATGGCACAAAACTGACTGAGTTAGGATTGAGATATACAGACAAAATTTAATAGGACGTCAGTTCATGAAAGGTAGAAAAAATGAAACTCTGGATTAATTACACTATATAAAAAACATTATTTTCTTATCCATCAAGTATTAAATTTATTCAACTTTTTAACAAGAAAATCTCAAGTTGATGTTAAAAATTGTCGCAAAACATTCATGATTTATTTAAGATGGAAAGATCTACTATGACATGTCTCTAATTTATATTGATACATTATGTTTATTTTCTATTATTCTAGTTCAATTGTTCACTTATATTGCAAATGATCCATGAAATGATCTATTACGACATGTCTCTAATTTGTATTTAGATGCATTGTATTTATTTTCTATTTTCCTAGTTCAATTGCCACTTATATTGCGAATGATCCACTTCATCATACCTAATTAAGTTACAAAAAATTTTGTATTTTCTATGAATACTACCTTATGAAAAATGAGATACAGTAAAGTGAAGATATAGATTCCAGGGTACTAGACCCTTATATCACCGCTGTATATTTGAACATCTTTTTTTCAGTGTGGCTCCTTAGACCTGCAAGAGATTTGCATGTCAGAGCACTTTTATTGCATATTAGTTTTCCTGCAGCAATTTGGCTTTCTTGAATGCTGATATTTAAATCGTCGAAGGAGTCCACTGGATGACTTGCAAACTTTGTTACTCAAGAAAATTAAGAGTAATTGAGCTGCCAGTGAAATCAAGCTGAATGTCCCAATGGTAGACATTGGTCTTTCGATGACGCCATTTCTGGGTAATAAGGCCTGCCCTTGAAGAGCAAACACGGCCACATTCATCGCCTCTTTCTTAGTGAGAATGTTAACGTTCTCCATATTTTTACCAGCTCGTTTCAATCCAAAATATGCAATTCGGCTGTTTTCGAATTCTATAACATCAATAGCATTCAGTTTCCTCCTCTCCATCCAATCTGATGCAAGACCTTCCCTAGTGCTTGTATCGATGTTGTCTTTTAAGACAGTCTTCATATCTTACACTTATCACATCCTATACATACATACCTATTAGGTCATCCCATAAGTTCTGTCCGAATTTTAACTTTTGTTAAAATGAACGAAATTTACAGAGTATTTTATAATGTCTAATGGAGCTGAACATTATTTTTATGTTTAGATGCATTTAAACTGATCAAATTTTATTTCAGAGAACAATAAAATTAAATTTTGTTTGATTAAAACCCTGCTAACATGGAAGTGCCTAAGAATCATTTGAGGCACATAATGCTTTATGAGTTCAAGAAAGGAAACTCAGCAGCCGAATCGGCTAGAAACATTCACTCACTTTATGGAGAGGAATGTGTGAATGAAAGAACTTGCAGAAGATGGTTTTCAAAATTCAGAGGTGGAGATTTCACCCTTGAAGATGAAGATCGAACCAGATGTCCTGTTGAGTTTGATGAAAAGCTTCTTGAAGCAGCCCTTGAAGAAAATCCTGCTTTATCAGTTGAGGAATTGGCAGTGGTTCTCAGTTCAAACCATACAACTGTTCATCGTCATCTTCAACAACTTGGAAAAGTTCCTAAACTTGGAAAATGGGTGCCTCATGAATTGTCTGAAAACAACCTCAAATCCCGAGTTGACATCTGCTCTTCTCTCCATTCTCGCCAACTTTTTTGGATAGACTTGTGACTAGCGACGAAAAATGGATCTTTTATCGAAATGTTAAGCGTCGTAGACAGTGGCTTGGTAAAGGGGAAGGACCCCAGCCACAGCCGAGAAGGGAACTTCATGGGCAAAAGGTTCTTTCAATCTGGTGGGATTGCCAAGGAATAATCCACTTTGAATACTTACCACCTAATGCAACAATTAATGCTCAAATATACTGTCAGCAATTAGAGCGTTTGAACCAAGCTTCGAGGGAAAAAAGACCGGCTCTAGGGAATCGAAAACGGGTGATGTTTCATCAGGACAATGCGCGACCACACGCAGCAAGAATCACGTCACAAAAGATTGAAGAACTTGGTTGGGAGAAAATTCCTCATCCACCTTATTCTCCCGAACTTGCTCCTTCAGACTACCATTTGTTTCGTAGCTTACAGAATCATCTGGAAGAAACAGCTTTTGTAACACAGGAAGTGTTTAAAACTGACATTTGTGAGTTCTTCGAATCAAAGCCAAAAGAATTTTACAGTAATGGAATTAGTAAGCTTGTTAAGAGATGGAAGGAAATCATAGATAATCAGGGAAAATACATTGTTGATTGAATCTGTAATTAAATGTAACATTTGGTCACTTGTTTTCTTTATTCAAAATTCGGACAGAACTTATGGGATGACCTGATACATAAATTTCCTACTGTTCCAAAGGTTATTTTCTGGATACTCGTAGTAGAAGTAGACTCGCTGTTTGCATAAACAGTGTAAATTACGTCCAATGGTCTGCATATTCGACAGACTTATAAATAAAAGGATTCCTTAGAAATTACTTTTTTGATGTTTCGGTTAGAAAGAAAATATGAACGGACATGGCTTTCGAGAAGATCGGCACCAGAAGTTGTGCATTCTTCAAAGGGTAATTTAACCTTGACTGGTTGTGAGACACTCTGTGGGTGAGTGGTCTAAATCATGCAGCCTCAGACAGTAGTTTCTCAAGTTCTAACCCTGCCAGAGAGAAGATAATCTTTATTAAGTCTCTCGAATTCGTATGCCGGTAAACGTAATTTAGACTATTTATAAAATCAGAGCGTCTACTCAAACATGGGTATCCACAAAATAACGTTTGGTGTAATAGGAAATAATACCGGATAAGAGATCCACTGGTACCTTAGAAATAATATATATATATATATATATATATATATATATATATATATATATATATATATATATATATATATATATATTTATATATATATATGTGAGTGTGTGTAGAGAGAGATGATAGATATATATGATAGATAAGAAAATAATGATTTTTATATCGTGTAATTACTCTTCAGTTTCATTTTTTTACCTTTCATCTTTTATAAATTGACGTACGATTAAATTTTGTCTATGTGTTCCAAGCCTCACTCAGTTATGTGCCATGCGTGATAAGCGCTTAGGCGATCATGTATCTTTCGATACATATATATATATATATATATATATATATATATATATATATATATATTGGGATTTATTTTATTTATCCCAGCTCTACTTAGCGTATTGAGAACTCTACGTTTTAGCTTTATTACTCGCTTGGATTTTTTCTTTGGACTCGAGTCCAAAGAAAAAACCCAAGTTCTAGTTCTTTCTTTTTCCCCAATTTTTTCCTCAGGTACCAATTTGTTTTAATAGACTTACAAGTTCTGCTATCCGAGGTTTTTTCCAACCGAGTATTACTATTAGTATAATAATAATAATAATAATAATAATAATAATAATAATAATAATAATAATAATAATTATTGATATGGCAGTCCCTGCAGACTGCAATGTGTCTTTGAAGATATTCGAAAAACTGTCAAAATACAAGGACCTTGAAATAGAAATCTCAAAAATGTGGCACATGGGAACATCAACAATTCCTGTTGTAGTTGGAGCCCTTGGACTGGTTGGAAAATATTCCAGTAGGCTGATTGAAGGGATCCCTGGAAGTCCATGCCTCAAAGAGATACAAAAAATTGTTCTGACAAGTACAGCCCACACTTTACGAAGGGCTTTATCTATGTAATTATTATTTTCTTTTTTTTTTGCAGTGGAAAGTGTCATGATGCCATTTCTAACCTTAGGTTCCTGGGCGGGACCCGGAAAGAAACGTGTAAACGCCAGATATCAAAGAAAATAATAATAATGATAATAGAAATATATATATATATATATATATATATATTGTGCAGGAAGTGGTCATCGGCACTGAAGGTGAGACTCTATCTATGAGTTAAATAGTTGAGTCGATTAGAATCTCTTGCTTTGGGTGACATGCAATATTGAAAGAAAACTCTGTATTCAAACCTGAAACTGGCTCTTTTGGGAAACTGTCGTCGCTCACTGGGCACCATTTTTCTGTTATAAGTTCGATCGAAAAGCGTGTCTAGTTTTACACAAGAACTTCAACACTCTAAACAAATCGGTTGTCTAGCGGTTGAATTCTAAACAGAACTGATGTATCAGAATTATTTGGAACGTCTATCATATACAGGGTCGGGGGAAAGAGACTCCATATTGAAAATTACTCATAACTTATATCACCACATTTTCATAAAACAAAATATAGTGGGATCCCTTTGAGCCCCGCGTTCCTGAACAATTTTAACCCTTCTGCCTGAACCCCTGAATCGAAATTCGCAAATTATTGGTATGTAATGTTTCACGGTAGATATAAAAATAGTTTCAAGTGTTTACCCACAGTTCAACCGGTGGCTGGGCATTACGTCATTTTTCTCAACCAACGATAAAGCGGTGGTCAGGCTCAAAGGGTTAAAGCGGTAGGATTTCATTGTTAATTTCTGGTTTGATATCAGAGTGATGAGTGCAGGCCAGAATAGCGCAACGACTGACACTGCATATGTGTGCTCAGCTAGCATCTCGTTACGAAGTTTGACAGTCCGTGGTTCAAATTCAGAGATGGTGACCCAGTGTTTATGGATGTCGTGCTTCTGTAGATGTCAAAGCCATAAGAAACTGTCATACCAAGCTGATGAGTACCGGAACTGTGGTAGATATCCATACAAGCGGTCCGCCTTCGACATTCAGATTGAAAGAAAATGTGCAGGAGATAGAACGTTCCCTATTTGTACCATTATTATTTTTCTATGTGACATGTCACTTCAAGACGTTGGCGATCATGGCTCTCCACAATTTCCTGTCCTTTATAGCTCTTAATAAATCTTGTGTTTTTGTTATCTCTCCTAAACTCTATTTCACTATTCATTTACAAGAGCTCGCTAGATAGGTCTTGCGTTGTTTTTCTCTGACCCTCCTGCCTTCAATCTGTCCTATGAGTATCAGATTTTCCAAGCCCTCTTTCCTCATTATGTGACCTAGAATTTTCAACTGCTTCTTCCTGATGTTAAGTATATGTATCCTTTTTGCTTGCATTTTCTCTAAAACTTTGCCCTTGCTCACATGTTCGGTCTATGGTATCTTCAGCATCTTTGTGTAGAACCATATTCCTGTTGCTTCAAGTCTCTTCTTTACCTGGCATATAGGATCATGGCGATCATGGCTCTCCACAATTCCCTGTCCTTTGTAACTCTTAATAACTTCGTCTTTTTGTTATTTCTCCTAAACCCTGTTTCGCCATGTAATACATGTTTAATGTAGTTTGAATGTAGCAATCCGACGTAGGAAGTAATTTGTTCAATGTAACAGCGCCAATGTCTCGTAGCAGCTATTCAGGAATTCTTAAAGTCTTCCATATCAGAGGTTGGATATTTGGAGAGAGAGTAGGTGTTGTGGTAGGATCCACCTAATTTGCATAGTGGAGTACCGACTATATAAATATGGTTGGTACCGGGAAGACAGGGAGGCGAATCAAGAGATTCAACTAGAGACTCTGCCCGACTGCGACTTAGTTAACACATTCTCCAGGAACGGTCTTCCAAGGAATATACAAAAGACTATATGTAAATATTGTGTACACTTTCTTGTTTCAATACATTTTGTTCTAAGTACATCTTGTGTTGTTGCATTATTATTCCATGCATTAGTCAAGTTTCAACAGTAGGAAAACGTAGTTCTGCAGGTCTCCTCAGCTAACAGGTTAGCAGTAGATATTGCGAAAAAGAAAACAAAATGGCCGCCTTTATAAACATCGGGTCGAATATTTCAAGTCTTCTGATTGGTTAACCTTCTATGGGTGTACTATAAAATGAGTCAGCATTAGTACACAAAAATTGTAGCACGCCATCCATTTACTTAAGTTCATCAAGTATATTATGCATAATTTCCTTTGGCCCTCTTGCTTTCAATCTGTGCTGTGACTATCAAATTTTCCAAACACTCTCTCCTCATTATGTGCCCTAGAATTGCCGACTCTCTCTTTGTGATGTTACGTATGTTTCCTATTTGTTTCCATTTTCTCTAAAACTTCGTCGCTGCTCACATTTTCGGTCAATGACATTCTCAGCAGGCTTCAAAAGTTTGTATCCGTTAACAATAACACATTTTTAAAAAAAATCATTTAATCGTCAGTTACTTACCATTGCCTGAAGAAGTACAATCATATTATTGAAACACTGGACATTGAGTTCTACTTGGATTTTATTTATATAAATATATATATATATATATATATATATATATATATATAGTTTATATATATATATATATATATATATATATATATATATATATATTAAGCACAAATATTATTTATCTGTCTATCTGTTTATCTCTCTAGCGATAAAACCATATTTTAAATCAATTAATATAAAATATTAATGCTCTGTAAACTTACATTGAGCACTATTGTGTAAAAATAAAAATATCTATAAGAACACCGGATTTTATATCTTACTGTTCTTTCTTTTTATTTATATATATATATATATATATATATATAAATATAAAATCCAGGTAGAACTCAATGTCTCGGACAGAGTAAGAATATAATATAAAAGGCTCAAACACTAATACTCTATGGTTTTAACACCATGGAATATTAGTGTTTGAGCCTTATATATATATAAATATATATATATATATATATATATCGATAACAATGATATTGTAATTGTAAAACCTGAAATCTTGTCATTGAAAGTATAAAAGAAAGGACATTTAAGGCAAGTAGTGTTTGCAATGAAGTACTCAATATCAGGGCATTAATAGAATTTATACAAATAAAATTAGTCAGCTGCTTAACATGCTGAGCCCTTCGACTTTGAAGTTTCGTAGACGAAACTTTTTGTAATCGTTCAGTCCACTTGTCAGGGATCGCTGATAGGTCCTGACGCGTGGGCAGAACAATTGCAAAATGATTCGTCTACAAAACTGCAGATTCAAGGTGCTGAATATACCATCAATCAGCTAAGTGACAAATTTTATTCGTATTAATCCAACCGAGTTCGAAATCCAGTCGAATCCGTTACATTCACTTACGTGCTAATAAACTTGGGAAAGGTATTAATCCTCTTCTTCTCTCTCCAGCTATGGGTAAATAGCAGCGGCAGACTACGTTCATTGTAATTGTAGCCGTGGATGGCAATTGTTCTAGAAGTATTTGAATTCAAAACTTGCGGAGGGTTGTTTGGGGAACTTATGGCACATAATGCACAAGGTATCTGTATTCAGCCCTTCAAAAAGTGTGGTCGGTTCTGTACAATAATAAAATCATATGTGCTGGTGTCTGGCTGTCGGTTCTGAGGAACTGAGTTACTGACCATCATACGTCGAATACGACCGGAGAGTCCATCATATATATATATATATATATATATATATATATATATATATATATATATATATATATATCTGAGAGCATTAAGAATCTGCAGCCCCCAATATTTACCTAAAGAAGAAACATACTTAGAAAACACATTCAAAAACCTACAATACCCATCTCATTTCATCCACAACGCAAGAAGAAAGGCATACGAAATATACAACCGATACTAAAATAATAACATAATCCACAATAATAAATTACATGAAAACAGATGCATAATATTACCGAACAAATCTGTCACATCCACTATCCAGAACAACCTATCTCATCTAAATAATCTTAAAATAGTCACACTTCCAAAACCATTATGGATATACTCAGATCCTCAAACACTAATAGCAATAATATTTCTAAAGCAGGCATTTATATTATATATATCCACACAATATTGTCATCCACCCACAGACCCTTTCGCTGTATCACAGCTCATCAGTGTGGCTAGACGTCCGGTTGCCTCTAGCTAGGATTGAAACCCTACTGAGTTGGTGTACGGCAGAGATGAAGGTGAATTTGAGCGTATTTATTTTTAGATAAACACACAGTGACTGAGAGAAATCTATTCGATTTACCGAAGAGTCTTGCATTATTAGCCGTAATAGTGACTGTTTACAAACCCACACTTCCTCACCAGAGAGCTATTGTTAAATATAACGGACAATGAATGTCTATTATGTCTGAGCATGCGCTGTTCTAACGTTCGAAAGTTTGCATTAATTTCTGGTGAAAATATAGACAAAAATTGGACGGGAGAGTACGCTATATATATATATATACATTAGGTGCTGGTGTTAATAAAATAGTGTTCGATGTAGAATAACAGAGCTATAATAATAAATATACATTTTCCCTACCAATAGCACGACTCTGAGTTGCCCAAAGCAATCTTCAGAAAACTCTTTTCAGTCCGCACCTGAAGATTGCGTTGTGTATGAAACTGAGAGTTGTGCTACCGGTGAGGAAAAATGAATATATATTATTAACACACACACACACACACACACACACACATATATATATGATTTTTTTATTCTCGTGGGTTCGTGCCTTACTGGGTGATTCATTGCTTCATCCTTATACCAATGTCTGTTTAAATAAAAAAAAATGGCTTTGAATTGTTTGGCATTGTTCATCGTACACACAAATTAAATAGACTGAGAAAATAATTCCTAACTACAGAGGCGTGCCAAATTACCAAGCCTACATTTCGGACCCCCTCACAAAAGAATTTGTAATAGCCCCCTCTTCTTGATTGCTAGATACGGAACAAAAGAAATTATGAATGAATAAAAATCACTATAGTAAAAGAAAAAGGAAAAAAGAATTAAACGTTATTTTTATGCTTGTAAATTATTGCGACTCTGCAACGTTTTGTTTCCTATCGAAATTCCTAACCATCAAATCATCATGCGAATGGTATTTTTCATATTATTTATAGAAACGGCCAATAGTTGTTGCTATAACTGGCGGCCATTTTGTTGTGATTGTTATAACGGTATACTTTAATGTCGCTCTCTCTATTATCTTCTTTGTCCCTTTGAATTAATTGAGAAGGAAACAATTACAGCGGCGTTTGGCGTGGGCAAACAATCTGCGGCCTTCCGATCCATGATACCCGACGTTTTTGCAATTGTTATCGCTTTGGTATTTTTTCACCTCTCTCTCTCTCTCTCTCTCTCTCTCTCTCTCTCTCTCTCTCTCACTCTCTCTCTCTCTCTCTCTCTCTCTCTCTCTCTCTCTCTTGTTTGCTTTCATTTTTCCCTTTCTTACTGTTTCATTTATTTTTTTCTTTTTTCGGTTTTGCTTCTTTTTTTCTTCTTTTCTGACCACATCTTCTTTCTTATTTACTTCCTTACTTTCTTATTCCATTCTTAATTTTACTCCTTTCTTCTTTCTTCTTTTTATTTTTTGTTTATTCATTCCTTTCTTACTTCTTTCTTTCCTTTCTTTTTCTTTTTCCTCTCCGGTTTACTCGCTTGGTTCTGCCATTTTTTGTTTCTTTTTCCTACTTCCTTTCATTACTTTTTCTTTCTTTCTTTCTTTCTTTCTTTCTTTCTTTCTTTCTTTCTTTCTTTCTTTTCTTTCATTTCCCTTTCTTATTTCTTCCCTCTCTCACTCCCTCTCACTTTCTATATATCTAACTCAATGTATTTCTTTCTTTCTTTCTTTCTTTCTTTCTATCTATCTATCTATCTATCTCAATTTGTATTTATCTATCTGCTCATATATATATATATATATATATATATATATATATATATATATATATATATATATATATATATATATTAATATTATTATTATTATTATTACTTAACTGTTATTTTTAATTGATACCCGGATTTGAGTAGACGCTCCATTTATTAAACAGTATATTTATTTTCGTCTACCGGCCTAAATATTCAAGAAATCTTAGTAAAAAAAAAATATGCTCTCCGGCACGATTCAAGCATGCGTCCCTCTAGGCATTAGACTGTCTCGGCCACAAAGTGCATCGATGATCAAGCAAAGTTGTATAGTACCTTATAAACGCAATTTTTTTCAAACTTTCGAAATATACATATCTGCTCAGTTTCGTATCCGAAAGTAATCAAAACAATTGCCAAGGAAGTGATACATACATACATACATATATATATATATATATATATATATATATATATATATATATATATATATATATATATATATATATATATGAAGACATTTATAATATGTTTAACGTACTTTTTATAGATACAAGTATTTAAGCAAATGCTCTGTTTTATAATAAAACAGAGCATTTGCTTAAATACTTGTATCTATAAAAAGAACGTTAAACATATTATAAATGTCTTTAAATAAATTGTCGGACTATGTCCAATTGAATATATATATATATATATATATATATATATATATATATATATATATATATATATATATATATATATGTATACATATATATATATATATATATACATATATATGTATACATATATATATATATATATATATATATATATATATATATATATATATATATATATATACATATATATATATATATATTTGTATATATATATATATCGAACGGCTTAGGGGTAGATTCTCCAACTGACGCAAATTCAGCTAGGTTTCGAGCCTAGCTAGAGGCAAACGGACGTCTAGCCACACTGATGAGCTATGATACAGCAAAACAGTCTGTCTGTGGGGACAATATATATATATGATTAATACAAATATAAAATTTATCACTGATTGATGTTATTACCTTCAGCATTCCGACTCTAGAGTTTTGTAGACGAATATATATATATATATGCTGTGAAGATGTTATGCTGACCATTATTCAAGATTCCTCTTTCAAGATCGATGTAGAGTAAAACGGAAGACGTAAAAAAAATACTGTTTGGTACCGGTTCAGCTGCCCGGACAAAGAGTACGAACATATGCTGCCCATTATTAAAGATGCCTCTTTCAAGATCGATGTAGATTAAAACGGAAGAGGTAATAACAATACTGTTTGGTACCGGTTGAACTACCCAGACGAAGACTACGAACATATTATGCTGCCCATTATTCAAGATGCCTCTTTCAAGATCATGTAGATTAAAACGGAAGAGGGGATAACTATACAGTTTGGCACAGGTTTAACTACCCAGACGAAGACTACGAACATATTATGCTTCCTATTATTCAAGACACTTCTTTCAAGATCGATGCAGAGTACAACAGAAGAGGTAATAACAATACTGTTTGGTACCGGTTCACCTTCCTGGACAAAGACTACGAACATATTATGCTGCCCATTATTCAAGATGCCTCTTTCAAGATCATGTAGATTAAAACGGAAGAGGTAATAACAATATTGTTTGGTACCGCTTCAGCTAGCCATACGAAGACTACGGGCATATTATGCTGCCCATTATTCAAGATCCCTCTTTCAGGGTGTAGATAGCGTGCAAATGAAGAGGAATAAGACAATGCAATTTGCCACCAGTGTAACCGCCTGGACGAGCTCTAGGAACATATGCTGCCCATAATTATCCCTCTTTCAGCGTGGAAGTAGGGTGCAAAGAATGATGAAAAATCAGTACAATTTACTACCGGTGCTCCTGCCTGGACGAGGCTTACGAACATGTTATACTGCCCATGAGTCAAAATCCCTCTTTCAGGGTGGTGGTAGAGGGCAAAGAAAGATGAAAATCAATGCAGTTTGCTACTGGTGCCACTATCTGGATGAGGACTCCGAACATGTTCTGCTGCCCCTAAATCAATATCGCTTGTTTGGTCTAAAGTAGAGTGCAACAGGCGAGGAAAAACAATATAGTTTGCTACCGGTACAGCTGCAGAAGTTGCCGGGACCTTATGCAACACCCCATCCAACCGGCTTAAGGCTTCAAATCCGCATTCGTGTACGCTTTGCTCCTTAGCCTTCTCTTCTTTAGGAGATATCCGCAAGCTAGTAAGGGTTTTCATTCAGAATATCCTTTCTCCTAGACTGCCCACCAACCAAGGCAAGTGTATCAGGTTTGCCTTGCTATATAACCGACAACTAGATGAATTTATAAATTTCCCAATATAGCTATATCTTTTGTAAATTTGCGTAAGCGATTTACTAAGTGTAGCTTAGATGTGGTATAAGGCCATGACTCTAGAGCCGCCAATGAGGATGAAACTCTCTACACAGTCGTAAGTGATCTAGCGAGACAAGCTTGCTAGCCGTTACCTCAAGTCGAATTACTAAGTTTAGCTTAGATGTGGCGGAGGGCCGTAACTTTAAAGCTCCTAGTGAGGATCGAATTCACTACTCAGTTGGATTTGATTTAGAGAGATTAGCTAGGTGCTACAATTTTCTATTTTTACGAAATTTAATAATCTTACATGGTTAATCGCTTAAGAATACCAAATGTTGTAAGCTTGGATGTGCGGGTGGTGTAATGGATAATGGCTCGGAATTTTTAAACTGAGAGCCGAGTTCCTATTGCCGTTGGGTACATTATATTCACTTATGTGGAAATACATTTGTAAAAGGTATGAATCCCCCCCATGTATTATTAAGAGTTGTATCGCTAAACCATTATTATCTAAAAAAACTTCTGGCTTTAAATATCCGTCATGAAGCTATTGGAGGAGAAGAGACGTCTACATCTAACAGTTTCAACAGTAAAGGGGTGGGAACGGGATGCCAGCCTCGTATGACGCTTAAATTCATAAGGCCTGGGAACCAGCGAAAGCAGCTCATCGGAGCAATTACCGTGAAAGTATTTGTAAAAAAAGACAGAGCGAGGCAACGGCGCGTCTGTGAGAGAGCGACTGCAGACAAGATGACAGATCAGGGCCAATTACGTTGCATATCCGTCTCTGGATTTTATCAAGAACCCTGGGGCAAACAGCAGGGGCTCCAGACCATATATGGCAGCAATACTCCATGCAAGGGCGAATGGTTGATTTATAGATTTGGAGGATCGATTCCGGGGAGAAAAATTTCCTGGCCCGGCACAGGGAGCCAACTTTCCTTGCGGTGGATGAAGCAATTGACTCGATGTATTTGTTCCATCTCAGGTCAGCGGACAACGTGAGACCGAGCAGCCACAGAGAGGAGATCTCGAGAAGTTGGGCTTCAGACATTCTAATGGGATGCATTGTTTAAATACACCGAATTTTAATTTAATTTTAATTAGATTTTACTTGAAAAGATTTAAATGAAATAAATACAATTTTTTTAGAAGAAACAAATTATTTCAATAGGTGAGACTAAGCTGTTGTTAAATTCTTTTTCATTATTATTAAAAACATTGCAAAATTATTTCATTACGTAAATACAGTCAGTTGCTGGGTTTTTTAAAGCAAGTTCATCCCAAACAAAGAAGTAAAGCCACTGAGACTTGAGGTGTTATTGGGTGTGGAAGAATAAGAAAACAGAAACATTACTAAGGAACAAGAACAAAAGAAGAGTAATCGGAAGAACAGCAAATAGCGATTGACATTGCATTTAAATTTTTAAAGATGAAAGTTGGCTGAAAAGCATGGAACCGGAAGAGAGTTCCACAAGCAAAAAGTGCGAGAAAAGAAACTGTTAGCATAGAATTTACGGTTGTAAATTGATGAGATCTCGACGCCAGTCTAGTACATGCTTTAAAATAATTGCTAAAAATTATTTCCTTTTTTCTTTCTTTACTTCTGTCTTTTTCATTCTTTCCTTTTCTTTCTTACCTTCTTTCTTTTTTCTTTATTTCCTTCCTTCTTTTTTCTTTATTTCCTTCCTTCCATACGTCTTTCTTTCGTTTTTAAACCGCGTTCACCACAAGTAAGGCAGTAAAGGCGTTACAGAAAAAAGAAACATCTTTAAGGAGCGAGTACAGAAGAAGAGTAATCAGGAGGACAGTAGATAGCGATTAATATTGCATTTAAATTTTTAGAGTTGGCTGGAAAGCATGGAGCTGGAAGAGAGTTCCACAAGCGAGGAGTGTGGTAGAAGAATCTGTTACCATAGAAATTATGGTTACATCTAGCCAATTAAGCTGCAAATTGGTGAGACCTCGCCGCCAATCTAGTACTGCGCTTAATTTCATAAAGTCTAAGTGCCAGTGTTTTTATAAATAAAAACATTGAGAGGACATATATTACTAGTTTAATCTGTCAGCTTGAAGAATATTCGTTGAGTTAAAGTAAAATTTGTTTACTAGCATATCCAATTGAAGTTGAAAACTAATAACTGTTGGCAATGCGTGAACAAATTCAAAAATAACGTAAATTATTATACTTGTAAAATCTGTAATATCTATCTCAAAAAATATGAGAAGTATTGGGAACAGCTGTTGTATCAAAATATGGACGTTATAAAACTGATTCTGTTGCTCTTACGACCGAACAATTCCTTTATCTCCCTGTGTGAGATTAACAAAATAATACTTTTTGTCCGCCTCACACAGAATTAGATCGGGAAAAAATCGCTGGACACTCCTTAAAGATTGAAAACGAAAAAGCTTTTAAAAAGTGGCAGGGGTTAGTGGACGCCTTACATCGCGCATACTACTAGAAACAATATCTACGACAAGATTTTATAATCTCCGAGATTTCATCCTCTTATACTAAGAACCATCCCTTCCGTGATATTCCCTTCCCCCACTGCCTTGATCCCTGATAATGTCAGTCGCTATTTACTGTGTCATCTCTAAATACCGCAGCAGGAGTTCAAATCAAGGATTCGTCTTTAATCTCTTTTGAAATGCCAGGAAGCCAGCAGTTGTGCACCTGATACAAATTAGCTACGCCAAAAGTGTAAGAAGTCTCTTGGGCTTTTCTGAACGGCTTTCTTCAAAGGATCTCGGATTTCTGATCGAAGGGAATATAATAGTGAATAATAATAACTAGCAGAACCAACGTATTTACTAATAACTTTTTTAATGCTTCACTGTACTCTTCAAACCATGACCATTCCCAGATAAGTGATGTTTATTCCTGCAGAAATACAGAAAATGTGGCACAAGGCCAAAAGGGAGATGGAGAAGACTGGTCATCACCTAACTTAGCTAGCCACAACCACTGATCCAATTATTCGATAATGTTCCTTACACCTTCTTTTATGTGCCGTGTCCTTTCAAGACGTAGGCAGTCATGGACCTCCACATCATCCTATCCTTCGTAGCTCTTAATAAGTTTGGTCTTGTTGTTATTTCTCCTAAACCCTGTTCCGTCATCCATTTACTCAAGTATATTATGCGTTGTTTTCCTCTATCCATCTTTGCTTTCAATCTGTCCTGTGAGTATCAGATTTTCCAAGCCCTCTTTCCTCATTATGTGCCACGGAAATTTCCACCGTCTCTTCCTGATGTTAAGTATAAGTGTCTTTTTGTTTCCATTCTCTCTAAAACTTGCTAGGTAGGTTATGCGTTGTTTTCCTCTGTCCCTTTTTGCCTTTAATCTGTCCTGTGAATATCAGATTTTCCAAGCCCTCTTTCCTCATCATGTACCCTAGAGATTTCCACCGTCACTTCCTGATGATAAGTAAAACTTTCCTTTTTGTTTCCATTTACTCTAAAACCAAGTCGTTGCATACGTATTCTGTCCAAGGTATCCTCATCATCCTTCAGTAGAACCTCATTCCTGGTGCCTCTTGTATTTTCCTTATCTTTTAGGAGATTGTCCAGCATTCACTGCTCTATTCACTTCATCAGTCCCTCTTGCCATCAATCTGTGCCGTGAGTATCAGATTTTCCAAGTCCTCTTTCTTCATTATGTGCTCTAGAAATTTACACAGTCTCTTCCTGATGTTAAGAATAAGTGTCTTTTTGTTTCTGTTTTCTCTAAAACTTGTTAGGTGGGTTATGCGTTGTTTTCCTCTATCCCTCTTTGCCTTCAATCTGTCCTGTGAGTATCACATTTTCCAAGCCTTCTTTCCTCATTATATGTCCTAGAAATTTCCACAGTCACTTCCTGATGTTAAGTATAACTTCTCCTTTTTGTTTCCATTTACTCTAAAACCTGCTTGTTGCTCACGTATTTGGTCGAAGGTAACCTCATCATCCTTAAGTCGAATCACATTTCTGTTGCCTCAAGTATTTTCCTTATCTTTGAGGAGATTGTCCAGCATTCACTGCACCATTCATCAGTTCCTCTTGGCCTCAATCTGCCCCGTGGGTATTAGAGTTTCCAAGCACTTTTTCTTCACTATGTGCCCCAGAAATTTCAACTGCCTCTTCCTGATGTTAAGTATAAGTATCCTTTTCGTTTACATTTTTTCTAAAACCTCGTTGTTTGCCACGTGTTCGGTTCATGATATCCTCAGCATCTTTCTGCAGAACCGCATTTCTGTTGCTTCAAGTCAATTCTTCATCTTTTAGGAGGTTGTTCAGCATTAAAACGACACATTCTTACTTACCATTCTTACTACACTCACCTTAGCACCACGATATCTCCATGAAGTATTAACTAGTCCCCATATGTAAAATTCGTCTGTGTTTAAAAATAACAACTTTTAAAAAGCTAATCCCTAGGTATATATATTTACAATGTATATAAAAAAAATCTTATTTATAAAAACTAAACAAAATAATGTTAGTAATAAAAGCCCACCAGAATCCTAAATTCTGGTAGAAACTTTACTTAACCAGACGAAATTGATGCGGGACTGAATAAAATAATTGATAAGAACCACACAAATCAAATACGAAAGCATTTACTAATCGGAGCATAAGGTAGCTAGTATGGACCACCCAGTGAGGATCGAAGTCACTATTCAGTCATAACTGATCCAAAAAGACAAGATTCCTAACAATTACACTATGACAAAGTGACCACCATTGCCAGATAGTCATAAGAAAAGTAAGATATTCTCTTAAAAATACTGAAATATCTTCAACAGATTGTTAGTTCACGAAACATGATTCAACCAGTGAGTGTTAAATTATATGTCTATGTAAAAAAAAAAGAAAATTATATATCTACATATTAAGACATACAAATATTTAATTATTTTATTTGTAGAATTAATTACTAACTACTCATTCGCTTTGAAATGGACACCCCGGCCCTGCCTTGGCTTGGCCTCTTTCCGTGGGTGACTGATATGTTGATACAAATTGTTACCCCTTACGCCCCCTATTGGTTTGGTCGCTTCAGCCGTCCCCATAGTAATTAATTCTACGAATGAATATGCTTATAAAGATGCGTAAACTTTAAGATTAGTTATTCCAAAAATTTCGCTTGAGGATGAAACAGAACTTGATACTTTAATTCAATTTAATTTTAATAATTATATTGAAGTTTTTGGCTCTTGTTTTTGAAACATGAGAACTCTTATGAAGTGAAGGAGTCGTATTTTTTTTTTAAATAATTATAATTATAAGTTAGGCTCTACTTTTGTATTGAGCACTGTTTTTTAAAAATAAAAACCAAAATACTAAAGAACTTCGGATTATTTACCTAACGCGTTCTTTCCTATTTTTCTATATATTTGCGCACGACGCACGCACGCACACACACACACATACATACATACATGTATATATATATATATATATATATATATATATATATATATATATGTGTGTGTGTATATATATATATATATCACTGCATTCATTTGTAACTATCTTACACTGTTCACCATTCTGTCTATCTTGCTGTGCCTTCTTTTTCCCCGTCCTGGGTATGACGATAAACTACATCCGCGTCCTGGGTAAGACGATAAACTACGTCTGACAACAAAGCCTCTGATTAGAAGGTTTTGACGAGCGTGGAACTACTTCTTAATTGCTGGTGTTCCCAGGTCTACTCTGACCCGGGGTGGTGGCACCTTTTGGGGTCCCAGCTGTGGGCGGATGGTTGACCCCTAAACTGAGGTCGGGCGCTGTGAGTGTGTAGAAATGGATTTTAATGGCAGAAATGCTTTGTAAAAAATTGTTGCGAACGGTTCATTTTTTAAGAAAATTGTTACCAGCAATACATTAAAAAAGTATTACGAGCAATACATTTTTGAGGCGATTGCCAACGATTCATTTTTGAAAAAAAAATATTACCAGCTATACATTTTTGGAAAAAATCTTGTCGGCATTAAATAATCTATTGAGGTAAATATGCCGTAAAAGAAAACAAACCAAACCAAACTTCCTTTTCCCTTTCTTCTGTCCTGCATATTTCTTTCTTTCATTTTGTCTTCTGCCATGAATATTGTCAAATTCGACCAGAAAAGAAAAGAAAAGAAATTGAATTATGAAATATGTTATCAGATTCTGTCATGGAATACAATTTATGTGAGTCATAAGTGACTACAACCCGTAGGAATATTGTTTAATCAATGACCCGATCTTGTTTGCCGATGTTTTTTACACAATCAACAAACGGACCTTTTAATCTGATCCTGTAACTTCTATCGGATTTATTTACAAACAATATGACTTATACAATAACTGAGTTCACTTTTCTGTTTTTTTCTTTAATTCACTTTTTAGTACACAAAACAAGGGCAAGTCGCCAAGGAAAATGCACAAAGGGTTCATATTCATAAAAATGACATTAAATACGATCTTGTAGTTTCTCGTCGCTTAACTTCAGTATTGGTGTGGTATTATATTCTGTACATAGGACTGAACTACTGGCAATATGTCCAGTGCGGTGAAGAAGTCAGCGGCCATCGCAGAGGGTTCCCCTCAATAAAAGCAATGATCACGTGTCCGTGAACGATGTTTTAAGTTGGAGGATATTAACTGTGGCGAGTATTGGTCTCTACCAGGTTTACTTGCCAAAGACATGCTACACATGAATGAATATCCCTCCGGTTTTCAACCCAAATATCTTGAAGGAACTGGCCATGTGCTTAACGATGCAACAAGCCTACGACCATGCTCAGGCATGAAACTGATGGCGAAACAGTGACTATTACGGCTAATAATGCATGACTCTTCGGTAAATCGAATCGAGTTCTCTCAGTCACTGTGTGTTTATCTAAAAAAAATTTAATACGGTTAAATTCACCTTCATCCCTGCTGTGCGCCAACGGCTTAGTGGTAGAATCCCCCAAATGACTCCAATTCAGTCGGGTTTCGATCCTAGCTAGAGGCAACCGGACGTCTAGCCACACTGATGAGCTGTGATACAGCGAAACAGTCTGTATGTGGATGACAATATATATATATATATATATATATATATATATATATATATATATAGATAGATAGATAGATAGATAGATAGAGAGGGGCAGCATATTTTCATTCAAACATGTTTGGTTAAATAATTTAGATGTATTATGTCTATTTATTTTCATTTTAATCCTTTCAAGTCCACGAATTAATTTCTTGGTGGTTGTAGAAAATTGATTAAGAAAAATTCCTAAATTTTCTTTCAAATAATTTTTATTTTCCCAAGTACTTTCAATCTCATCTGAGACCATCTTCAAGGGTTGCATATCTATGAATATGCTATGCATTAACACCGTAAATTCAAAATATTTTTCACCGCTATGCAAGGGGGGTAACTTATGTGATTTTTTAATTGCTGTATTTTAATTTAATATTTCTTTTTATATAACACTTTGCTGTTACAAACATTTAAGAACGTTGTTGCTATACTCGTAGATGACTTTATTTATTTTGGACCGCAATTCTCTTATATAAAGGGCTTTCAGAATTTTAGGTTTTTGTTTATTATTATCTTGATGGAACACTGGTGTTTTTTCGACTAATATCTGTCTAAACTGTAAAAGTGAAAACGAGTGTTCTTTTAAATGTTCTGAGATTGTACTATGATCGTTCAAGTGATACGTAAGCCTTCTCGTCATCGTCATTGTTGTAAAACCAACATACGTAATAATTTTTTTATCAGAGATGCAATCTCCCAAAGGACATTTAAACTTATATTAAATTGGTATCATGTTCAATTTTATTCATGTTAATATTAACATACGTCTAAACCATTTAATCAAACATGCTTGAATATATATATATATGTGTGTGTGTGTGTGTGTGTGTGTGTGTATGTGTGCCAGAGTAACACAAATAGTAAAATATTTGTTAAAACAGAACGTATTAAATGTGCTTAATACTTATTCGGAAGACCAAACTTGTGTGACAGAGAGAATTTGGGAAACACACACACACACACACACACACACACACACACATATATTTTTTTATTGAAATTAGAGTAGATTTGAACAGCAAAATTAGATCAGAACAATTTTGTTTACTGAGGGAAACCTGATCTTGCCCATTTGGAATTGGGTCATTTGGAAGACAATGGTGATCGGTTAAAATTTGAAATAGAGCTTACTCAGGCTATGAGAACTTTGAAAGTCACATAGTTTTGGGTTGACAGCAACACTCATGATAAACTTGTGGGGACCAAGGGTCTATTTATGATCAGTCAAATTTATCTATATAAACGCGTAGTTATGGTGAAAAAGTGGCAGTCGGGAGAGAATTCACAAAGAAACTAGAGAGGCCGCGATCGGTCGGCGCGTCGTCGTCGCCTGCGTGCCGTCACGCGCATGAGCACCCGCGTCGATCGTTATGGGTCTCGGCGCTACAAAGCCGACGAGAAAGGTAGACGAGAAAGGCCGACGAGAAAGGCCGACGGAAGAGTAAGACGGAAGTGACCAGACGGAAGAGGCAGAGAGTGGTTGGCTTGTCTGCCGTCGAGTCCAGTCGAGCTGGAGAGAGAGGTCGGAGATTGGGAGTGACATCAGAGGTTGGAGCCAGGTGCCCGCTTACATATTTTGTTGATATACGTACGAAGAAGCGAATTACTCCTCCAACGTCTAAGGCTACTACTGCTACTATTATTACTACAACTGGAAACGGAAACGTCGAACAAGCTACAATAATTAAGAGTCGCATATCGTTCTGAGATGATTTCACAACAAGCTAATCACAACCCACTCTCTCTCTCTCTCTGTCTAGTATCCAGTGTATGAGTTTTTACGTCAATTATTTTCATTTCTGTAACCCGTTTCTTTTCTATACAATTTTTTCTACTCTATAAAAGACATTAACAATTCAACCATTGAATAGTTGTTTCTCCGGCTTTCTGCAGATATATATATTTTTTTTTTTTTGGTGCATTCTAAATTTCTTAGCACAGACTCTCCAACCGTATCTACATCTTCAGTCGACCGTGAATGGATGAACATCACTTCTGCTTTTTGGATTAAACCAAACACAACGTGGGCAGGAAGCAGGATTAAACCAGTGGACCGGTCGAATGATCTACGGGTGCTCAGGGGACCTACGGTCACTCCCTTAAGTTCGGTTAAGACCGAGTAGACACCTCAACCCAGAGAGTAAGACGTCGGAGGTTGAGGGGCTGGGGCGAAAGTGGTTCGACTTGCAGAGCTGTTTAATATTTAAAAAGGATGAAAGCCGACCAGAGCATACTACCGCCGTTTCGACCCCTACGGTCCCCTCAGGTGGTTTGTTCAGCAAATCAGCTACACGGAGCTCAACAACTTAAGCACTTACGAAACCGGAAGTAGTAGGGGAGAAAAAAATTTCTAACTTTAACATGGTTCAAATAATCCCAAGCTGATCTTCTTAAAATGTCTGTATTTGGTCATAAAATTCATTGCTGTTTTTATATGTTGCCATAGCCAGTTTTTCTTCTTGGCAGAGCCGACACGTATTCTCGACTATTACGTTAGTCTTTAAATTTCTTAAAATACTCCGTTTAATGCTTGGACTTTTGCTATGTTTCTCTATAAATTTCCAATAGTAGCTTACTAGTTTCGTGTTGTACCTATGCTCCGGAATCAGTTCCTAATTAGGTATTTGTGCTGATGACACAACAATTCACTCCTGTCTTAATAGTAAGTTTGATAAGCCCAGCAAAGTAAAACTGGCAGCTGCTCTACAAAACGAGCTCCAATCAGTTGTTAACTGGGGCAAGAAATGGCTTGTAAAATTTAATGCCTCCAGAACGAAACTGCTATCCTTTAATCATCATTAACAACCTTTTTTGGCTTCCATCAGCATGGCTGATGCTAACCTCCAAGAGAACAACTCATCGCACTTTCTTGATGATGTGTAGCGATTTATTATATCAAGTGCCAGGTCTGGTGCTAAGAAGTTTGCTTCACTGTGTCGTGCCAGACAGTTTCTCTCGTCAGAATCCATTTTGCACGTTATAAAGGTACCATTCTTCCGTGCATATCTGGTTTGGTACCCTGGGTACATTTCTCGATTTTCTCGACAAAATCAATAGAAGGGTCTGTAATGTTATCAGTCTTGACCTGACATCTTGACTTCAGTCACTTTCACACCGCTGTGACGTGGCCTTCCTCTATTTCTTCCAAAAATATTTTCATGGCAGTTGTTCTAATGAGTTCTCTCCCTTGCTACCTCGGCTACATGGATTTAAACGTATTACTAGATTGGCAATTAGGTCTCACCGTTTTACTGTTGAAATAGGTTCTATTCTAATAGTTTATTTTCTCGCACTTGTCACTAGCTAAACTCTCTTCATGTTTTTTACTTCCTTTTTTTTAATCATTTCACTCCGAGCAAGGCGATAATGTTACTAAGACGCAAGAGGCTACTGAGAAGGAAACAGAATGAGAAGACTTTAGAAGGAACCGGAAACCCAATCCTAAACAAGAAACAAGGGATAAACTTCTAATCCTGTTCAAAAGACAGAGGAAGAATGTTAACCGGACAATAGGCGAATGTAAAATGTAACGTCAATGCCATCTTCTGTATCCCTGAATGCCGTTCTTAAAAGAATAGTAAAGAATCGAGTTACAAGGGATAGAAAGTTGTGGAGAGCCATGATCCCCGACATCCTGAAAGAACACGATACTTAATTTTTTTTTTTTTTTTTGTAAAACATAAAGCTTATTTTTACACTTGATTTTGCCGAAATCTAATTAAAATATCAAAACGTTAACTTGGGAGAAAAAATATTTTAAAATTATTTTATCGCTTCTTCTTCTTCTTCTTCTTCTTCTTCCTCTTCTTCTTCTTCTTCTTCTTCTTCTTCTTCTTCTCATTAAAGATTTCTGACTTTCTTTTACTTTCAGTAACCCCCTTACGTCTTAGTGGTATTATCGCCTTACTCGGAGTGAATTGATTACAACACGCATACGCAGGCATGCAGATGACAGTGTTGCTGGCAGACTATCTGGGTAGCATAGTAACAGTCGATGAAAAATGTAGCACCGAAATCCAGAGGTGCATTGGAATAGCAAGATACCTTCCAGAAACTAAACAAAGTATTAAGAAACTGAAATATTTTCTTAGAAACAAAGAAAAGAATACTGAACTGATCTGTCATATCTATCCTTCTATTCTGACAGGGAAATACTAAACTATTTCCTTAGAGATAAAGAGACATGAATCAATAGAGGTGTGGTACTACAGAAGGATGCTGAGAATACCATATGCAGGGCATATGAACAATGAAGGAGTTTCTTTAAAGAAATATGAAAAGGGTACTCATACTTAAAATAAAAAAGAAGCAGTTAAAATTTCTTGGACGCTTAATGAGGAAATAAGGTGAGCGCCTCGACGAGGTGTACTGGTTAGCAAAGCTTGTCTCGTGATATCGATCCTCACTGGGTGCCCCATACTTCTGCCTTGTGCCACATTTAAGCTACGCTTAAAAATCACCATAATGAGAAAAGAGGACTTAGAGAATCTGACACTCACAAGACATACTGAAGGGGAGCAAACTGAAACAGAGAGTAACCTACCTAATTAGTTTGGCTGAATGGGTGTCAGGTAGTGGGCAACGAGGAATAGTATAGAATCGAGTTACAAGGGATAGAAAGTTGTGGAGACCCATGATCCCCGACATCATCGTGAAAGAACACGACACATAATTTTTTTTTTTTTTTGTAAAACGTAAAGCTTATTTTTACACCTGATTTTGCCGAAATCTAATTAAAATATCAAAACGTTAACTTGGGAGAAAAAATATTTTAAAATTATTTTATCGCTTCTTCTTCTTCTTCTTCTTCTTCTTCTTCTTCTTCTTCTTCTTCTTCTATGTGCTACGTCCCTTCGGGACATTGGCGATCATGGCTCTCTACAATTGCTCTCCCTTATAGCCCTTAGCAGTTTTTCATTCTGCTCCGCCATCCATTCCCACAGGCTCATCAGGTAGGTGGCCCGCTGTCTTCCCCTATCTTTCTTGCCATCAACATGCCCAGCGAGAGCTAATTTTTCCAAGCCCTCCTTACTGTCTCGAAATAGCTTGATTGTTGTAATCGATATTAAGTTGTCGGGAAATTATTTACGATGAACAGTATCGAGTTTTTGTACGAGGATTAAGGACATGATAAAAACAAATAAATCAATACAAAAAATACACAAGCAGCAGACCCCACAGACTTTGGGTAAGGGTTGGACCCTTGGGGGGCAACAGCAAGAGAAAATATGATTTGTTTCCCTGAAAGGCCGTCTTTCAGAAAGCGATAGTAGTTTACAAAGGGATTGTGGTTCTATCATCGCACCTCCAACGGAGACCGTTCCTCCCGTCAAAAGCTAAGGCTACCGTCAACGGTGCTAGCTTTGCTTTCGGGTTTTGTTCAACTATTTATGATAAACGGGAACCTATAACGAATTATAACCATTGAAATGACAGTTTATTTACACATATGGTGATAATAGCATCTGAGTCTAATCAGAGAAAAGTTAAACAAATCAAAATGGAGAGAATGAATGTGTTCCGCCAAACTTCAAGGAGGAGAGAGGTACATGGTAATGCTAATTGTAAAATTATTTGTTTCGGCGGCTCGGATTGAGGAATCGGAGAACCGAGTTCGAATTCCAGTGAAATCCATCATATTCACTTACGCGCTAATACCCTTGGGAAAGGTATGAATCTTCTTCTTCTCACCCAATCTATGGGTAAATAGCAGGACAGACCAGGTTTTATAGTCTTGGATGGCAACTGGTCTACTGCAGAAACAAACGGCAACCAACTGCGGGAAAAAAATCTGCCTCGTGAGTCATGTATCGAAAGATACATGATCGCCTAAGCGTGTATCACGCATGGTACATAATTGACTGACGTGCTAGTACCCTTGGGAAAGGTATGAATCCTCTTCTTCTAAGCTATGGGTAAATAGCAGGACAGACCGGGTTCTATAGCTTTGGATGGCAACTGGTCTACCGCAGAAAGAAATGGCAACCTACTGCGGGAAAAAAATCGAAAGATACATGATCACCTAAGCGTGTATCACGCATGGTACATAACTGACTGATATGTCGGTACCTCCAAATATTCGTTAAAAAAGGAAGAGACATAACGAAAAAATTCCCAAAACTTAATAAAAAGACAATTTAATCATCAAAATCTTTGTGCTATTAAGAAGGGGTTTTTAAAATCGTTTTAAGAACACTTGAAATTTTGATTAAAAATCTATTATTATTATTATTATTATTATTATTATTATTATTAATAATAATATTATTATTATTATTATTAAAATTAATATTATTATTATTATTAATATTAATATTATTATTATTAATATTATTATTATTATTAATATTATTATTATCATTATTATTATTATTATTATTTGCGCAAACGCAAGATCTTTAAATTGTACGGGAAATTTGACCTTTTTTTAAAATTTATTTTATTTTTGCGGTGAAAAACATTATTTGGGAATTCTTACAAAAATCAGATTATTGTCGAATGTTAATGAAATATTCAGGATTTATGCAGAAATTAATTAAATTATTTTTCAAATGTTTCTTTTTAGAAATCTTTGTACAAATATTTCTTGCACCTGTCACCCGACCACACGACCGCCACCACTACCTCATTAAATTTTATGAAATTTTGGGAAATTATTTTTTGTACCGCTTAATTTTACATTATAAGAACAAGTCCTCGAGAATTTTAAATCATCAATTTTCTTTGTTCAGATAGGACCACAAGTTATAGAAAATCTGCACTGAATTGTAAAATAAAAATGCAATTAAACTAAGAAATTATAAAATCTTGTAATTGTTTTTATGGATAAAATATATCACGAACACTATTGTCTTAGATTTTTCTCTTAAGACAATAGGGTTTATAATAGTGCTCTTTTTTATTATTAATAATGAATTTTTACAAGGAATGTCTTAAAATTTTAATTAGAATAAATTATAAAATTTTAAAACTTTTAAAATTTTGTATAAATTTGTTATTAAATTAAAACTGTATTTACTAATTATAAATGAAAAAGCATACAATTCAACAACACACAGGATTTTAAAAAGAGGCTTTAATTTTGTGTGTGTGTGTGAGTGTGTGTGTGTGTGTGTGTGTGTGTGTGTGTGTGAGTGTAAAATTGTCGATTTTTCTAAATACGACGGTCCATGCACGGCATTATCAGACAATAAGGAACCTACAATAAATTAAAGATTTATTGGTAATTTTCTAACATTTCCTCAACAAGCGTCTTCCGAAATATGGATATAAAGACAAAGTACTTAAAATTCAATAAAATATTGCATTACTTAAAGGATAAATACTTATACGTTCACATGCACACACATACATATATATACACACATATAGATACATGCACACATACACATAATTATATATGTTCACTGGGCTACTATTTCGTTTTTTTTTTTATTTGGTTTGGCGGTATTAATTAAGTATTAATTGTAGGAGATTAGATTTCTAATTAAGTTTATTACTGTTAGAATATAAGTGCATATGTCTGTATTTATACGATTATGTATACGCACACGTACACATCTACTCGCGTGTGTATACATATGCGTACATATGTAGACATAGGCGTGCGTACACGGGTGCATGTACACTTAAGTCTGCGTTTTGTTATTAATAGAATAGTACTTAAATGGTGAAGTTATTTAATTTTTAAAAAATATTCTGTATCTATAAATGGCAGGATGTGTGTGTGTGTGTGTGTGTGTGTGTGTGTGTGTGTGTGTGTGTGTGTGTGTGTGTGTGTGTGTGTGACGAATGCACAGCCGCAATTTTCGACGGATTTGCATCAAAATTTACATGCACATGCTCCAAGTTATCAGCCAAGACCGACTTTGCATTTCCCAACTCCCATCGATAGTGGAAATAATCGATTTTTTCATGCTTCTACGGTAGTTTTCATGTAGTTTGCGGCCATTTTCTACTGGCCAGAGTGAAAGCCTATAGCTGGCTGCTACGAATAGGCAGGAAGATTCTATTGGCCAGCGTGAGTGCCAACAGCTGACTGACACGAATATTAACTAACATGCTAGCATGCAAAAAAAATCGATAGCTGCATTCGTCACAAGTAGGAAAATTTAAACCTGCATGGCACTTTACTCCAATTGGCTCATTCGCTTGCTTAAACTCAACGTTGATTCTGATTCCGCAGATTTGGGTGTGAAAAAGTATTTGTTAAAGACATTGGAAGTTTGAAGTTTATAAGCAGTAAATTCGACCTTGCTAACCGAACGATCCTCAGTGGCCGAATCGGTTAAGGCACGTTATGCTATATGACGGTTCCGTATAGGATACAGGTTCGAATCCTGTCGGAGGACGAATATTTTCTATGAAGATTTCTCGGACATTCAGGCCGGTAAATGTTATTTAATACTGTTTATTATAAACAGAGCATTTACTTGTATCTATAAAAAAATGTTAAACATAAAAATCTCTTCAAAGATATATATATATATATATGTATAATCTTGCCGATTTCATTTAGATTCTTTTTGTTTCTATCACTTTTGTTATTAGATATCCCACACTGTCATAATAGAAGATATGCTAGGAATGTTGAAATGTTGTAAGACCCAGGGCGAAAATTTACTGTGGATAACCTTGTGATCAAGGCATTCTCTAAACATTTTCGTCTCAGTGAATTGTTTTCTCAATTGATCAGAGTGGAATTTCTTTTATGTCAAAATAGTGGTCAGTCACATTACGGTGAGCAACTAATATATTTGATGCATTGCTTTGTAAAATGTCCCTTTTTTGTTCATATAATCTTTTATTTAGATTACTTGAGGTTTCTCCTATATATTTTTTGCGACATTTATTAAGGGTGATTGTGTAAATTCATTCCTCCTTCAAGTTTTGGCTTGTTGTTTTGTTTAATATTGACTAAGTATTTTATTGTTTTAGATGTAGGAGTCACAAATTTTATGTTAATTTTGAATAAGTTTGGATATTTTCCCACAATATTTTTCTTGATATATAAAAATGTATATATGGTTATTTCATATATATATATAAATATATATACAATGCAGTTCAAAAGTTTGAAACCAACTCCAGAATTAGCATGAGATGAACTTGAGGGAAGTATGGAAAAAGTGTAAAAGTGCTCTTAGAGTAATTGAAAAAAGAATGGAATCAATTATACAGATACGGAATAGATATTAACGGCTTTTTTAAAAGTCATTCATTTTAATGTTTTTCTTTCTTTAATCACGAGAAACGCCAACCCAGGGCAAAATGTACTATGATCCATTATTTAAGCATACACACAAACACACACACACATTTCTTTCTTCAGTTTCATATATATATATATATATATATATATATATATATATATATATATGTGTGTGTGTGTGTGTGTGTGTGTGTGTGTGTGTGTGTGTGTGTGTGTGTGTTACAATGAATACAAAAGTAAATCAGTAAAGTTAATGATATAAAATGGCGAAATCCTTTGGCTAACAAAATTTTAAAGATACATTAACCTACTAATCACTCGATCAATGTTATGATCCTTGTTTTGTATTTTATTATAAGCTGTATAAGGTCTTTCTTAAATACGCGAGTACTTTCGACTGTACATTCAGTCATCTTCAGGCATGGAAATTATTTTGTTTTTGGTACAATTCAGGTTGCATCCGAGACAAAAAAATATAATGCGAATCAAAATATGTTTTTTTTTAAAATGTGTCATTGATAACGGATACAAACTTGTGGGGCATGCAGTCGCAACGCTAAATATTTGTGCTGCCAATACAAAATTTTCTGAAAGTTCTGTCCAACATTAATGTTAATAATGTTAAATAAATATATACATAATAGACAAGGGAAGAATGTGTTACGCCAGTATTCTAGGCGTCAAGAGCCTGTCTGCGTGCTTAAATTACAAAGGCAGTATTCGAAATTCTGGCTTGTAATTGACTAGAGACCGTGGGAAATAACGATCTTAGTCATGAGGCAGGCGAGAGAATAGTTTGGAAATCATAAATGATTTGAAAAGAAAGAAAGAAAGAAAGAAAGAAAAAGAAAAAGAAGAAAGAAAGCATGAATGAAAAAAGAAAGAATCAAGGATAAGAAAGAAAAAGAAAGAAAAGGAAAGAATGAGATAAAGAAAGAACGAGAGAAAATGAAGAAAAAAGAAAGGATGAATGAATAAATGAAAGAAAGAGAGAAACAAAAAGAAAGAAAGAAAGAAAGGTTTGCATACTTAATTCCTTTCAATATGTGCGGGTATATGAAATCGGCGAGTCGAGTTCAATTTCCGGTCTAATCTGTTACGTTCACTTTGTACTGATGCCCTTGGCATAGCCATAAATCCGTTTCCTCGCTTCCTCTTATGGGTTAAATAACAGAATAGACTATGCTCTCGAATGAGGGAGGTACTTTTTTGTTTTTAGCATCGGTACCTTTTTTCGTTTTAGTATCGATATATTTTTGTTTTTAGTATCGGTACCTTTTTTTGTTTTAGTATCGGTACCGCAGAAATAAAAAAATCACTTTTTAAAATTTTTTTTAACACGTTGAACTCCAGAGGTCAGTTACAAAAGCTGGCTCCAAACGCCAATTCTATATTCGCCAACTGAGGCAATAAAAAATTCATCAATTCAATTATCACTTCAGCTGAAGTTTTGATTGTTTTCCCGCTAAAAATGATCACTGCAAATAAATTCGCTGTTACCGCCAGCAGATGACAGCAGATGAAAATGTATTGGAAAATTCCAAGTACTCGTAATCTGCACGAGATAACTCGTAGTCGGCACGAGATAACTCGTAGTCGGCACGAGATACTTCGTAATTCATCATAGTAAAACCTGTCAACCGCATTTCTTGGCGTCCAAGCCTTTAGAGTTGTATCGTAAAGGCATAAATAACCTTTTAACTGGCAGAATGTACAGTGTTACTATGTTGACTGATTTAAACAGTGTAGATACATTAATTCAGGAATAAAAGACGATTCTAAAAGATTTAAAAGATTCTAAAATCGAACATTATTTCCTGAACAACCTAACAGCATCAGGGCTGCATGTAATGTTGTTTGGTAGCCATTTTATATCCTTTTGAGAGTTTCCTAACAAATGCTATAACATAGCATTTCAAAAATCATTTGTCATTTTGGGTTTTGCCTTACAATTTCTTAAATTTCCACCCACAGTTGATGTTATCTGTTAAAATATATAAACACGGCAGGAGCAATTTTGAACATTTCTATTTTTACTCACCTTTGAACCATTTACATTTATTGAATTAAATTCATCCCATAATAGTTGTCATATTTAGTGTAAGAAATTTGTTCAAAAAAGTTACATCTACTGAATTAAATCCATCCCATAATATTTGTTTCGTTTAGTGTATGAAATTAGTTCGTAAAAGTTTAATCTACTGAATTAAATTCATCCCATAATAGTTGTTACGTGTAGTTTATGAAATTTGTCCTCAAAGTATTTTTACATGAAGTATATGAAATTTGCCCTATAATGGTGGTTTATTGTGTTGAATTAAATTTATTCCATAATAGTTGTTACGTTTAGTGAATGAAATCTATCCTAAAAGAATTTTTACATTAAGTGTATGAATTTTTTTCTTATAATAGTTTTACGTTTAATGTATGAAATCCGTTCAATAATTGCCGTTATGTGTAATAAACAGTATTTGTTCCATAATAAGTTGTTACATTTAGTGTAAAAAATTTAGCTTGAAATATTTTGCTAAATTTTATAAATATAGCAGGTGTAATTTTGAACATTTCTGTTTTCTCTTGCCTTTGAAAACTTCTCATTTTTTAAAAAATTTACTGTCAGGTAACAACACAAAATTATTGCTAGGATATACATAGGGATCTTTTTATCTCGCAAGATGATGATTAGGGCTCTGTTTGTTCAATTTTAGCGGAATTATATTTCTACTTGACAACATAATATCCTTCATACATGTGTGCAACGTTAAGAACATGTAATCTAATGTCACCATTCGTAGTTAAATTCTTTAAATTCCTTTGAAGCAACCATTACGATACCATGAATTGATTTTCCATTTTTAGAACAGGACAATTCTGGATATCATTTGTCATTTCGTGTTTTGCCTTACATTTTCTTAAATTTCCGCCATGATTGATGTTATCTGCTAAACTATATAAAACACAGCAGGTGCAATTTTGAACATTTTTTTTTTATTTTTTCTCACCTTTGAAACGATTGCTTTACGACAGCTCACGTTATTTATTTAAAAAATTCAACTGTCAGGTTTTAACTAAACAACACGAAGTTGGCGCTTGGAAACACGACATAACATTTAATGAAGGATGCCAGTAATTTAAAATATGCTCAAATCTACCAAGCATTATGGGACAGAGACAGTAAATCATTGAAGTCCTTAACGTATGATGAAATATTCTATGCATCGTTTTCTGGGGTCATAAATACGAGGCGTGCTGAGAAATTCTCGATCCGGCCCACAGTTCAGGATTTCGATGACCACACATCAAAATATTAATTTTGGGAAGTGGACCGGTTAGAGAACTTTTTAGCGACCCCTCGTAATAATAAACTGTTTGACTTTTCCTATATGCACGCCCATCGCTATTTGCATGACAAATGTTCAGATTAGCTCCATTGTCTAGTTCCACCAGTTCAGACTTTGACACGCTATGCTACTCTTACGGAATCGAAGTGTCCTATTTTCACTCATGCTTTACGAATGTGCGGATGGTGCGACGGTGGAATAATGGATAGCGGCTCAGATTGAGGAACCAGAGTGCCAAGTTCGAATTCCAGTCGAATCCATTGCATTCACTTACGTGCTAATACCCTTGGGAAAGTCATGAATCCCTTTCGTCTCCCCACCCCAGGTATGGCAACTGGTCTACTGCAGAAAGAAATAGCAACCTACTGCGGGAAAAAATCTGTCTCGTCAGTCATATATCGATCACGCATGGCATATAACGGCTTGGATTCGAGAGTCCAGTTCGAATTCCTGTCGAATTTGTTACATTCACTTCCGGCCTAATACCGTTGCGAATGGTTTCAATCCATCTTTTCTCCCCACCCTTCTATCCCAAGTTATCTGGAAAAATCATTATTATTTTTTTTTAAATTGTTAATGCAATATTCATTTGCAAAAATTAAAACAACGAAAAATCAAAGAATTATTCTTAAAATCTAAAATACGTTGTTTTTTTTATTATTATTATTCGGTTTGACAAGGCCGTAAAATAATCACTCAACCAACAATTCCTCCAATATTTTTTCACCCAAAGCAAGACAAAAAAGCCACTAAGACGTAAGGGCTTACCGAGTGTGAGAGAATATGAGTAAAAGGAAACATTATTAATGAGAGAGAACAATAAAAGAACAGGAATTAAGAAGACAGAAGATTATGATTGACATTGCATTTAAATTTTTGAAGATCAAAGTTGACTGGAAAGCAAAAATCCAGAAGAGAGTTCCACAAGCGAAGACGAAACTGTTAGCATAGAACTTACTAGATATTTCAACTCTAAAATGATGAGACCTTGCCGCCAATCTAGTACTGAGCTTAAATTCATAAAGTCTCGGTACCACAGAGGAAAGTATTATTTATTTTGAAAATACAAAGACGTGACACAAGGCCAATCGGTGGGGGTAGGGGAAGTCTGGTCTTTAATCTGTCTTATCTTAAACTGATTCTGTTGCTCTTACGACCGAGCAATTTCTTCTCACTGCGTGAGATTAAAAAAATAATACCTTTTGTCCGCCTCGCACAGTATTAGGCCGGGAAAAAATCGCTGGGTATTTCATAAATTGATGAGACCTTGCCGCCAATCTAGAATTGCACTTAAATTCATAGTCTAGGTACCACCGAGGAAAGTAATATTTATTTTGTTTTAATTTCAAAATTGTGGCACAAGGCCAAAAGGTGGGGTAGGTTTTAGGCTGGTCTTCAATCTGTCGTATCTTAAATTTAGCTAGCCACGATTACAGACCTAAACATACCACACTATTCCTTATACCAACATTCTTACTTACCATTCTTAGTACAGCCACCATAATACCTCAGAGTCTCTATGAAGCCATAACTAGTTCCCATATGGACAATTTGTTTGGGGTGAGGATGGAGGGAATAAAAATAACAACATTTAAAAATGAAACCCTAATAGAAAACAGCTCATCAGAACAATTATCATGAAAATATTTATAGATAAGAGACAAGGAAGCGATGTTATGGCGATGGGAAAGTAATCGCATAATAGTTGTTGTGTCCGCTATGTGAAAATTGTTTCGAAATATCTGTTACATTGTAAATAAAAATAAATAAAAGATGCCCCCAGTGAAAATGAAACAGTTATTAATTCACTCGTTGGAATTCTAAAAAGTCAAACATTCCATAAAGAGAAAGTTCATCTCAAAGAGATTTTTCTCAAGAACTGAGACTTGTGAAGCAGTCCCGTGTTGATTTTGCTGAACACTATAGTCTTAATCTCTTCAAGTAAAGGGTTAATCGTTATATATCCTCCATATCCTCATAACCTTCACTCTCTACTACTACTTCTACTACTACTTCTAATTCTACACGATATCGACTCTACATCTACTACTTCTTCTACTCTACTTCTACTACTACTTCTTCTACTCTACTTCTACTACTACTTAGACTTTACTTCTACTACTTCTTCTACAATACTTCTACTACTATTACTTCTCTACTTCCACTACTTCTTCTCTACTTCTACTATTACTTCTACTCTACTTCTACTTCTACTTCCTCTCTACTTCTACTATTACTTCCACTCTACTTCTACTACTACTACTACTTCTTATACACTACTTCTACTACTATTACTTCTCTACTTCCACTACTTCTCTACTTCTACTATTACTTCTACTCTACTTCTACTTCTACTACTACTTCCTCTCTACTTCTACTATTACTTCCACTCTACTTCTTCTCCTACTACTACCTCTTATACACTACTTCTACTACTATTACTTCTCTACTTCCACTACTTCTTCTCTACTTCTACTATTACTTCTACTACTACATCCTCTCTTATTCTACTACTACTTCTACTCTACTTCTACTACTACTTCTACTCCACTTCTTTCATTCATAACAGTCATTTTAACAATAACCATCTACCTTGAGTGGGATCTCGAGCCGTGTATTATGAATGTTAGTATTAAAAATTAAATAAAATAACTACTCTTAAACAAATTCAATAATTCTTAACGGGAGTAGTAATACGCCCCCTTGGGGCGCTTTGAACTCTCAAAGGGGCAGTGAGTTTTTAGAAGAATTATGGGGGTTGTTATCATTTTAATAAGTCAGTAAGATAATTTAAGCGCTTGAATTTTGATTGGGATAAGTCTCAATGTTTTATTTAGCTTTACCAACATATCTACACTTGATGTGATTTAAAAGTTGAGCTGTAATTGCAACATGTGCATGGATCCTGTTGAAACTTGACTAATGCATGGAATAATAATGCAACACAAAATGTACTTAGAACAAAATGTATTTAAACAAGAAAGTGTACACAATATTTACATATAGTCTTTTGTATATTCCTGGGAAGACCGTTCCTGGAGAATGTGTTGACTAAGTCGCAGTCGGGCAGAGTCTCTATTTGAATCTCTTGATTCGCCTCTCTGTCTTCCCGGTACCAACCATATTTATATCGTCGGTACTCCGCTATGCAAATTAGGTGGATCCTACCACAACAGAGCCTGTATTCCAAAGTCGAGCAGTTGAAATGTTTTGAGGCGCGTAATGAGGACTGCGGGCCTGGAGAGTTTAACACTCACAGGGCATACCGAAGGCAAGAGAAGCAAATGAAAAAAGCGAGTAACTTTCTCGACGTGTTCGCGTGAATGGATGTCAGAGCAGGGGAAAATAGAAAAAAAATAAAGGCTCAAAAATTAATTAGAGCAACAAAGGACGGGGAGTTGTTGAGAGCCATGATCCTCTACGCCTGGAAAAGGCATGAGACATAAAAGAAGTCGTCTTGATAGTCTCATGAGATATTCCTCGGATTTCAATTATCTCCAGTCGCAAAGGATCGAAAGCAATTGGAGAACGAAAGACAGGATGGTGTGGAGAGCCATGATCATCTACCTTCCGGAAAGGGCAAGGTCCCTAAAAGAAGTCTTCTTGATAGTTTCAGGAGTTATTCCTCAGATTTCCAATATCTCACGCCGCAAAGAATCAGAAGTTATCTGAGACATACATGGAATATGTCGATGAAATGACTGCGAAAAGCACCACTGAATCCAACCGTATAGCTGATATTATTTTAATTTTGTTTTTAAGCCTTTCACCCCAAACAAGACGGATGTGCCACTAGCAAGGGGTTACAGAGAGTGGTAGCAAGAGTAAAGAGGCGTGATAGAGGAAAGGATGAAGAGAAGGACGGGGAATAGATCAAGACATCTGGATAGTTGGAGATTATATCTATCAGGGAAGCAAGTAAGAGGAAGGGAGTTCCACAGACGGGAAGTGAGAAACATGAAGCTATTGGAGTAGAAGGGACGGCTACATTTAACCGTTTCGACAGTGAAAGGGTGGGACCGAGATGCCAGCTTAGTAGCACGTTTTAATTCATGCAGTCTGGGAACTAGCGAAAATAGCTCATCGGCGCAGTTACCGTGAAAGTATTTGTAGAAAAGACAGAGGGAAGCGACGGCACGTCTGTGAGAAAGCGATTGTAAACGAGATGCCAGATCAGGGCCGATCACATTGCATATATGTCTCTGGATTTTGCCGAGAAACCTTGAGCCGAACGGCGAGGGCTCCTGACCATATGAGGCAGCTGTACGTAGATGATACCTTCATACTCTAGTCTCACCATAAAGCTGTACAAATTACTGCTGGACTTGGATCGACATACACCTGATAAAGGCTGGAGGATATAAGTTGTGATAGTAACACCGAAGATGAAGCCAATAGTCCGCATACTAATAATAAATATTAGGTTGGTGCAAAAATAATGTCGTTTTCTCACATGAAGTTGAACGTAAAAAAAAAACGACATTATTTTTGCACCAACCTAATATCTGCCCATCCCAGAAATTCAGGCAGAAGTTTTTTGTTTTTTTAAATGAGAATCACAAATTCAGATGATGAATACACGTTCTATATTCTTAGACTTCATTAATCCATTTTTCTATTAATGTAACGTTACAAGGCAGCTTATTCGCAACGATACAAGATAATGTTGCGGCCACATTGTGGGGAGTCTTGAAAAATGTTTCTGCAACATCTATTTAACGTTGCAGAAGTATGGTAGCAACATTTTGTCAGCTGGGCAACTGCTACTGTCCATCACTGGGCGTCTCTGCCACATTTATCGCGCGTTTATAGCGAACAACCCCTCAGCAGTTGCGCAATTTTCAATTACAAAGCCTCTGTGTCACATTTCAGCTCGTAGTCCCGCCACTTTCCATCACTGAGCCTCTCTGGCATGATGTGGAGTTTGTGGAGGTCAGTCACCCAGCAGTCTCACTACATCCAATTACTGAGCCTCTCTTGCACCTTTTTCGTGCGTTTATGGAGATCCACCCCACCCTCGCCAACAATCTTGCTAGTTTCCATCTTTGAGCGGCTCCACCCAATGTATCAAGTATTTGTTGCACACCGAGCCGTCCTGCCACATTTATTGTGCGCTTTCGCAAATCGATCACCGATCTGTTTCGCCACTTTTCTAATACATCATTTCTCTCACCACGTCAGATATTCTAAACGCGGATGGGCGTGTGACACAGGGACACATTATGATATTTTTGGAGCCCCTGGGCTAATAAAATTGTGGGGACACCTAAAAGAGAGCCAACCTCTAACGTGCCCCCACCTGTCTTGAATATTTTTACCCGTGATATATTTTAGCGACATTTACATATCTTGAAGTAAACTTATTGCAAATTCATTAAATAAACTAGAATAAATTTCTTCTGTTTAACAATAAAAACTATTCTTTAAGAAATTTCACTATTTTACCATTTCTAGCAAAAACCAAATTAGTACACATTTTAACACAACCGTAGTAAAACCAAAAAAAAAATTATAACCAGAAACATAAACAAGTTTGATGAATCTGAGATTACAGTCTATACTCGCCTATAATGCCATCACCGTATTTAAACAATATCAAGCCTCGTCAGTACCTAGATGGGTGACCGCTTGGGAATACCAGGTGCTGTAAGCATGGATTTGCGAGAGGTGGAATTTGTAATCGAAGAGCCAAGTTCCAATTCCTGTTGGGTTCGTTATATTCAATTACGCGCAACTACCCTTTAGAAAGGGATGAATCCACCCCTTCTACACTGGTATAGATTAAATAGTAAGTCTTCTATCACTAAACCATTATTACCTAAAAAAATAAACTAAAATTCCATACAAAATATTTCAATTTCGGTATTAAATAACCCACTGAGATTGATATGCAGCTAAACGAAAACAACAAACCAGTATACTAGCCTATAGGAAAATCAATCTGTGGGGTGGTGTAACGTCTATAGGTAAGGAAAGTGGAACTGACTAACCAAGTTCGAATTGTGGCCTACACTGCTGTGTTCACTTTTGCACAGATATCATTGGGAAAAGCAATAGTGGATCTTTTCCTCCCGTTCCCACGCCTTCAGGGTAGATTGGGTTCACTAGCCTCCAGTGGTAGCCGGTCGAAGAAAATGCAAACTCATAATTCTGGACAGTGAATAACGAAAAAGAAAACGACTCCACTATTTATCGCATGACGTCAGGGTCATTTACAAATGTATGTCTGCATCCGACATGAAGATATACATATATAAAAACCCTTTTTCATCGTCGATCTGTTGTTCCCAGCGCGTCCAAAAGCGTCGTATTCTCGGTGTCGTTGCTTGGCGATGTTAGTGATCTATACTGTAATCGCATGTAGACGTCAGCATACCGGGAGATCAACAGATTTTATACGGTGGTTTCGCCCACTCGTCGTTTTGATTCCCACTGAAAATTCAGGTGTGGAATTCAATGGGTCGTGATAACTTCTTTGTCTCCGTTGAAAACCAATTACAAGGAACAAATCAACCACAACTCAGAACAGAGTTTATGAAATTAAATAGAATCTAAAAGCGCATAAAGTATAACGAATTATTAGTCATTTCTAGTTTTCTAGGAAAATTAGTAGTCATTTCAAGTTTTCTAGCAAAATTAGTAGTCATTTCTAGTTTTCTAGCAAAATTATTAGTCATTTCTAGTTTTCTAGCAAAATTAGTAGTCATTTCTAGTTTTCTAGCAAAATTAGTAGTCATTTCTAGTTTTCTAGCAAAATTATTAGTCATTTCTAGTTTTCTAGCAAAATTATTAGTCATTTCTAGTTTTATAACAAAATTATTAGTCATTTCTTGTTTTCTAGCAAAATTAGTCGTCATTTCTAGTTTTCTAGCAAAATTATTAGTCATTTATAGTTTTCTATCAAAATTATTAATCGTTCCTAGTTTTCTAGCAATAATTCGTAACGAAATAAGTGGCCTTCATTCTCACACTGTATTCTTCGCTATTTGAGCTTGTACCTATGTGTTCGTTAGTGGCAGAAACTAGACGGAAACGGTCTATGGATAGACCTCGTCAGCTTGTCATCCTCTTTGCCCGTCTGCCATCGGCTGTGTTTATGTAAGGATGTTACCGTGTCTTTAACATTAATTTAGTGCATATTTTTCAATAATATATTCATATGACATCCTTTTGTTCAGTTACAGATGCCCCTTTTCAGAATGCGGTCAGACCGAACTACGAGCCTCAATTTTGGCAACGAAATTACCATTTCAGATAGATAATATTTTGTATAAACATATTAAAAATTCTTCTTTAGAATTTGGAAAATTTCAGAAGAAATTTTTTGTCATATTGCCTTGTAGGCAACTGAGTTGGTTGGCGAAGATCTAGTGTAAAACTTAATGAATTCTAGTTAATTAATTTCAGGTTCGAATCTACCTGGGAGCCTTCTCCGAACTCATTTTATGGCTTTTAATTATTATTTTTTAGCCGTTCTTTCTTTCTTTATTCTTCTCGACATTTAATTAGTTTTCATGGGTTTTCATTAATTTTGCATTGGTTATTTCCTGCTTGAAATCGTCATTAGGCATTCTTAAGAAAGAAAGAAAGAAAGAAAGAAAGAAAGAAAGAAAGAAAGATGGAAATAAAACAGAAACAAAGGAGGGAAAAAAACAAAAGGAAATATAAAATAAAATAGAAAGAAAACCGAAAGAAAGTAGAAACAAAATAAGGGACAAAGAAAAAGAAAAAGAAAAATATCAACTAAAATATAACGAACGAACGAACGAACGAACGAAAGAAAGAAAGAAAGAAAGAAAGAAAGAAAGAAAGAAAGAAAACAGAAACAAAAAAGAGAAGTGGAAATAAAAAGAAAGAATAAAAAAATAAAATAGGAAGAACGTAGAAACAAAAGAAGGGAAAAAATAAAAATTAAAAAAATAAATATAAAATACAATAGAAAGAAAGAAAGACAGAATGAAAGAGCTTGAAATAAAATTGATAAACAGATAAGTAAAATGATGTAAACAGTCATTTCTTCTCGGTAGTTTGTTCAATGTTATTTTTATCGATGGCATCTCTCAAATCTCGTAGGTGATCTCGTACGATCTCGTATTCCACATACAGCACACAATCAACACTATACTATCGTAATCTAGTTTTACTTTAATGTCCTTTTGGGCATGCGTTTAAATAAACACGCATCAGCGGCTGTTGACTTGATATTAAAAATGGGAAAATGCGTTTTATACGGAAAAATGAACTTAAAATCATATTTGTGTATATAGTCTTCTCTATTAATCGAATACAATCTTTTTAATCACTTTACAATATTGAAATCATAAGTTAAAAAATATTCCAAATCATTGTGTGTGTGTGTGTGTGTGTGTGTGTGTGTGTGTGTGTGTGTGTGTGTGTGTGTGATGTATTTGTCCGTATTTATGTGTGTGGGCACGTTGATGTGTATTTGATAGCGAGTTGCAATTAATTAGCAGTTTGTATTTTCTTTTCATGTTATTTTATTAATTGATTTTTATGAAGCCTTCGACGAGAACTCAGGTAACTGTTATATTTTCAGCCAGACGCAAACGTGGATATGATGTGAAAAAATTAAAAATCAACACCCAAGGCTTCCAGCATTGTCTTATCAGATAAGAACAAAATTTTTTTTTTTTTTACATTAGTCAGGCTAATGTCCTCATCATTGTCATAAATACAACATTCTGTCCGCTCTGCTCTTTCTGTCCACCGGGCTTCATCAGCTGCTTGTTGAACCGGATAACATCCAAATAATTTGAACTGATTGAATCTACGGGGAGATAGATTATTTTTGTCCCGCTTTCTAAGTCTAGAGGTATCTTCACCTTATTCTCTTTGTTTATTTTTTATTACTAATCAGTTATTGCTCGTTTTATTTCCACTAAGTCCAGGGATTGAATTCACAATTACGAAGCCACCAAATTTACAAGCCAACGATTTAATCTGGGACAATAGTTTTCTTTTTTTAGTTTTTTTTATTATTACCATTTCAGCCCAAGCATGGCGGGGGTGTCACTAGCACACAAAGGGGTTACAGAGAGTGTGAGCAAGAGTAAAGAGGCGTGATAGAGGAAAGGATGAAGAGAAGGACGGGGAATTAGATCAAGGCATCTGAAGATGTCGATTGATATTGCATTTGAATAATTGATGATTATAGCTAATGTTGTTTGATATATATATATATATATATATATATATTTATACAATTATATATTATATATATATATAGATTATATATAATATATAGTCATTATACAATTTTAAAAAGTCATTACAAAAAAGTTAGAAATAGTAACTAAATTTTTGTTGTATTTGATTGGTGCATAATTATCAGGCGTTTTTCTAGGCGAGTTATTTGTTAATAAAAATTGCTATTTGCTTACTTCTCTTGATAAAAATATCATTTTATATTCAGGTTATAAAAATGCATGTCGATAATCATACGGCCCAGAATAATTATTTAAAAATGTTATTGTTGAATTGTTGTTTCTTTTTTCATAGTAAATATTGTTTAAAAACGCCTGATAATTCTACACCAACCCAATATATTAATGTCATTATTAAAGTTCTTTTAATGATATTAATAAACTGCGTCTAGAGATTATATGCAAGTTATGAATTGGTATAAAGAGTTGCGTCTTTAATGTTAAAAGTCCTATTATGATGTTGTTTAGATTCTACTCAATATTATTAACTTAGATATATAGTGATAGAGAGAACTATTGTTTTTGTTGGAAAAAATCTAGAGCAAAATCTAAAAAGCAAGTAAGAAGAAGGTAGTTCCACAGACGGGAAGTGCGAGACATGAAGCTATTGTAGTAGAAGAGATGTCTACATTTAACAGTTTCGACAATGAAAGGGTGGGACTGAGATGCCAACCTAGTAGCACGCTTAAATTAATGCAGTTTGGGAACTAGGGAAAGTAGCTCGTCGGAGCACTTACCGTGAAAGTATTTGTAGAAAAGACAGAGGGAAGCGACGGCACGTCTGTGAGAAAGTGACTGTAGACGAGATGCCAGATCAGGACCTATCACATTGCATATCCGTCTCTGGATTTTGAGACGAACAGCGGGGGCTTCAGGCCATATATGCGAGCAGTATTCTTTGTAAGATACTTCCATCGTTTGAATAATTCGTTTTCTACGGCTTATCAACCATTTGCAGATTATTTAAAGCCAGAAAAATTATTTTTTAGATTGTTAGATGTCATTTTTGATGGGAGATAATAATGATTTAGTGACACCAGTCTTACTAATTAACCTATAGCTTGGGGGAGTTGAGGTGGATACATCAAAGAGTATTTGCACATAAGTGAGTATAACGAACCCAACTGGAACTGGAACTGGAACACGGCATCTCCGATTAACAATTCCGAACTGTTATCCATTACACAACCCGCACATCCAAACTTACAGCACCTGGTATTCCCAAGAGGTCACCCACCTAAGTACAAATTGCGATCAACATTGCTTAACTTCGGAGATCATGAGGGAACCGAGTTTTCAACGTGATGTGATCGTAAGCCCTGTACGATTATGTAAAATAGCAAATAAGCTTTTCGCCCACGCAATAAATTAACTCCGCCTACTCATATTATTTTTGTTGTCATTTTTTGTCATTTTTAGGAGGAAAGGGGCATTATCGCTTTCAAATAAAGAGTGAAGCTAACAGAAGGCTGAATACAGAGTCGTTTTGTTTGTTGTTTTATAATGTATTGTACTTGCCCTCACGTGGTTGAATTTTTTCTCTACCAGATTATTGTGGTCCCAGGACTTTCAGTGATGTTTACACTGATTTACTAAGGGTAGCTTTAGTTGTGACACAAGACCGAAAACGTGGAGCACCCAGTGAGGATTAAACTCATTGCTCGTAATTAATCTAGCGATTCAAGTTTGCTAACCTTTACACCATTTTCAAGCCCCTCAAATGATTTTCTAAGCGTAGCTTAGTTGTGGCACAAGACCGAAAGCGTGAACCACGCAGTGAGGATCGAACTCATTGCTCGTAATTGATCTAATGATACAAGTTTGCTAACCATTACCCCACTTTGAAGCGCCTCAAATGATTTTCTACGCGTAGCTTAGTTGTGGCACAAGACCGAAAGCGTGGAGCACCCAGTGAGGATTAAACTCATTGCTCGTAATTGATCTAATGATACAAGTTTGCTAACCATTACCCCACTTTGAAGCGCCTCAAATGATTTTCTACGCGTAGCTTAGTTGTGGCACAAGACCGAAAGCGTGTATCACGCAGTGAGGATCGAACTCATTGCTCGTAATTGATCTAATGATACAAGTTTGCTAACCATTACCCCACTTTGAAGCGCCTCAAATGATTTTCTAAGCGTAGCTTAGTTGTGGCACAAGACCGAAAGCGTGAACCACGCAGTGAGGATCGAACTCATTGCTCGTAATTGATCTAATGATACAAGTTTGCTAACCATTACCCCACTTTGAAGCGCCTCAAATGATTTTCTACGCGTAGCTTAGTTGTGGCACAAGACCGAAAGCGTGGAGCACCCAGTGAGGATTAAACTCATTGCTCGTAATTGATCTAATGATACAAGTTTGCTAACCATTACCCCACTTTGAAGCGCCTCAAATGATTTTCTACGCGTAGCTTAGTTGTGGCACAAGACCGAAAGCGTGTATCACGCAGTGAGGATCGAACTCATTGCTCGTAATTGATCTAATGATACAAGTTTGCTAACCATTACCCCACTTTGAAGCGCCTCAAATGATTTTCTAAGCGTAGCTTAGTTGTGTCACAAGACCGAAAGCGTGAACCACGCAGTGAGGATCGAACTCATTGCTCGTAATTGATCTAATGATACAAGTTTGCTAACCATTACCCCACTTTGAAGCGCCTCAAATGATTTTCTACGCGTAGCTTAGTTGTGGCACAAGACCGAAAGCGTGGAGCACCCAGTGAGGATTAAACTCATTGCTCGTAATTGATCTAATGATACAAGTTTGCTAACCATTACCCCACTTTGAAGCGCCTCAAATGATTTTCTACGCGTAGCTTAGTTGTGGCACAAGACCGAAAGCGTGTATCACGCAGTGAGGATCGAACTCATTGCTCGTAATTGATCTAATGATACAAGTTTGCTAACCATTACCCCACTTTGAAGCGCCTCAAATGATTTTCTAAGCGTAGCTTAGTTGTGGCACAAGACCGAAAGCGTGAACCACGCAGTGAGGATCGAACTCATTGCTCGTAATTGATCTAATGATACAAGTTTGCTAACCATTACCCCACTTTGAAGCGCCTCAAATGATTTTCTACGCGTAGCTTAGTTGTGGCACAAGACCGAAAGCGTGGAGCACCCAGTGAGGATTAAACTCATTGCTCGTAATTGATCTAATGATACAAGTTTGCTAACCATTACCCCACTTTGAAGCGCCTCAAATGATTTTCTACGCGTAGCTTAGTTGTGGCACAAGACCGAAAGCGTGTATCACGCAGTGAGGATCGAACTCATTGCTCGTAATTGATCTAATGATACAAGTTTGCTAACCATTACCCCACTTTGAAGCGCCTCAAATGATTTTCTACGCGTAGCTTAGTTGTGGCACAAGACCGAAAGCGTGAACCACGCAGTGAGGATCGAACTCATTGCTCGTAATTGATCTAATGATACAAGTTTGCTAACCATTACCCCACTTTGAAGCGCCTCAAATGATTTTCTACGCGTAGCTTAGTTGTGGCACAAGACCGAAAGCGTGTATCACGCAGTGAGGATCGAACTCATTGCTCGTAATTGATCTAATGATACAAGTTTGCTAACCATTACCCCACTTTGAAGCGCCTCAAATGATTTTCTAAGCGTAGCTTAGTTGTGGCACAAGACCGAAAGCGTGAACCACGCAGTGAGGATCGAACTCATTGCTCGTAATTGATCTAATGATACAAGTTTGCTAACCATTACCCCACTTTGAAGCGCCTCAAATGATTTTCTACGCGTAGCTTAGTTGTGGCACAAGACCGAAAGCGTGGAGCACCCAGTGAGGATTAAACTCATTGCTCGTAATTGATCTAGTGATATAAAGTTGGCTAAACATTACCCCACTTTGAAGCGCCTCAAATGATTTTCTAAGCATAGCTTAGTTGTGACACAAGGCCGAAAATGTAGGGCACTCAGTGGGGATCGAAGCCACTACTCAGTCGTAATTGATAAGCGATACAACCTTGCTAATAATTACACCATGTCCAAATGATTTCTAAGCGTAACCTTACAAGTAGCACAAGAACGAAAGTGTAGTTCACCCAGTGAGGATCGAACTCACTAACTGATCTACTGATACAAACTTGCTCACCATTACACCACGTCGATAGCCCGAAATTATTCTCTAGACGTAACTTAGATGTGGCATTAGGCTATAAGTATGCGCCACCTGGTGAGGATCGAACTCACTATTCTGTCTTAATTGACCTCGCGAGACAAACTTTGCTAACCATTACACCACGTTGAAGTGCCCATTTCGTGACATGTATATGTACTCATGGGTATTGTTTTTTGCTGTTGTTTTGTTTTTATTGTCAGTTGTTAGGTGAGAGATATTCTCTTAATTCTACCCACAAACAATCTTTATGATGGATCTTCGTTCTGACAGCCATTTATAGATAGGACCATATGCGAATGTGCGAATGGCAGACATCAACCTTCTTCTCGTCGTATTTATTATGAACATCGGGTACTCCACTCATACATCAAAAGTGATTGGCGAGTCTATCAATCATACCAATGTAGGCGGGTATGTCTGTGGGGTTACGAGAGGGGGGGGAGATTTGAAAAAGAAAGAGGCCGGAAATAAACAGTTGGTTCATTAGAATGTATTAGGTTGGAACAAAAGTCTGTTTCGCTTTTCAATAGGTGACGTTTCAACACGTGATTTCGTTTCACACGTGACTGAACTTCATAACACATATTTCTAAAGAATTAATGAATTTAGTTTTAATCCAACATTTTTTTTTAAAACCTTGCTGATCAGTGACTCCTCTCTCTTCTGTTTTATGTGCTGTGTCCGCTCAGGACGTAGGCAATTGCGGCTCTCCACAATTTCCTGTCTCTTGCAGCTATAAATAAATTCTGCCCTTTTCGTTATCTCTAAGCCCTGTTCCGCCACCCATGTTCTCAACGTCCTGGGTATGACGATAAACTCCACCCGCGTGTTGGGTAAGACGATAAACTACATCTGATAGCAAGGCTTCTGATCAGGAGGTTTTGAGGAGCGTGGAACTACCTCTTAATTGCTGGTGTTCCCAGGTCCACCCAGATCCGGAGTGGTAGCACCTGTGAGGGTCCCAGCTGTGGGCATATAGTTAACCACAAACTAGGGTCAAAACACTATGAAAGTGTAAAAATAGCTTTTAATACCAGCAATACATTTTTGGAAAAGAATATTACAAGCAATGAATTTTCGAAAAAAAAATATTACCAGCAATACATTTTCGAAAAGAATATATTACCAGCAATACACTTTTGAAGAAAAAAATATATTGCCAGCAATACATTTTTGAAGAAAAAATATTACCAGTATTTCATTTTTGGAAAACAAAATTTTACCAACAAAACATTTGTGAACAAAAATATTACCAGCAATAAAAAAACTTGTCGACATTAAATAACCCATTACCGTAAAACAAAACAAAACAAAACCATTTTCTCAAGCTCGTCATGTTATCTGTTGTTCTCCTATGTCTCTCTTGCGTTGTTTTCCTCTATCCCTCTTTGCCTTCAATCTGTCCTATGAGTATCAGATTTTCCAAGCCCTCTTTCTTCATTATGTGCCCTAGAAACTTTAAGGGTTTCTTCCTGATGTTAAGTATAAGTGTCCTTATTGTTTCCATTTTCTCTAAAAAATTGTTGTTGCTCACATCTTCGGCCCATGGTATTCCCAGTATCTTTCTGTAGATCCAGATTTCTGTTGCTTCAAGTCTCTTCTTCATCTTTGAAGAGATTGTCCAGCATTCGTTGCTGTATAGGAGGACAGATATCACGTAACAGTTCAGTACTATTTTCTTTGTTTCTAAAGAAATTTTTTTCTGTTTCTTAATACTCTGCTTAGCTTTTGGAATGCATCTTTAGCTATCCCGATGCGTCTTTGGACTTCAGTGTCGCATTTTTAGTCCTCTGTTAAATCACTTCCCATCTATTTAAATGTTTGTGATGATGCCTCATATGAGCGTTGCAAAACAGGTGGAAACTTTTGCAGACGCGGATCGTTCCGATGTTTGGCTGCCTCACAACTGAACGGTAAGACGATGAAAAATGGATTGTTTACAACAATGTCGATCGCAGAAGGTAAAAACTACATACGCCAGCGTTAACCACTGCAAAAGCCGTTCAGCATCCGAAGAACGTGATGCTGTCTACCTGGTGTAATTGGATGGCATTGCGTATTACAAATTCCTTTAAAATCAGACGGCAAATTCAGACAAGTACCGTTCCAGATTGGACCGATTAAAGGCAGTAATTGATGGAAAGCATTTGGAATTAGCCAATTGGGAAGAGCAACACCAGTTATGTCTCTTTCCAGACCCAGCAGAAATTAGTAGATGAGATTAACCTTTACGTTATCTAAATTTTAATAAAACTATCTAGTGATGGCAATGTTGGCACAGTTATATATTATACTGGGATTACAGATTTGTAATCTTAAAAATATATTTGGTATTTAAAATAAACAGGATTTGTCTGTGTGTGTGTGTGTGTGTGTGTGTGTGTGTGTGTGTGTGTGTGTGTGTATACACAATATTTTTATATATATATACATATATATATATATATACACAATAATATATATATATAAATTATATATAATATATATTCATTATACAATTTTAAAAAGTCATTACAATAAAGTTAGAAATACATATATATGTAAAAAATATTTTAGAGTTGTGAATATTAATTTATTTTATATATATTATATATATATATATATACAACACACACACACACATACACATACACACACACATACACACACACACACACATATATATATATATATATATATATATATATATATATATATATATATATTGTGTATTTGGGCAGCAGTCCCTCTTTTATACAAAAAAAAACGACTAGCAAGATATTGAGGTTAGGTTTTTATTTAATTTTTATTGTCATATATATCTAGCGTTATGGGAATGTTTTTATTTTCCAAACACGGTCAGCATATTGTGGCCGTGTTCCTAGTTATTATTGAGTGTTGCCTTTTCCTTTTTTTTATTGATAATGCTTCCATTATTTTTGGCCTTTTTACATGTGGGTGCCGCTATTATATTTGTATTTTCTACGTGTATGTTACGGATGGAGTTTGGATAGGTCTCAGTACGTGTGTAAATGAGAACTATATATATATATATATATATAGAGAGAGAGAGAGAGAGAGAGAGAGAGAAAGAGAGAGAGATTGAGAGAGAGAGAAAGAGAGAGAGGGTGTCCACAAAGTAATTAGAGAAATAGAAAATTTTATTAAAGTTACAATATAAATTGTATACTGTTGAAGTGTTTACATAATATGAAGTAAAGAGAATAGTTTATATACAAATAGTTAATTTTTTTTATGGGCCCTATTCTTTACATGAAGAACATCTAAACGATATTCAGTTCTTTAATTCTGGTAATTTTTTTATTGCAGTCTGAAAACATAAAAACAACTTTAATTGTGGTCTCAGACATTAAAAAATATAACATTACAACTAAACTGCCTTCTAGAGATTATATGCAAAAGAGGTACTGTCAAATATTTTATGTAAAATTCATAGATATGTGTTATCTAATGAAATAATTTGTACTATTATGTATAGCGAGTAAACATGAAAGCAATTAAGTCCCAATTTTCAATTTCAGATTGATATTTAGTATTTTTTCAGTAATTATAGCAATTTGCAGTGTCAAGAGATTATTTGCAAGGACTAGAATTTAGTATTATGGCTCGTAAAAAAGAACTAACAATGAATGAAAAGAACTATATAATCAAAGAAATTATCAAAGGAAAGTCTTCGCTTCAAATTTCTAAGGATTTGAAAAGGGATCATCGAACAATCAAGAAAATAAGTCAAATGGGAATTCAACCAAGGAAAAAAAGTCTCAGGCTGAATTCAGAAATTTAACAAAGCGAGATCTATCACATATCCGAAGAGAATTAATAAGAAACCCAAATGCGTCAAGTGCGTTCATATTTGAGGCCGCTGGAGCTCCTATGGTGTCAAGGGAAACAAGGTGTAAAGCATTAAGGAAGTTTGCTGATGTACAAAATCAAATAAAGAAACCCATTTTAACAAAAAAAACATAAGGAAAGAAGATTGCAGTGGGCAAAAAAATACATGAAAACTGATTTCAGTAAAGTGCTTTTTACAGACGAATCAAGGATTACCCTCGATGGGCTTGATGGATGGGCTCGAGGATGGGTTTGCAAACAACATGACTCAAGAAAATTTTTTAAACGGCAACATGTCGGCGGCGGTGGGATCATGATATGGGCTGGGATTATTGGTAATGAGCTCGTGGGTCCATTTAAACTGAAAGACTGGGTTAAAATGAATTCCAAAAGTTACTGTGATTTTCTAGAGCAATATTTCTTTGAATGGCTTGATAACCAGTCTTTAGCCAAGCGTAGATCTATCATCTTTATGCAAGACAACGCACCAAGTCATGCATCAAAGTTTACTAAATCCTGGTTGAAAGAAAAGGGATTTGTTGAAGATTCTCTTATGGACTGGCCTTCAAATAGCTGTGACTTGAATCCCATTGAGAACCTGTGGAGCATCCTCAAGAGAGATATTTATTCTAATGGAAGGCAATTCAACAGCAAGTGTGACCTCTGGGAGGCAGTTAAAGTTGCTGCAAACAACTTACCAGCCGCTAAAATTGCAAATCTAACATCAGATGTTGACAATGGGCTGCTAAGAGTTATTGAAAAGAAAGGAGCATTTGTGCAATAAATTTTAGGAGGTTCTTATTATTTTTTGTTAATATATCTTTTATTTTTAAAATAAAATGTTTTTTTTATGTTTTTCCTTTAAGAAATTGACGAATTTGTTCTAAAATCTTTTCACATTATTTTTTTACATTAGTTTTACAAGGTATAATAATGTAAAAGTATCAAAATAAATAGTTGCAAATAAACTACTGACAGTCAAATTAGTCTGTTTTGTTAACTTAGTAAAAATTTTTCCAACAAAAACAATAGTTTTCTCTATCACTATATATCTAAGTTTATAATATTGAGTAGAATCTAAACAACATCATAATAGGACTTTTAACATTAAAGACGCAACTCTTTATACCAATTCATAACTTGCATATAATCTCTAGACGCAGTTTATTAATATCATTAAAAGAACTTTAATAATGACATTAATATATTGGGTTGGTGTAGAATTATCAGGCGTTTTTAAACAATATTTACTATGAAAAAAGAAACAACAATTCAACAATTACATTTTTAAATAATTATTCTGGGCCGTATGATTATCGACATGCATTTTTATAACCTGAATATAAAATGATATTTTTATTAAGAGAAGTAAGCAAACAGCAATTTTATTAACAAATAACTCGCCTACAAAAACGCCTGATAATTATACACCAATCAAATACAACAAAAAATTAGTTACTATTTCTAACTTTTTTGTAATGACTTTTTAAAATTGTATAATGACTATATATTATATATAATTTATATATATAATATATAATTGTATAAATATATATATATATATATCAAACAACATTCATTTAATATAATGAAAGTAAACTAATGAATGAACAAAAAATGTATGAATTTTTTTTTTTCTTTTTATAACTTTTTTCTTTCTTCTTTCACACATTTTCTTTTTCTCCTTTTTCCATTTTTCTTTCTTTCGTCCATTTTTTCATATTTATTTTATATTCTCTCTTTGTTAATTCTTTCTTAATTATTCTTCTTCTTTGTTAATTTTAATTTTCTTTCTTCTCTTCTCTTTTCTTTCTCTTTTTTTCTTTCATTCTTTGCCTTCCCTTTTCGTATTCGCTTTGTGGGTTGCCATTCTTTCTTTTCATTCCCCCTTTCTGTGTATTTTCTTTCTTAATTTATTTATTTATTTATTTATTTATCTCAAATTAATTAATTTTTCTTCCTTTATTTTTCTTTTCGCATTCATTTATAAGTTAAATTATTTTTCCTTTTCTTTCATTCATTCACTCATTCATTCATTCATTCTTTCTTTCTTTCTTTCTTTCTTTCTAGTATTCTTTCTCAATTTCTCTTTTCATTTTCTTTCTGTACATCATTGATTCTTTCTTTCTTTCATTCTTTTTTCAAATTAACTTCACATGTTTCCGTTTTCTTTCTTCAACTTTTTTCTTTTCTTCTTTATCTATTCAAATTTTCTTTCCTTATTTTTTTCATTTAGTGATTTCTTTTTTCTTTCTTCTTCTTGTTCATATTAATTTCTCATGGTCTTTCTTTTTAACTTAATGATTATTTATTCACGTTTTTCGAAATTCACATTTTCTTTCATTTCTTCAAACCATTTCCCGCAGTTCGTTCGTTCGTTCGTTCGTTCTTTCTTTCTTTCTTTCTTTCTTTCTTTCTTTCTTTCTTTCTTTCTTTCCAGTGTTCTTGCTTATATTTTTATTCACTTTCTTTCTACACAATATTATTTCATTCCAACACCGCGTTCTTCCTTCCTTCCTTCCTTCCTTCCTTCCTTCCTTTCTTTCATCTGTATTTATTTATTTATTTATTTCCATTGTTGTTACTCACTTTCCATTTCATTGCTTCCTTGTATGTCCTCCTTTCCTACCTAATACTCAATTATTCCCTTCTCTTTCTATTCTTTTCTACTTCTGCATCTCTTTCTTTTTATCCTTTTATTATTTCTTTCTTTCTTTTTGCTTTCTCAGTCCACTTACCCACGCTTTTGTTGTAAACTCATTTACGCTTTTCTTTCGCTTGAAATGTTTGCCATCTGTTGTCTGTCGACTCCACGTGTTCGTCCTCAACGCGTGCCTTAATGACGTAAGAAAAGAGAAGAAGAAAAAGAAGAAGAATACAGGAAATACGAACCAAGTTATTTTTGTTCTTTTCTTTTTGACACACTTATATGCGCATGTCCACAAAGGCAACGTCACATACGCACAGACAAAAGAAAATACAAACACCTACAAAAGATAAAGGGATTACGCGTATATAATGAAACACACAACAGGCATTTAGTCATAATAAGCACATGGTAGTAGCAGAATAAATCAGCAATTGGCAAACTGACAGTCAAATCAGATTAGCATTTTGGGAACTTTTTTTAGCCCTTTTTTAGGTGACTGCAAAAATTTTAGTCTTTTGTGTAAAAGATCCGACAATGAATAAATAAAAAGTTTTAAAAAGTAGAAAAAACAGTACGAACAGAGATATTTTTTATGTTTTTACGCAATAATCTACCACGCTCTCTCCCTTTCTCTCTCTCTCTCTCTCTCTCTCTCTCTCTCTCTCTCTCTATATATATATATATATATATATATATATATATATATATATATATATATATATATATATATATATGAATTAAGATTACATTAGGTTAATGATCATTTTCACCTTCTAAAGAGAAATAAAATCTACAAGGATTTTTCAAACCAGTCAATGTGCGAATCAGTTTTAATATTCAATATTATATATATATATATATATATATATATATATATATATATATATATATATATATATATATGTACAGCTTAATACTACTCTTTAAGTTTTAATATTCAATATTATATATATATATATATATATATATATATATATATATATATATATATATATATATATATATATATACAGCTTAATACTACTCTTCAAAAGTGTAAGTTTGAATTCATTTTTTCATCCTTGGAAGTGAGGTCTGATGATCTAGGGAAAAAGAAACTCTCTGGAGAAATAAATTATAACCATGGAACCTTAAAGTTGTTTGGTTTTCTTTAAATTAAATCAAACACACACACACACACATACACACACACACACACACACACACACATATATATATATATATATTTATATATATATATATATATATATATATATATATATATATATAAAAAGAGAGAGAGATAAAAAAAACATACGTATACGCACATATACTTGCATGTTCACATATTTTTTCTCGGGTGTTATAAAAATAGTGCTCAATGTTATATAACAGAGCTATTAAGCATATATTAGTGAATATACATAATATCTTACGTCGATGGCACGACTCGGCGTTTCATACAAACACGCATTCTTCAGGTGGAAAATACTCACTGACTGTTCATTTAACTACGAGTCGTTCTATCAACATAGATATTATATATATATATATATTAAGAGGAGGCACGGTGGAGTAATGGATAGCGGCTTTCATTGAGGAATCGGAGTTCGAATTCCAGTCGAATCCATTACATGATAATACCCTTGGGAAAGGTGTGAATCCTCTTCTCTTTCCAGCTATGGGTAAATATCAGGACAGACTGGGTTCTATAACCTTTGATGGCAACTGGTCTAGGAGAAAGACAACTCTGAATTCAAAACCTGCGTAGTGCCCCAGGTCTCTGTCTTGGCCATTCAAAAAGTGTGGATGGTCCTGCACGAAAACTTCACCACTATAATCAAATCTCATATGCTGTTGTCGGGCTGTCGGTTTCCTACGAACTGATCTGCTTGACCCGCATACGTCGAATTCGACGGGAGATTCGAGCATATATATATATGTATCAACGTAGAACATTATGTATATTCACTATATATATAACATTTAAAACTAGACAATACTATTAGTAAATTATTTAGTAATAACCCTCTACACTGCATCCCCCCAACCTCTTCAGACTTTTAACATCATCCAATATCTGCTACACCTCACTTCAACAAACCCTGGTGCCTGTTCTGCAAACGCATCATCACCCACAACATTTGAATACATCCACGGCATTCACGTGACATTCAAACCGCTGGCTCTAAGCTGTGACAGTTCGAATCTCTTATATTTACTTTTCTTTCACAAAAAACAACAACAACAACAAAAACATCAGGGACAACATCAACAACAATTTTCCGTCTCTGTACACTTCAACCAGCATATTCATAGCATCGACGACGTCGGGTGCGTGCTTTTAGCGTCTTGGTTTGGCAGCCGGGAGGTCAGCCGCAGATCGAAGTTGAAATATAGTCTAAAAATAAATTCCTACATTGAGACTCTAAACAGGGAATAGGGTTTACTCGGAGAGTACAATTTCCACAAGGAAAACCATAATCAGCAACATCAACTCCTCGGAGGAGTAAGTTCCACACACCACTTTTTCCCCTAAATTTTAACAGCCATCACCCCCACCTACCTGCTATATTTTAGGTTCTACCACCTATGATTTCCCCCATGAGGCACTAGAAGGATTGTCCTGTACAATGAGAGCTACTTTCCAGTCGCCCTCTTTATAGCATCATTGAATCTATCACTATGGTTCCTTTGCATATAAGTTTATGTAAGTAGAGGGGAAGATTAATGAAGATACATATTAATTTTGTACATGTATTTATAGCTATACCTGTATGAAGATTAATATGTTTGCGTGTGGGGGCTTGTCTATATTTACACACAGTTATGTGCACATATGTACGCATGTGCATCTATATATGTACACGCTTTTTTTACCCTCAGGTTTTCCTTTATTTTATTAAACCTTTTTTTTTGTTAACAATGGATTTCCAAAATTTTATTTATTTTTTGTTCCTTCACTTTTTCTTTCCATTTTATTTTATTTAATAATATTTTATTATTATATATTCAATATTCAGTTTTCCCCTCTTTTCTTTCTTTCCCTTTTCCTTTCTTCCTTTTCATCACATCGTATTCTAATCATAGTCTTGTCTTTCAACACTCGACCACGTGGTCTGCCAATTTTTGCTACCACTTGCTACACGCGAGACGTCTTCCCCCCACACTTCGCCAACCTATAACTCTTTTCATCAAAGTTTGCAATCTCACTCCCCGGCGACACACACTAGCAACAATAGACCTGCCTAACACTTA
>OZ038489.1:33071371-33116371 GCA_964036315.1 Acanthosepion esculentum
TTATTGTTTCATAGTGAGCTTTATCTCAGCTGAGAGCTACTTAAACCTGACCTTGTACCGATTAAATAAGGCGAAACTATGAATATACCAGTTCTTGTTAATGAATGAGAATCTTCTTCTTCTTCTTCTTCTTCTTCTTCTTCTTCTTCTTCTTCTTCTTCTTCTTCTTCTTCTTCTTCTTCTTCTTCTTCTTCTATGTGCAGTGTCACTTCAGGACATGGACGATGATGGGTTGCTGTAACCTTCTATCTATTGTAGTCCTTAGCAACACTTGCCCTTGCCCATCCCTTCCATCACCACCCCGTTTATATTAGCTTGTAAAGTTGGTGGCCCGCTTGCCTTTCCATTGTACCTTTTACCTTCAGTATGTACTGTCAGTGTCAAATTCTCCAACCCTTCCTTCCTCATTATGCGTCCAAGAGATTTCAGATGCCAGCGGGAATTTACATTTTGGAAAATCGTTCGTGGTAATGTTCCCACTGGCAGTATTTCCAAGTTTCTTTTTCTTTTCTCTTTTTTGTCTCAGACATTGTATCTTCAAGAAAATATTTCTGGGTATAATATTATTTCTTCATTTTTTCACCCCCCCCCCCACCACGAGAACGAATAGACGCTGGAGTTGTGCGTCAAGCGAAGCTACGTTTAGTCAACAAGCAAAAGCATTTACCAAAACGCGAAAGTTAACGTGCTTGTATTGAGAACCATTTTTCTTGTTTATGCTCCTTGATTCTTGATCTTTTGTCAGACTTAGTTGCCATGTCTATATTAGATGTTTGTTCGATTACCTTCCTCAACATGGTCATAATTATGGACCACTCGTTACGAAATCCAGCATTAGGAGAGAAAGCAATTAAATATTCCTCTATAACAAGTATATATATATATCAGTGTACTTTGTTTGCGGCTGGTAGCATGTAACCCAGTACTACCTGACGCATTATCAGATCATCGGCGACTAGACCATTCCCTCCACCTGGTGGACAGAGTAGCTCTACACATCATTAAAACAAGACCTATCAAAAGGCGGATGAACCTTTTTTTTTTCTTTTTTTTTAAGCTTTTCACCCCAGGCAAGGCTGAAAGCCACTAGCACGCAAGAGGTTACACAGGATTTGGAGCGAGAGCAGATAGGAGTGATAGAGGAACGGATGTGGAGAAGGATAGTAGATAGATCAATGCAACTGGAGATGTCGATTGACGTTACATTTGAATAGTTGGAGATTATAGTTGTCAGGGAGAAAGGAATAGGGAAGGGAGTTCCACAGGTGTGAGGTGCGAGATATGAAGCTACTGGAGTAGAAGAGACGTCTACACTTAACAGTTTCAACAGTGAAAGGGTGGGAACGGGATGCCTGCCTCGTATGACGCTTGAATTCATGGAGCCTGGGAACCAGCGATAGCATCTCATCGGAGCAATTACCATGGAAGTATTTGTAAAAGAGACAAAGAGAGGCGACGGCGCGTCTGTGAGAGAGAGACTGCAGACGAGAAGCCAGATCAGGGCCAATTACATTGCATACCCGTCTCTGGATCTTATCAAGAACCCCGAGGCAAACAGAAGTGGCTCCAGACCATATATGGCAGCAATAACAGTGTAAATGTTCTTCTAGCACAATGGAGTAGACTGGTCGCCACAACTATGTATACAGCCAGTGCGTTGATGTCATGGCATCGCTAGGCGCAGGGCTTCCCAGACTGAAGTCGACGGCTATTGGAGGGTCCCCCGGATGGAATCAACGGCTACATCTTCGTGACCAAAGCGAGCATTCAAGATACTGGACATCAGATGTAGTTTGACCTGGGAAGGGATAGTTTGGTTGGTTCGTTTTCTATGGCTTATCAAAACTTTACAGGTTATTTCAGGCCAGAAAATATTTTATAGATTGTAAGAAATATTTAATGCAAAAATGGTTTAGTGATACAAATCTTAATTATTAAGCCATAAAAGAAGAGGTGGATTCATGCCTTTCCCAAGGGTATTTACGCGTCCGTGAATATAACGAGCTCAACGGGAATTGAAACTCGGCTCTTTAATTAAGAATTCAGTGTCATTATCCATGACACCATCTGCACATCCAAGCTCACAGTATTTCCAAGCGGTCACCCATCTAGGTACTGACCAGGCTCGACGTTGCTTAACTTCGGTGATCGTACGGGAACCAATGTTTTAACGTGATCTGGCCGTAAGGAGAAAAGATGGGCTTACCCGACCTATATCATGCTACGCATGAATGAATACCTCACCGGCTTTCAACCCAGATATGTTGAATGAACTGGTCACGTGCTCTGTTACACAGTGACCCTACGACCACATTTGGTCATGGAGCTGATGATGATGATGATGATGATGATGATGAAAACAGCTATTAATGGTGGAACGTGGGGATTCAAACTCAATGTCGTGTCACTTATGTTCGTCATCGAGTATGAAACAAAAGCTCATTATGATTGTCCTTTCCTTTTCGCTGTCAGGCTACATTGGTATATATTGGGGGTTCTTATATCGAATTGTTGTCAAATAAAGCGATTAATTATTAATCTGAATGCATCCAGGAAATATTTAATTACTGTTAAAATTTATCTATGATGACCGATATCTAACTACCTATCTGAAGGGGTAGAATAAGACCTGATCAATTAAACATGATGGGGGGCCACATGGGTACGTGTGGGCAAGGATAAAAATTGTTCACTTCCTGCAATTTCCTGTGTCAGAAAGTAGTCAGAATAGTTCGACACCATTTTTCTGGAATGGGAAGGTGCTGCCTCAAAATCGGGATCCTTAGAGACAGGAATACCTCGTTATTTTATTTTATTTATTTATTATTATTATTTATTTATTTATTTATTTGCAGCCTCGTACCCGAACATGACAACACAGCTATAGAAGAGAAACAGATACTACACTCACGATAGTAAGAAGTAACTCGTTGCCAGTTTCGTATAGGGTGCCGATTGACACAAAAATGGGCCATGGACAAAAATTGCTCCATCTCCGCAACCATTATCAGGCTGGCTTCGAAATCCTCCGACTTGCCATTGTTAGTACGATGGAGGAAATTCTCCCGCAGGTTTAAAATTCCCGGGATACGGCTCACCACCTCACATGTCGTGAGCTGTTCGAAGGTAGAATAATGGCGCCAATATCCCGCACCGTAATACGTGAACATGGTAGAGGAAGGACATCAGATACTACGCTTTGATCCGCTATTTCCTCACCTCCTCATGTCCTTTTAAATGTGGAATTCCCATACCTGTACATATGGGCCGAGGACAAAAAAATGGCCGAGTCCCCGCGACCACTGTCACTCTGGCGTAAATATCCATCAGCTATCCTTCCTTATTGCAATGAGGGAGGTTCTACGGCGGGGTTAGAATCACAGGGATTAGTCTTCCCTCATAATTAGAAGAGGAAGGGGCAACAAATATTACACTTTGATCACAGCCTAAAAGCCGAGTAAGGGTGAACAGTTTGTCGTAAATGCAAAGTGAAACAAATTTACCGGAAGAGAGGAAAAAAAGAGAAATATAAAGGAAAGCAGGAACAAAGGAATAATCAAAAGTGGACAGAAATGAGAGAATATCTCGAATGGTCTCAGAAAATGAATGGAAAGATTCTTCGAAGGACGAGTGACGACGTCCCATTGTGGTGATTATATACCCGTTATTATGATGGGATACAACACTACGTTTATGGAGGTTTAGTGTTAAGTACACTTATGTTCAAATGAACTAATCGACACACAACGCAACAAGCAGTAGTATTTAAATATATTTAATACCCAGATAGAAAAAGATAAATAAGAAAAAAGTGGTTGTAGACAACGTGCGTCTGCGGACTTAGCGTTGGAGACACGCGTCCGTTTAACTTGTCAACAGTCCTTCTTGAAAGAGAATTTCTTTCAGTCCTCGGTTAGTTATTTAGGTAGTGGTAATTTCTTTTGGGGTTACCGAACACATTCCTCCGTAACCCGATTCCATCGAATGGGCTTGTGGCATTGCTTCGAGCTGTGTGAATAACGGTGCTGGAAGCAAAATATGATGTGTCTTATAAAGTCAAGGGTTATTGGTCCTTTTTTTTTAGTCATTCGGCGTCCTCGGTTCATCCTGCGCTTAATTAGTCTTAGTTTTTTGAGTGAATATTCTAAATTTCAATATCAGTTACAAAATTGAAGGTGCATTGTTTTATAACCTCTTTTTAAAGCATAAAGCAATTGTTTGTATGTTTTTTTAAAGTGTTAATACTTGAAAATCATTTTAAAATCAACCCAGATTTATGTGAAGAAGAAGAAGAAGAAGAAGAAAAGAGAGAAGAAGAAAAGAGAGAAGAAGAAGAAGAAGAAGAAGATAAAGAAGAAAAGAGAGAAGAAGAAAAGAGAGAAGAAGAAGAAGAAGAAGAAGAAGAAGAAGAAGAAAAGAGAGAAGAAGAAGAAGACGACGACGACGAAGAAGAAGAAGAAGAAGAAGAAGAAGAAGAAGAAGAAGAAGAAGAAGACGATGACGACGGCGACGACGAAGAAGAAGAAGAAGAAGAAGAAGAAGAAGAAGAAGAAGACCAAATGAAGGAAAAGGATAAAGAAAAAAGAAATAAAACTTATACAGGAAATGGAACGAATGAAACACTGTGAAGGAGTAAAGTCAGTAGCCTGCAGTGGGGTGGAAAGAGGGTGTAATAACCCCGAGTACCGGGTACCCATATCGAGAGGGCATCCAATCAGAGTGAAATAAACATTTGGTTTATGTTTAATCTGAATAAAGTGTTTATTTCATGTTTCATCTGCTTTTTCATATTTAAAATGTCTTCCTTTCTCACATTTCTCAGTAGAAGGCCCTATAGGCCTTCCCCTACTTGAGTATTAGGGGCATACAATCAAGGAGTTGACCCTGGCCATCACCAAATATACCAAAACTCTGCATGTCACTGAACAAAGTGCTGAAAATTTCTTCGCCCGACCTACTTCTCAAAATCTTGCTAAATGAAAAATTTAGCTAAATAAATACCATATATATATATATATATATATATATATATATATATATATATATATATATATATAGTCTTCTTAATGCGTCAGAAAACATTTTATGAAAAAGAAGACAACCAAAATGAAACCAAACAAAGTTATGTATGGAATAAAGGCAAAGGCAAATTTCTATTTGCCATTCCCGCCATCTCTTTTCTCCTCTTTGACATTAAATACCCAACGTGAACTTGAATAACTGGTAAGAAACATCGTTAATGGACCAACTGATAAATAAATAAAAGTCAACAGCAGGAATGTCAGGCCGATCTACACAGGCGGATATATCTAGGCGGCAAATATTTGTACGGCTTGTACTGCTTTAATGTAAACAAGTGTTTAAATTGATGGTATATGAGCAGATATGTATTTACACGTTGCTGTTATTAAATGTATAAACGCCTTAAACTCCATCGTGCCGGTTGTAGCCTCGTTCTGAAGTTGGCCTCTTTAAAATGTCTCTAAGCTTCCTTTCAATCGGTTATTCACTATCAGCTGGATCAGAATGACATTCAAAAAGCTTATTAACTGTTGTCTGGTTATTTTAAGCAATTCTCATCCATTTTCTTTTTATTATTTTACCGCAAATCATCGGAGAGGGAGCGGAGTACACTCAGCGGCCCGAACAACACTTGAAAGATAATAACTCTTCTTTAAATTACAGACGGCATCTATTTGATTTATTCAACAAGCAGGATACGATAAGAAAGATAGAAACGATTAACAGATCTCATGGCAGCCGCTTTAGAAGAGATTAAAAACTTACACTGTGTGGAACAGCTCATCTTCTCAGGAAAGTATAATCAATGTAAAAAAAAAAATAATATAACATCTGATTTTTTGCAAAGAAAATGCATATTCATATGAATTTACTTATCTTGTTCTTGGTCTCCGGTAATGACCCGATAAGGAGGTGCCGGAAGCTTAATAATAATAATAATAATAATAATAAAAGTAGTAAGTGTCTTTACTCTGTAGTAAAGGAAGCCGAAAAATTCAAAAAGGAGCTTCAAATGGGCACAGAAATTCAAATACATCACTGTACACCGGCTGAAGCTGCAAAAAACTTAAAAAAGAATGCAAAGAGAAATGCGACCGACCAGATAAAGAAACAATGGCAAAATAAACCGCTCCATGGCCAATACTCTGCCCGTACCAAACAAGCTGACGTAGACAAAAACCGCACCCATCAGTGGCTACGTAGTGCAGGGTTGAAAGGTGAAACTGAGGGTTTTATCATTGCTGCACAAGACCAATGCTTGTTAACTAGGAATTATCAAGCACATATACTAAAATACTGTGTTAACCCAAGATGCAGATTCTGTGACAAATATCCAGAAACCATTGATCATCTTATATCAGGTTGCACGATATTGGCACCCACTGAATATAAAACCCGGCATGACAAAGTGGGCCAATATCTGCACTGGAAAATTTGCAACTCCTATTGGGAAGGAAACTAGAAGAAATTGGTACGAACACCACCCTGACCCGGTTACGGAGATAGGACCTGTTACAATTCTATGGGACTACACAATACACACTGACAGAACAATCAAAGCCAACCGCCCAGACATTGTTATTAAAGACCACAAACAAAATAAGTGCCTCCTTATTGATATGGCAGTCCCTGCAGACTCCAATGTGTCTTTGAAGATATTCGAAAAACTGTCAAAATACAAGGACCTTGAAATAGAAATCACAAAAATGTGGCACATGGGAACATCAACAATTCCTGTTGTAGTTGGAGCCCTTGGACTGGTTGGAAAAGATTCCAGTATGCTGATTGAAGGGATCCTTGGAAGTCCATGCCTCAAAGAGATACAAAAAATTGTTCTGACAAGTACAGCCCACACTTTACGAAGGGCTTTATCTATGTAATTATTTTTTTATTTTTTTTGCAGTGGAAAGTGTCATGACGCCATTTCTAACCTTATGTCCCTGGGTGGGACCCGGAACGAAATGTGTAAACGCCAGATATCAAAGGAAATAAAAATAATAATAATAAATGCACTGACGCTGCACCAGCCGTGGCTTTCATGGCGTCTGGTGTTAAATGATTGGAATTGTTAACACGTTGTCTTAGTGAATTAAGACTGGCTACAGTAAACCATGGTTCCTTAGCATAAATTTGTTTGTCAACTTCCTGACCATAAACAGTTGGTCATTTTCTCTTGGGGTTGACGCACTGTTCATCTCTGTATATGAAAGGTAGTAACGGAGGAGCATGATGACCGTGTGTCGATATTTTCTTTGAAGTGTGAAGGATTAGGTAGCCAAGTCAAATTGGGCGTCATATCCAGATACTTGGGATTACTCTCAATTGGAAACAATCAGAACGAATGAGGCTACCCGATATGAAGGTATTTCTAAATGGGCCTCACTCCCGGCAAGGTTATGCGCGTTTTTTTTCATCAACACCAGCCAGTATATTACGCATACTTGACTAGGGTGCTTGTGCCTGACATACCTTTATCAGAGTGGTTATCATGATAGATAGAGCAACGTTTATTGTACACCCCAGCATCACTTTATTGGCATACGATACTCTCTTTCAATACTACTACTACTACTAATAATAATAATACAATTATAATAATGGGGAAAGCGACACTGAAAAACCGAAGGTGCACTGGAATAACGAAAGATGTCTTCCAAAAGCTAAGCAAAGTATTAAGAAACATAAAAAATTCGTTCGAAACAAAGAAATGAGAACTAAACTGTTACGTAATATCAGCCCTCATATATAGCCGTGAATGCTGGACAATCTTCTCGCAGATGAAGAAGAAACTTGAAGCAACAGAAATGCAGTCCTACAGAAGGATGCTGAGAATAACATGGACCCAACATGTGAGCAACGACGAGGTTTTAGAGAAAATGGAAGCAAAAAGGATACTTACACTTAACACCAGGAAGAGACAGTTGACATTTCTAGAGCATATAATGAGGAAAGAAGGCTTGAAAAATTTAATGCTCACAGGGAAGATTGGGGCAAGATAGACAGAGGAAAACAACGCATAATCAACCTCGAGAGCCTGAGTAAATGAGTGGCGGAGCAAGGTTTAGGAGAGACAGCAAAAAGACAAAATTTATTAAGAGCTGCAAACGACAAGAAATTGTGGAGAACCATGATCACTAGCGTCCGGAAAGGACTCGGCACGTAGAAGAAGAAAAAATGAAGTGGGTGAGCTGTTCTAATGAGAACACATGCTAATGAACAGCACTACTTAAATCTTTCGTTATATAACACGAGCAGGATTCGCCCGCTCGCTATCGCTTCTCAAAGTAAGATATCTTAACTACTTGAAATCTTTGAAACAAAAATTTTAAATGAACATTTCATTCATAAATTGGCTTGTTATAGTTAAGGAAAGTTTTGCAAATAGATGCCAACTTTTTGCAGGCCAAGTAAAATGCAAATTTCAAACACTTTTCTGTACTATATAAGACAATATTCCTAAACAGAATACATTTTTATATAACAATCAAAACAATCCACAAATAAATTAACAGTAATGAAGGACAGTTAATTAATGAAATAAACTTTTTAAAGATTAATATGCAAATTAGTTAATCGTGAATGGCGATATTGCCTAGTAGTAGATAATATATAATACAGGTATTGAGCCTTTAACGTTTATTTATCATCTCTCAGGTGCGTCTCTGTCTTTGGGTAGAGTGCAACAGAGGATAATTATTATTATTATGCCCAGCCCTGAGGGACAGCTGCCCGAGGCCGCGCTCTCTCATTACACTAGAGAGGAAGATCAGTGCACACACCGAGGCCAGCGCGACCGACGGTTGCGGGAGCTGCGGGCAATTTTTGTTCCTAGCCCGGGTGTATGCGCTAGGGCTCCCCACATTAAACCGAACTTGTGTCATAACCTGATCTCGTGGGTGGGTGAGTAAATAAAAATCCCTCAGTTGCGTCTCTGTCTTCGAGCAGAGTGCACTCAGGGACGAGGAACTGCAGGAAAATTATAGAGGAGGTGCCAGGCCCTGGATAATAGCTGTCCGTGGTCGCGCCCTCTCATTGCACCAGAGAGAGGGGGATCGGCTCTCGCAAAAAGACAGAGTCGCTCGAGAAATTTTTGTTCCTAGCCCGGGTGTACGCGCTCGGGTCCCTACCTTAAAAACAGAGTAAATGCCGTGTACAAATTACTATAAAGTAGAGCTGGGGCTTTTTAATGTCAGAACTGAGTTCCAATTTCGCATATATTCATATAGATTCCATAATCTTAGTTTTACTTAATTAGCTATTATGTTTCTCTAACTTTCAAATGTTGAATGTATGAATAATTCTATTTTCCCATCTTTACACTATATTAATTTTATCTAATAAATTGTCCCCTGTTCTGTCACCCATGAAATAAAAATAATTGTTTGTACGGAAGATAAGGATCTACGTACATCAAATCGTGTTTAAATTAAGTGGCAGCAAAAGAATCATCGTTGAACTTTTAAAAGGTAAGCTTAAACATTAATTCAATACTTAAATGCAGCGATCAATTTTGAGTTCTATAGTTTATTGGTACGTATCGCATCTATTCCTCCCTAGAATGCCGCCCCATAGGGCACATTTTAAGCTAGCTTAAAATTTTAGCTAGCTTAAAATTTTATGCTAGCTGCAATTTTGGATACAAAAGGAAAATAAGAGTTGCTCCCCTTGAATCATGAAAGCAACGATAATAGCTGGTATAATGTATTAATTTATAGCTTTAACCTCGCATAATCTATCAACCTTGAATCTGAGCTCAACGAAAATCGTTCCCTGCGCCTAACTTTTCTAGTGCTTTTGAGTGAGCTATGAATCATTGAAATCGGACCAGTGAGAGCAAAGGAGTTGCTTGGACACACACACATGCACAAACACCCATATACTGTACTTTATATATAAGATTACATTTGATTTTAATCTAATACTTCGCCATTAACACTCGGCCAGTGTGTGATGCACGGTCTCGCACTCTGGTGTACGACATCTGTGAGACTGCCCAACTCGTCTCTCTGGAGCGGCTGCTTGTACCAAGAACCAGATGCAGTTGAAATGGTACGTGCTTCTGCTGCACCTTGCTTCTTTGATTGTCTGATTTGACGCTGAGTGCAATGTATATTTTAGTGTCATGCAACATGACGGATATATGTAAAAAAAAAACAAAAAAAAACAATTTGTCTTAGAATGACACACAAAATTCTCAGATTACTCGATCGAGGTCAGAAGATTGTGTCCTCCATCCCATCCCAGAATACTGGATCACCCATTCTTGACCAGAAGACCGGATCAATCAATCTAGATCAGAAGACCAGTTAACCCAATTCAGGCCAGAAGAATGGATCACCCAATCCAGGTTAGACGAACAGATCACCCAATCCATGCCAAAAGATCGGATCTAGTAATCGTTAACAAGTGGTATATGTCAGTGGATTTTAAGGTCTCGGAAGTACACATTTATTCAAAGGAAAATAGATAAGAATCTCGCCTTGGCAGTGAACTCGTGAAGTTGTGGAACGTGGTGAGATTCGTACCTATAGTTATCAGAGCACTGGGAACAGTCCTGAAGAGACTAGCAAAACAGTTTGAGGATCTAGAAATGAAAATCAGGATTGGGAACCATACAGGTAACACTGAAAAGGATCCAGGAGTATTGATGGGGCTTGTTGTTTCTTGATCTCCAGTAACAGCTACCAGTTTCTACTGGGAAAGTACAATGTGAGAATACAAATAATAATAATAATAACAATATGAGAATACGAATAATAATAATAATAATAATAATAATAATAATAATAATAATAATAATAACAATGTGAGAATACAAGTAATAATAATAATAATAATAATAATGAAGAGAGTCCTGGAATATTGGGGAAACTTGCTATCACTTGATCTTCAGTGAAATCTATCAGTTGCTGTTAATGCGAAAACCCGAATGAAAATAATATGCGTGATGAAGATGCTGTTAGAAACAACAGCAACAACAACAACAATAATAATAATAATAATAATAATAATAATAATAATAATAATAATAATAATAAACAGAAAAAAAAACATGAAAGTATACGTAAGACTGCAAGAGATTCTCGATGAAATATACGTAGCCTGGAGGACGTAAGTTTCACCTCAACGAAACTTACTTTCAGGAAGGTGAAGGTGAAGGTAAGATATTCATTAATAACTTGAATTATTCATTGAGTCTGTTTGTTCGCCTGGTGGGAGGGAAGCCTTGAGACTTCGCATTCTGCCTCTTTATCACTTCTTACCTCAAACATACAAAAGTGAATTCCATTTTCAAAGCCAAATACACGTCGCATTTTGTTTGTTGCCAATTTCCAGTTTGGCGCGAACAGAAACTCGTATGCATTTATCATCGTAAAATATTTCACTCAGTTTCATTTTCTTCATCATCATCATCATCATCATCATCATCATCATCATCATCATCCTTTTAATAAAAGAATTATAATAATAATAATATTTATTATTATTATTATTATTATTATTATTATTATTATTATTATGTTTTACAATCTGCCTCCAAGTTTCAAGCAGAAACATGAAGAGGCTGCAAGTAAAAAGATGATGACTGTAGGTAGAATTGGTTGGATATGTAACTGACATTCACGGCATCATTTTTAAATTGCTTGATGCCACTGAAAAGTATGTAGTATATTAAAATTTTCATTAAAATGTGTATGTGCATATATAGATAAAACTTACATTATTATTATTATCATTATTATTATTATTATTATTATTATTATTATTATTTGTTTATGTTATGTTTCGTGCTTTGCATCCTGTAGAGCCGGGTCCAAACTATACTCCTTAGTCCCTATGGGAGAATTGTCATTTAATTGATAGCATTTTTCTTAGTATATGGGATGTTCCTAGTAGGACGATCATCTGGGCAACTTGTATGTTGATGTTACCTGGGACACTGTTAGAAAAACTGTCCATTCTTTTTCTCACGAGGACCAGAGCTCTGATTACTATTGGTACAGCCTCAGTCTTCATTCCCCACATCCTGTTAATCTCGATCTCCAGGTCCTTGTATTTGGACAATTTCTTGATAATTTTCATGGAGGTGTTTCTCTCAGATGGTACTGCTATGTCAACAAGCATACATTTCCTGAATTTCTTGTCTTTTATGATAATACCAGGTCTTTTGGCTTTTATTTCCCTGTCACTTTGAATTGGCATGTCCCAGAGGATAGTTACATCGTTATTTTGGGCAACTGTGTCTCAGACGTTTCGATTTTGTGCTGCTTATTATTATTATTATTATTATTATTATTAATAATAATATTCTGACAAGGATATGCAAAGCACATGCATCGTATGCAATGTGCACGATATGGTTACAGGTTATTATCATTGTTATTATTATTAAGGATGAGAACAGTACAGCAACAAAGTGACGCTGGTGTGGAAATAAACGAAGCCCAATATATCCATCACGACAGCCAGTCTGATAAGGGTATACCGAGCACATACATCACAGCCAAATTTGAAAGATACGGTTATAGAGCTTTATTATTATTATTAATATTATTATTATTATTTTCTTTCGCATCGAGATCTTACATAATAGGTGGGCACCAATGAATTAAGAAATAAAAAACGTTATTAAAGAAAGAAAGAAAGAAAGAAAGAAAGAAAGAAAGAAAGAAAGAAAGAAAGAAAGAAAGAAAGATTGAAAAAAGAGTAGAGAAAAGAAAGAAAGAAAGAAAGAGTAGGGAAAAGAAAGAAAGAAAGAAAGAAAGAAAGAAAGAAAGAAAGAGTAGGGAAAAGAAAGAAAGAAAGAAAGAAAGAAAGAAAGAAAGAAAGAAAGAAAGAAAGAAAGAGTAGGGAAAAGAAAGAAAGAAAGAAAGTAAGTAAGTAAGTTTAGGGAAATATTAAGAAAGAAAAAAGAAAGACTAAAGAAACATTTAGAAAGAAACAAACAAACAAACAGTGAGCAATTATTAAGAAATAATCCAATCGCAGAGAGATGTAAAAATCACCGTGTCATTCTGGCGACATGATAATTCCGTGGTGTCGGTTGAACAACGGTTATCGAGTTCACTCCTGTTTACGATATATAAACAGTCGCATATATAAACAAACAGTATAGCATAGCAATTAATTCTTCATAATAATAATAACAATAATAATAAATGGTGGTGGTCGTGATGGTGTTGGCGGTGGTGCTTATTGTACTTATAGATACTAACAGTTATAAGCATAAAAATCAATCTGGCGAAACTATCATTAGGAGGCTGAACTCATATGACCCTAGCTTCCTCGAATTTTTTCTTTCTCTAAGAAGTTTGGTCGTTGACGTATTTTCGTAATACGTGTTAGAATTATTTACATGTTCTTTTTTACGTAGCTGTTAAGTGAAGGTCAGTTGGATTCAACATTCTTGGCAACCGACCTTTCTGAAACAAATCCTGGGTTTCCACCAATCACGCCAACAGTCGCTTTCAACTGTTTTTGTATTATTTCGTTATTTTTATTTCGTTACTTTTTAAATAAACATTTTTTAAAATAGCAGCTTTAATTTTTTTTCTACAATATTTAAAGTCAAAAACATGACAACCATATTTAATTAATTTTGGAATTGCATTGTTTAAATTTTCAGCATGTGTAATCTTTTTATTTTTGTCGCATGAAAGAAAGAATTTCACTTTTTAAATCATTAAAAGTACCCCCACAAACGTTCGCACGGTCCTTACCGTAAAAATGACGGCCATATTTAAATAGATTTGCATTTCAGTTATGTGCCATGCATGATACACGCTTAGGCGATCATATATCTTTCGATACATGACTGACGAAGCTGATTTTTTCCCGTAGTAGGTTGCCATTTCTTTCTGCGGTCGACCAGTTGCTATCCAAAGCTATAGAACCCGGTCTCTCCTGCTATTTACCCATAGCTCGGGGGAAAGAAGAGGATTCATACCGTTCCCAAGGGTATTAGCACGTCAGTCAGTTATGTGCCATGCGTGATACACGTTTAGGCGATCATGTATTTTTCGATACATAACTGATGAGGCAATTTTTTTTCCCCGAAGTAGGTTGCTATTTCTTTCTGCGATAGACCAGTTGCCATCCAAAGCTATAGAACCCGGTCTGTCCTGCTATTTACGTATAGCTGGGGGAACCGGGAGAAGAAGTGGATTCATACCTTTCCCAAAGGTATTGGTTATATTTACCGCCTGAGTAATCTAGGATATTTAGCCTGATTTCCCACAGTCTCTAATGATATATTCCTTATGGGGCCAAACCTTCCCCCATTCCCTTCATGTTTCTTTGATAAAAGGTAAGTTCCACTCAGACCTGACTGATTGATTGATTCATTTTCTAAGATTTTCGTTGAGCTCAGATTCAGGGTTGCCAGATTATGCGAGATTAAAATATATATATTAGTACCTTATAATAGCTATTATCGTTGCTTTCATGGTCCAAGGGGAGTAACACTTATTTTCCTTTTGTATCCAAAATTACAGTGCGCGTTTTATTACAAACTAGCTTAAAAGCTGCCCTATCGGGCGGCATTTAAACTAGCTCCTATGAAGGACTCTTGGTTTGGCCATCATCACAATAGTTAGGGAGGAGTAGATGCGATAGGCATCAATAAACTACTGAAAAACTCAAAATTGATCGCTGCATTTAAGTATTGAATTAAAGTTTAAGCTTACCTTTTAAAAGTTCAACGATAATTCTTCTCCTGCCACTTAATGTAAACACGATTTGATGTACGTAGATCCTTATTTTCCGTACAAACAATTATTTTTATTTCATTGGTGACAGAACAGGGGACAATTTATAAGATAAAATTAATATAGTGTAAAGATAGGAAAATAGAAATTAGAATTAGTTACAACATTCAACATTTGAAGAGTTAGAGAAACATAATAGCTAATTAAGTAAAACCTATATTATGGAATCTATATGAATAAATGCGAAATTGGAGCTAAATTCTCCCTCGAATTCTGAGATTAAAAAGCCCCAACTCTATTTTATAGTAATTTGGTATTTACTCGACCCCCACGAAGTCGCGTTATGACACAAGGTCGGTTTAATGTGGAAAGCCCGAGCCGTACACCCGGACTCCAAACAAAAATTCTCCGTCGGTTGCACTGGCCTCAATGCAAGCACTGATTCCTCTTTCTGGTGCAATGAGAGGGCGCGAACTCGGGTAGCTGTTCCTCATGCCTGGGCACTTCTCAGTATAATTAACTTCAGTTGCGACTGTTTTTCGACGGAGTTTACTCTGCCCATAGACAGAGACGCAACTGAGATATGATAAAGAAAACGTGTTTCGAACTACTTTATAGTAAATTTGAACATTGATTTTAAAAAAGTTTATTTCATTAATTAACTGTCCTTCATTACTGTTATTTTATTCCAGGATTGTTTTGATTTTCATATAAGAAATAGTTCTGTTTAGGAATATCGTCTTATATAGAGCAGAAAAGTGTTTGAAATTTGCATTTTACTTGGCCTTCAACAAGTTGGCATCTATTTGTAAAACTTACCTTACTATAACAAGCCAATTTATGAATGAAATGTTCATTTAAAATTTTTGTTTCAAAGATTTCAACTATTGAATATATCTTAATTTGCGAAGCGATAGCGAGCGGGCGAAGACTGCTAGTGTCTAATATTGTTAACATTGTGGCCAACTGTAAAGAATTCTGTCGGACGTCTAATTCTCTTCTACATTTAAATTGCAAGTTACATCCTGCTCGCACGTAAAAAGATGGTTAAAAACGTGTTAGGAGATAAATCAAAACGCCAAATAAACAGAATTTCCTGCTCAGAGAACATTATTCAGAGTCTAGCCACGAATAAATATATGTGGGTATGGAAAACGCAAGGAATCAACTGAATAAATCAAAATCCTCTTTGCAAGTTGTCGAATATACTAACATTAATAACAACGCACAATTTCTTACAGTCGTTTTACTTTGTCTCCCATTAAACTTCATGTCATTAAATGGGATTCGATAGAGACACAGTCAGGATCTGAAGGATATTCACATCTGTATTCGGAGTAGTTTCGCCCAATACCGCAAATTGCTACAAAACCAAAAAATTAACCTAAAATCTCGGGTCATGTTCTTAAATAGCCTCATCAGATCGACACTGTCATATAAATGTCATGAATAGCAACAAACGCATTCAGAAATGTCTAATCAGCTATATGGTGTTGTCGGCACCCGCTCGCATCCGAACATCGGAGTTGTCATCCTCTCTCTTTATTCTGTTTCCCTCTCCTGGTGACGGTGGCGAAGATGGCTGTAAATCAAAGATAGTTTGACTAGGCGATTCGCGTAAATTTGGTTTTGGTGGACAACCCTGCGCGACGGAGAAGCTCACAAACTTGGCCAGAAGCGCCTCCCTCGGGACTCAAACGGGATTGAGACAGGTGAGATCTGGCAAAACTTGGTTGCATCGGGCTATCGTGTGCTCGCTCTGTAAAGGTCCGTCCTAGTTACGCCAGCCCGGCTGACGTTGCCCTCTTCCGCCAGTTTGGTCGTTGAGATCGTTTAGATTTTTGCCTATTCCGCCGCTAGGGTCTTCAGGGGTTGGACGCGTTCAGTCTGGTCCTTCTTCTTTGACCTTACCGCCACGGGTGGCCCTACAGGAGTTGGAACTCCAGACGGATTCGCTCTTGGGATTACTGACCAGGCTTGATATTGCTTAACTTCGGTGTTCATATGGATACCAGTGTTTCGCTGTGATGTGGCTGTAAACAAAAATGTAGTAAGTTCAGTGTTCCTTATATTTGTGGATAAGCTTCGTAAAAAAAAACAGCACATCATCGATCAGTGGTTACAAAGTAATCTCGCAGACTGCAATGAGTGCTCTACACTTGGAGCCTTATGTCAGACTAAGTTAGAATTATTAAATACCTATATGATTTCCACATTTTTTTAAAAATTTTATTTTGAATTTCACTTCAGTTTTTATAAAAATGGCTTGATGTGAATGAACATTGTAGGTGTTAGTGAGGACCATTCTTATTCAAACCTCGTGGATTGGTGCTACAGAATCACAGACAAAGAACTTTACCAAATAACAGAAACCACATCACTCGAGGTCTTTCAGCAGCAGCAACAGCTAAAATGAATATCACGTGTAACTCAAACAGAAAATAATTACATAATCAAGATGTTAACATTCCACACTGTTCCAAACAAAATGTTAGGAAGGAAACCTCTATTAATACTGGAAAGAGCGATAACACCTGCTGGTCTTGAGGAATCCATTTTCCTGGATAATTGCTTTAAGAGAAAGATTTGATAGATTTCAACCGATAGTAGTACTGGCTGCTCGGTCATTCAATGCCAGATATTTCCCATATATATATATATATATATATATATATATATATATATATATATATATATATATATATATATACACACACACACTTTGGTACATCAATAAGTTCGTGGCTGAATGATGGAAAAAAAGCTTATTTTATTCTTTTCCATTTCTTTCCATTTTTCTTTCTTTCTACACTTTACGCCATTGAGCTTTTCTTTATTGGCTGCGTTTATTTTTTAATTCTTATCCTTTTCTCTTTGTTCGTCTGTAGCTTTTTCTTTCTATATCTCTTTTCGTTTTCCTTCTTTCTGCTTTTTAAACCACTACATATTCTTGGATTCTAGGGAATGAAGCATATAGGTGTTAGCGAGGACCATCCTCATTCGAACCTCGTGGGCTGGCGCTACAGAATCACAAACAAAGAACTGTATCAAATAACAGAAACCACATTACTCGAGGACTTCCAACATCAGCAACGGCTAAAATGGATATCCCATGTAACACTAAGAGAAAATAATTACATAATCAAGATGTGTACATTCCATACCACTTCAGATAAATGCAGTCCTGGGCATGACAATAAAGTACATCCGGCAGCAAGGCTTCTGATCGGGAGATAGGAGGGTTTGAGGAGAGTAGAACCACACATTAATTACAGTTGTCCCCAGGTCCACTTGACCCGGAGTAGTAGCACCTATTACGGTCCCAGCTATAGACAAATAGTTTTATAGTATAAATACCAGCAATACATTTTTATATAAAAAAAATTAACAACAATACCTATTTGTAGTAAAATTACCGACAATACTTCTTTATAGGAAAGTGACCAACAATACATTTTATCTGTAGTTGAAGCTGTACAGTTGCGTCAAAATATTTAAATTTTGGTATTAAATAACCCATAGCGGTTGATATGCCGCTAAACAAAATCAACCAAACTAACCAACCTATTTTCCCGAAAAATTGCTCTAATAGAAAGATTTTATAAATTTCAATCGACAATCACATGGGCTGCGCGGTAAATGAACGCTGAATGTTTCCTTAAAAGGAAACGGCTAATATTACCATTACCATGCGTTTACTTGAATAATAAATCAGTTTATTTATTGCAAAGGATTGCTAAAAATCAATAAGGGTGTCTTTGATATTTTAACTGCCTAACTCAGAAACGGACGTATGTGTGTTCTTATGGTTAGAAGCTTCGAACGATAAATCGAGGATTTGAGTTCGAATTTCGGTCGAGATCGTTACATTCAATTTCGCACAAACACCTTTGGAAAGATATAAATCCCACCCAGTTATAAGAAATAACTGGCCAAATCGGTATCTCTAGCCGTGGTTGCCAACCAGTATAAAAAATGGTAAACTCTGAATTAAAAACTATATGTAGCCTTGATGGGGCCCATACTTGAACTGTAACTTAGGTCTGCTCAGTGCAGTTGCATTATAAAACCACAGGTCGTCTCTGTGGATGTTGAAGAAACAGGAAAGGGTCCGTGCTGATGCGCATGCTTAGAAACAAGCAGTCATACTGAAGATGAGAAATCACATTGATTCGAAACAACTTTGATGCTGACCTTAAAAATGGAAATTTTCATGGAATACATTGGAATATTTTCGGATAGTCGCTAAATCTATGATAGTTTCTATAAAAAAAGATTTTGCAAAGCTCGTAAAACAATAAAACCTTAATATTATCCATACTCGTTGAGAGAGGTTCCCGCATCAAAAATCATTATTAGTGAAATGTAAAATAGTAATAAACGAAGACTTAAGACAACAGAAATCTGATTCTACAGGAGGATGCTGAGAATAAAATGGACTGATGCGAGCAACGTCGAAGTTTTAGAGAAATCGAAACAAGAAAGACACCTATTATTTGAATAAAAAAGAGACAGTTAAACTTTCTGTGGCGCATAATGAGGAAAGAGGGTTTGGAAAATCCAGTACTCACGGGATATATTGAAGGCAAGAGGGACAGAGGAAAACAGTGCATAACCTACCTAACGAGCTTGCATAAATGGTTGGCAGAATAGGAATCAGAAGAGACAGCAATGACCCAATTTACAAAACGCTACAAAGGACAGGAAATTGTGGAGAACCATGATCATCCACGTCCTGAAGGAACACGGCACATAGAAAAAGAAGAATAGACGAAGCTGTTAAAATGATTAATTATAATGAGAGGGGCGCTAAAAAAAACCTCTCGATGCAACCTAGAAACCTTCCAAACAATTCTAATTTTGGATCAGATTTTTGGTGTGTCAGGTCGAAATTTTTTCATTAACCCCCGTCACAACACAAGCAATACTATGAAAAACTGATTTCGCCAAATTTGCATATAGTGATCCCGAGTGCAAGTGCTTAAATTTGCATGCAGAAGTCAGACAATGATCAAATGGTAAGTTGCTCTGTCGTGTAGCGAAACTTCAGAAAGTGTTATCTGCTGTTCTTAAACAAAACCTCGAAATGTTTGTTCTTTTCTGCCTGCCATTTGCATGGCTGGTGCTAAACTCTACAACACACTACGCCTTCTTGGCCTCAGATTTTTACACTAATATGAAGTGCAGGGACGACATCGAATCAACTGCTTCATCTGTATCGTGCCAGAACATTTTTTCTCGTAAGATTCCATCTTGTACATTTACAAATCTAACATTCGTTCGTGCAGTGAATACAGTTGCCGCATCTGGTCAGATACTCCGACTGCACACCTCGAGATTCTTGAGAAATTTCAAAGAAGGATCTGTAATGTAATCGATCCCGACCAGGCCTCTCGATTTCAGTTATTTTCTCACCGACGTATTGTGGCTTCCCTCTGTCTTTTCTACAAATATTTCCATGGTAACTGCTCAGACGAACTTTTTCAGTTGGTGTCCCGACTACATGAATTTAAGCGTGCTACTAGACTGGCAACTGCGTCCTACCGTTTTAATGTTGAACTAACTAAATTCTACTTCTACTCCAGCAGTTTCTTTTCTCGCACTTCCTACCTGTGGAAATCCTTTCCGTTTTCTTGCTTCCCTGATAACTACAATCTTTAAAAATCTAAATGCAACGTCAATCGCTATCTTTTGTCTTCTTGAGACCCCGTTCATTTTTTTTTATCCTTTCTTCAATCTTCCATATTCCCACTCTTTTCTTTCTCTATCACCTTCACTCCCTGGAATTCATCTGTATTCTTTTTCTTTTTCTTTATCTCTCCACCATCTGTGTTCCTGGTTTTCCTACACTTTTAAAACTTTGAAACAACATTGATATAGCTGGACTGAGAAGTAAGCATCAGTCGACGACGTGAAACGAGAAAGCAAAATAAGACATCTGGCAGTGTTCCTGCTGCACTTGGATTCAATACATTCTCCTGTACTGTTTGTGGTCATTTGTGCAAGTCTCGAGCCGGTCTCAAAAGTCATGTCCGTCATAGACATGCAGATAATTACTTCGTGGTCGTCGGAACCTCATACGTCGAACTCGACGAGAGAGTCCATCATATTATATATATATATATATATATATAAATATATTCCCGCGGAGCAATGTAAAGTACCAGGTTGAGAACTGGGGCAGGCTAGCTACTTTTGATGTCATAGGCATGCAGATAATTAGTTCGTAGTCGTCGGAATCTCATACGTCGAACTCGACAAAAGAGTCCATCATATCATATATATATATATATATATATATATATATATATATATATATATATATATATATATATATATAGCTGCACATTTCAAACAACCGTATTATAGCATGGATAACGTCATCAGATGCGTACTTTTGACGTCTTCATTCAAATGCCAAAAAGAACGTCTAAAGTTCGAATGGAAATACATTTTTAAAATAGATTCACGCATTCCAGGATTAAGTATACTCAAAGAATACAGTTTCCACAGAAAGCCTTCTACAAATCCTCTACAAACCTAATCGTGGCAAACAAATAGCCCCAAACTATCAGATCGTTCCCCCGAAAAATACCACTTCATTTTTCATTTTATTTATTTATTGTCTCGTTGTGATTAGCCTTACTATTAATATTGTTATTTTGTTGGGCTTTTCTTATTTTTTATTTTATCGAATTTATTTTCCCGGCCTATCATATTTACATAATAGAACCATGTGTGAACAATCTTCCTTTATTCTCTTTACTATCATTTATATATATTCAGGCAGATTCTCATTCAAATATCTTTGGTTAAATAATTTAGACGGATTATGTTGGTGACTGTAGAAAATTGATCAAGAAAAATACCCAAATTTTCTTTCAAATAATTTTTTATTTATTTTCCCAACCTTCTCGTCCTGGGTAAGACGTTAAACTACATCCAATAGCAAGGCCTCTGATCAGGAGGTTTTGAGGAGCGTGGAACCACCTCTTAATTGCTGGTATTCCCAGGTCCACCCTGACCCGGGGTGGTAGCACCTGTTAGCGTTCCAGCTATGGGCAAATAGTTAACAATTACCAGCAATACTTTTTTGAAAAAAATTATTACCAGCAATACAATTTTGAAGGAAAAATATTACCAGAAACAGATTTTTGACAAAACAAAATATTACCAGCAATAAAAGCTTTTGTCGGCATTAAATAACCCATTGAGGTTGATATGCCTTAAAACAAAATAAACCAAACCAAACCAAGTACTTTCGATCTCATCTGGGACTATTTTCGGGGTGTGGGGTTCAAATATTTGTGGACATGTATACAGTAGCTCCGTAAATTCAAAATATTTTTACACTGTTCGTTTACACGTTTCAAATTCGAAAATTCTTGCATAACTAAATTATGCTTTGAGTATGCCTAAATTACTGTTTTATCCTAAAATTTAGACATACTCAAAGAATAGTTTCCATAGTAAGTCTTTGACAAACCTTCTACAATACGAATTATGCCAAACAAATAGTCCCAAACCTATCAGATCTCTTACGGTAATATAACACACGCGGAAGAAAAAAAAATACAAATTCTCCGAAAAAGAAAGTCTCACTTCATTAATTTTATTTCTCGTCTAATTGAAAAAGGACACAGACGTGTTCGAAAATTCCGATTTTTTAAATCTTTCCCGTCATGCTTCCATTTGGTCGAAAGGACGACTAATATACAATTAATAATTGATAAACAATAAAAATGATAATATCCATAATAAGACTAATGAAATTAATAATTAATTTCATTAGTCTTATTATCGATATTATCATTTTTATTAAATAAAAAATATTATTAATAATTAATTTCATTAGTCTTATTATCGATATTATTATTTTTATTGTTTATCTCTTGAATTTCTTTCACCCGACTATTATATCTACACATTATAAGATGCATATGTGGACAATCTTTCTTTACTATCACACACACACACACACACATACATATATATAATTATTTATTTTATATTTATATTTATTTTATATTTATTTATATATTTATTTATTATTTATATATTTATTTATATTTATATTTATTTTATATTTATTTTATTTATTTTATATTTATATTTATTTATTGAAACAAAATGTCTATTTTTGTAGTGACTTTATAACATATTTATGTTATAATATTTAAATAAATAATTATATCTGCTCTACTCTGTATTGAGCACTCTTTTAAGAATAATAATTGTTGGTTATTGGAATTTATTCCGTATATACCAATCCTATACTTGGATATACATATATATATATATATATATATACCTCTTCAGGCGATGGTAAATGACTGAAGAAGCACAACATAGTGCCTAAACACGAAAAGCTATATATATATATATATATATATATATATATATATATATATATATATATATATATATATGAAGAAATATACTCTTAAGGTGTGCTATATTTATGGGATAAAGTGCTCAATATCAGAGATAGAGCGTGTGTAAATATAAAAGTGAACATTGAAGTCAACACTTAGAGGCAACAGGGTGTTTCATCGTCATCGCGACACACAAATTACTATGTTTCGAAACTGAATCTCAAACCCTAAAGTTAAATTTCAAGATTAAACTTTAAATTTAGAGTACCGTTTCATTCTCAAGCGATGTTTTATTCTATACATGAAGCTGTGCTCTAAATTTTAAGTTTAATTTTGAAATTAAACTTTAGGGTTTGAGATTTAGTTTCGAAACAGTAATTTCTGTGTCGAGATGGAATCATATTTTTAAAAAGAATAATTATAATTGAAGCTCTACTTCTGTATGGAGCACTGTTTTTTTACTTTAAATAAAAACATACTTTGGATTATTAATCTAACTGTTCTTTCCTATTACATCAACACACACACACACACACACATATATACATATATACATATATATATATATATATATATATATATATATATATATATATATATATATATGAAGGATGATGAGGATATAGAAAAATAATAAAAGAACGTGAATTTCGTATCATTATTGCTATGAGGATAAATTGCGTTAAGTCGACATCTGCACTTTAACTTGGAAAATGCGTTGCCCGACGTTCTACCTGAGAGTTATACCTGCAAGTGTGGGTGAGTCGTGACGTTGACCATTTGCGTTTTTTTCTGAAGGTTACGAGTGTGGGTAAATACTCGATACGAGCCCCAGAAAAGGCGCGGCAATGATATATTCGGAAGGTCGGCAGTTTTTTATAAATAGATTCCAGATATTTTTATTTTTATTATTTTTCACTGCTGATGTTGTAGTTGTTGTTTCTGAAGGAGGGCATCCTGCGATCACCAACGCCTGGTGGAAAAGGCAAAACATTGCCAAGGTGAAAATGAAGGACGTCTTTGTAAAGTTCCCATTTTATTTTGGCTTCTTTGGCGTCGTCTGCAACAATCGCTTCATTCCTCTTTTTTTCTTTTTCTTTTTTCCTTTTTTATTTTCACATAAGCCTAACGACTGATTTCGATTTCTCTTTCTCTTTTTTTCTCTACGGATTTCTTTCTTTCCCTGTCATTCATTCTTTTTTCTCACACATTTTTTTTCTTTTCTTTCTTTCTCGTTCTTTTTCGGTATTCTTGTTTCCTCTGAGGCTTTTTATCACTTTTCCTTTTTTCTCTCTTTCTCTGTCGTTTTTTTTCTTTTTCTTGTGTTCTTTTTTTTTCTTTCCGTTTCTCTCTCTTGCTATTTGTTTGATTGTTCGTTTGTTCGTTTCTTTCTTTCTTTATCTCTTGTTTTTTCTTTTGCTTTCTTCCTTTCTTGTTTTTTCTTTCGTTTTCTTTCTTTCTTTCTTGTTTTTTCTTTCGCTTTCTTTCTTTTTTGTTTTTTCTTTCGCTTTCTTTCTTTCTTTCTCCCTTGTTTTTTCTTTCGCTTTCTTCCTTGTTTTCTTTCTTGTTTTTTATTTTGCTTTCTTTCTTTCTTTTTTCCTTCCTTCCTTCCTTGTTTTTTCTTTTTCTTTCTTTCTTTCTTTCGCTTTCTTTCTTTCTTGTTTCTTTTGTTATCTCACATTTTTCTTTTTCTTCCTTCTTTTCATCTCTTTCCTTCTTACTTTCCTTTCTTTCTATATTTTTCTTTCATTTCTTTTTTGTCGGCTTGTTTTTTTTCTTTCTTTCTTTCTTTCTCGGACACTTTCTTTATTGTTCGCTTTCTATTTCTTTATCGCTTTCATTCTCTTTTTCTTTCGTTCCTTTCCATTCTTTTTCTCCCCCCACCCTTTCATATATATGTATATAGGTGAACAGCGGATAGAGGGTAAAACTAATAACCCATATATTCTTTTCTACCCTGTACAAATCGTAGTTGAGCGGCAGTCTGACAAAATTGCGTTTGTCTTAAAAGTGAGCAAAATTAACATTTATAGATTCCATTAACATTTATGGATATTTACTAAATGCTTACAGTGACCAAACAACGGATGAGAGCACAGTTAAGTTTGGGTAATGGGTTTCATCAGCGGCGACAGCGATTTGCAGGAAAATGTGGGTGGCATCAGATGATGTAGATTCTTAAGCTCGCCCCTATGCAGGCTTTTGCCCATCGCTGGCGAAAATACATCAGCAATGGAGGGGATTATTTTTATTTTTCCATTTTTAGTTGAGAATTTGCTCAATTCAACGGTGTTATGATCCTTGTAGTTTTCGTGGGAATAATTTCGAAGCGTCCTTATGCATAGAACATATTGGGATATAATGAGCTGGAGTTATATTTACGAAGGTCATTCAATAAATAAGTTGAATTTTTCAGTATAAGGACTTCTAATGCAGATAGAATCTTACTCATTTTTATTTTATTTTTTTTTTTTGTTTTACTTCTTTTTCACATGGATTTAATTTCTTTTGCAGATTAAAAAAAAACTTCGAGAGTTTTGGCGATTAACAAAGATGGCCGACCAAGAAGCATGCGCCAGGATTGAACAGCGGTCAGTTATCAAGTTTTTGGTTTCTGAAGGGTGCAAACCAGTTGAAATTCATAGGAGAATGTCAACTGTGTATGGTGCCACATGTTTCAGCCAAAAAAATGTCTACAAGTGGGTAAAATTGTTTAAAGAGGGTCGGAGCAGTGTTGAGGATGAAGACAGGCCTGGGAGACCTACAGAAGTGAGGTCTCCTGAGGTGATTGAATCAGTCAATGACCTCATTCAATCTGACAGAAGGGTGACAGTGGATGACATTGCAAGGAATTTGAGCTTATCTGTTGGGACAAACGCAGGGGTCATCAGTCAGAATGAGTCATCTTGCATCATGACAACGCAAGGCCTCACACAGCAGCCCAAACGGTGCAGACCATCAAGGATCTGGACTGGGAACTGCTCCCTCATCTCCCTTACAGCCCAGACCTTGCCCCTTCAGACTTTCACCTGTTTGGTCCCTTGAAAGCGTTCACGAGAGGCACGAAGTTTAAAAGTGACGATGAAGTCAAGTGCTGTGAGCGACTGGCTGAGACATTAGTCCAAAGATTTTTACGCTGAGGGAATACGGAAGCTTGCGCACAGATGGGAAAAGTGTGTGACACTGCTGGGAGACTACGTTGAAAAAAAAGTAAGCTTCTATCTGTATTAGAAGTCCTTATACCGAAAAATTCACCTTATTTATTGAATGACCCTGGTAGTTTTTAAATTCTATGCTGTATTAATTTTTATTGGTTGCGTGAACGTCACGTGTCTCTTGGCGTTGTGACGTCCACATAACCAACAAAAACAAATACAAAGTAGAATTTATAAATTTAAATGTAACGTCGAATTATTCAAACTCCAAAATCTTTTTGCTAAAACTAAAGAAATATTGAAAAATGGCAAATTTGTAAAGATTTCTAACATGTTCCTTATGCAGTCAGTGGGATTTAATCTATATTTTCAAATCATACATTGGAATATAATATTATCTATTTCTTCTAGGTACCGTGTCCCTTCAGGACGTGGGAAATCATGGATCTCCACGATTTCCTGTCCTTTGTAGCTGTTAGTAGCGTTTCTCGTTTTCTCCCCCAATCCCTATTCTGCGAACCATTTACTCAAGCTCGTTAGGCAGGGGTTATTCGCTGCTTTCCTCTGTCCCTCTTGTATTCGACATGTCCTGTGAGTGTCAAACTTTTCAAGCCCTCTTTCCTCATGATGTGATGATTTCAATTCTCTCTTACTCGAAGTATAAGAATCTTTTTTGTTTCCATTTTCTTTAAAACTTCGTCGTTGCTCACATGTTTAGTCCATGGTATTCTCAGCATCCTTCTGTAGAGGCGCATTTCCGTTGCTTTAAGTCTCTTCTTCATCTGCGAAGAGATTGTCTAGCACTCACCGCCATTCAGGAGGACTGATATTACATAACAGTCGAGTAATCCTTTTTTGGTTTCTTTTTTCTTTTCTTTTTATTATACTCTTTCTCTCTCTTTTTTCAACGTTACACTTTTCCTTTCTGTCTTTCTTTTTATTTCTTTTTCCATCCCCATCTCTCCCCCTCTCTCTCTCTCTCTCTCTCTCTCTCTCTCTCTCTCTCTTTCTCTCACATCCTTTAATTTCCTTCATCTCAAAGGTCAACCTTTTTCACAGTTCCCCATATCTTCTGTCTATTCACATTTTAGTCTATCACAGTTTATATCTCTCTATCATACTCTGTTTCTATTTATCTCTTTCAACTCTCTCGCTCTTTCCATTTCTCTCACTCTTTCTCTTATGCTGTTTTTCCTATTTCCTCTATTTCCCTCACCATCTATCTATCTATCTATCTATCTATCTATCTATCACAGTTTATATCTCTCTATCATACTGTTTCTATCTATCTATATATCTATCTCTCAACTCTCTCGCTCTCTCTCTCTCTCTCTTTCCATTTCCTTCCTCTTTCTCTTATTCTGTCTTTCGTAATGCCTCTATTTCTCTCTCTCTCTCTATCTATCTTTTTCCATTTCTCTCACTCTCTCTCTCTTATTCTGTCTTTCCTATTCCCACTATTTCTCTCTCTCTCTCTCTCACTCGCTATCTATCTATCTATCTATCAAGTCTCTCTCTCTTTCCATTTCTCTCACTTTTTCTCTTATTCTATCTTTTCTATTTTCTCTATTTCTCTCTCTCTATCTATCTATCTATCTATCTATCTATCTATCTATCTATCAAGTCTCTCTCTCTTTCCATTTCTCACACACACACACACACACTCTCTCTCTCTCTCTCTTATTCTGTTTTTCCTATTTCCTCTATCTATCTATCTATCTATCTATCTATCTATCTTACCAACCCACTCAATTCTTTCTCGTCACTCACCTTCCCGTCTGTTTCTGTAGCTTTCTCCGATTTGAAACTTTTTGGTCGTTGCGCGGGTCGTCACGTGTGGTCACATCTTCTTTCTTCTTTTTACAAACACGCACACACACGCACGCGCGTGCGCGCACACACACACACACACACACATAAACACACGACCAAACTGCTGATCTTCTACTCATACGTATACCCCCGCCATATTCATTCGTTGTATCAAAGGAGTGCTCCCGCCTTCTCTCTGCCCAACAAGAGAGGCTGCTTACGAAAATGGGAGTGGATAAGTGATGGCGACCTTACAACTGCGAGAGAATTGGCATTAAAGTGGGTCTTGGAATGCGGCTTCTTGCATATTTAGAAAAACAAAAACGTTTTTACACGTCGCGAAGTCGAAAAGACGGGAAGACAAAGAAAATATTCAAAAGAATTTACGGTAACGGATGAGCTTTACAAATAAAGATATATACAGATTAATAGGCAGCAAGAATTAGGCACGCATATTATTATGCGTTCACAGAGAGAGGGGGAGAGAGAGAGGGAAAAAAGAGAAGGAGAGAAAGAGAGCGAGAGAAGGAAAGAGGGGGAGAGAAAGAGAAGGGGGACGAGTAAAGAGAGGGGGTAGCAAAAAGAAGAAAGAGAGAGGGCAATAAAGTGGAAAGAGAGAGAGATAGGAAAGGAAAGAAAGAAGAGAGAGGAAAGAGAGAGATGTAAAAAGGGAGACGGAGGAGAGAGAGAAAGGAAAGAGAAAGATAGAAAGAGAAAGGGACTTCAGGCTTAATAAGTTTTTTTGTTGATGGTAATAGCCGTTTCCTTATAAGGAAACATTCTGTCTCCATTGCCCGTGCAACCTGGGCTGCTGGCGGTTGAAATTTGATGGATGGCAGAACAGGATTTAAGAGAGATAACAAAAGGACAAAATTTACTAAGAGCTACAAAGGACAGGAAACGGTGAGCGATGATCGCCATCGTCCTGAAGGGAGACGACACAGGAACGGATGAAATGAAAGATGGTTGGATGTGTGTCATGTTACGCGACACGCATCATATATTAGCATTTTCATCATTTTTTCTTTCAGATCCTCAGGGATCATTAAGATTGCATATTCCGGTCTGACTTAGTGAGCATCAAATTGGCCAGTCGACCAGAGGCTAAAAAGGATGGTTCTTCGCATAACCCACGCAGGTATCTACAATGATGCACGCCAAGTTCACGATGTCACCGATGGTCTTGGAGGTCGTGAGCAACGTGGGGCAAGTCATGTCACCCCAATTTTCATCGCCGGGCTTTAGGCTTAAAACTACCGACGACACCGTGTCTAACAACACGGTGTTCAAGCCCAGATTGAGGAGTTGATTATACGTGCTTAAACTGGACTCTGCACCCTCCAACATTGCACACGTGATCCAGGAGTATTTGACCGGATGTTAACACCAAAATGTAGACTCCTTTCACTAACAGTAACCCTTTTCCAAACATGCGTATCCTCAAAAAATACCGTTTAGAGTAATACATATATATATATATATATATATATATATATATATAATGAAATGGACAAATTCCGACAATAATTTTAAGACATTTTTATGTTTATATGTTGTTTTTTTATAGATTACAAATATAAATATTTATTTAAGAATTTCTCGGACATTCAGGTCGGTAAATGTTGTTAATACTGTTTATTATAAACAGAGCATTTACTTAAATATTTGTATCTATAAAAAAGAATGTATAAACATAAAAATGTTTTAATATATATATATATATATATATATATATAGTACAGGTAATCGATCCGTTGGTATATAATCCGAGTGGATCCTAGTAATACTAATTAATAACTGATCCACAGAGAGTTCAATGTATTTATTATAACAGAATATATATATATATATATATATATGACGAAGTAGAAAAAATTTACTCGTGACGCATTTCGTCCTTCAGGATTTCATCGGACAAAACTTGTTATGTTGGTACGACTAAACATGCGTACGAACGAGGGATACTATGAATTATATATATATATATATATATATATATATATATATATATATATATATATATATATATATATATATATATAGCCGAATTCATTTAGAGTTTTTTTTTCTTTCCATCACATTTGTTAGTGGGTATCCCACACTCTGATATTAGAAGAACTGTCAGGAATTGTGAAACGTTCTAAGAGCCAGTACGCAGTTCAGTTAGATATATATAAAAACATGTGATGAAGTTTTATTTCTTAATCCGACAGATTTTATTATGTAGACGTTATTTTTAGTGGATACCTATATTTGAGTAGACACTCCGTTTATTCATTAAACAGTATATTTATTTTTGTCAGCCGGCCTGAATGTTCGAGAAATCTTATTAAAGAAAAGTATATGCGCGTTCCAGCGGGATCTATACAGCTAGTTCTCTTTCTCTCTTTCTCTCTCTCTCTCTCTCTCTCTCTCTCTCTCTCTCTTTGTTCCTCTCTATCTATCTCAGTCTGTTCTTATCTATCTTCGTTTTATTCTTTTAATTTATCAACCTTTTTCTATTTTTCTTTCTTTTCTTATTTCTTTCTTAAATTTTAGATATCACATATTCTTTCTTCCTTTATTTCACTAATCTCTTTCTTATCTTTCGACAAATTGACCACCACCTTTTTTTTTTCTTTCTTTTCTTATCTATTATTTTCCTCTTTTTCTGTTTTTGCTTTTGTTTCTTTCTCCTTTTCTTCTTTCATTCTTTTTTTTTTCCATCCTTACCTACCCATTTCTTCTTCCTCGGTCATATCACGTTCAAACAACGGTTCTCGTAAGATCACCGAAGTTAAGCAACATCGTAGCTGGTCAGGGTGACCGCTTGGTAATACCTGGTGCTCTAAGCTCATATAGTGTAATGGATAGCGGTTTCGGAATTGAAAATCGGATGAGTAGAGTTCCAATTCTTATCGGGTTCCTTATATTCACACGCGCAAAAACCTTTGGGAAAGCTATGACTCCAGATATGGGTTAGTATAATTTACGTCAGTAAATCATTATTCACTCGAATAAATTCTTACAACCTAAAAATTATTTTCTGGCTTCAACTAACCTGTAAAATGTTCATAAGACGTAAAAAATAAATCAATCGGTTCTCTTTTTGTTTTCTTTCATCTAGCTTTTCCGTTAACATAATTGTTTGTTTTTTCTTCTTTTAAACTTTTGCAATCTTTTTCCCTTCTGTCTATACGTTTCTGTTTCATTACTATCGATATTTGTTATTGCTTATTTATTTGCTCTTCGTCGTTTCTGGCTATTATACGAGAGAATTCAACAAAGTGCACATGCACGTAATTCCAGGACCCCTACTCGTTTACCCGGCCCTTTATTTCTTTCTTTCTTCATTTCTTTCTTTCTCCTAAATTGATATATATTCTTAATACAAGGGTTTCTCTGTTTTTCCTTATTTTTTTCCTTAAATTTATTTTTTCTTTATTAAGTGCACTTGCTTATATGCCACTTTCTTTCTTTCTTTCTTTCTTTCTTTATTTATTTATTTATTCTCAATAGTTATTTATTTATTTGTTTATTTATTTTATACAAACCTCTCACTGTTTTCTTCCTAAACGTCTTTCTTTCTTTTTCTTTAAATTCTTTCTTTCTTAAATTCTTTCTTTCTTAAATTCTCTTTTTCTTTCTTAAATTCTTTCTTTTTTTTTCTTAAATTCTTTAAGTTCATTCTTTCTTAAATTCTTTCTTAAATTCTTTCTTTCTTAAATTTTTCTTTCTTTTTTCCTTAAATTCTTTCTTTCTTAAATTCTTTCTTTTTTCCTTAAATTCTTTCTTTTTTTCTTTCTTAAATTCTTTAAGTTCATTCTTTCTTAAATTCTTTGTTAAATTCTTTCTTTCTTAAATGTTTTCTTTCTTTTTTCCTTAAATTCTTTCTTTCTTAAATTCTTTCTTTCTTTTTTCCTTAAATTCTTTCTTTCTTAAATTCTCTTTTTCTTTCTTAAATTCTTTCTTAAATTCTTTCTTTTTTCTTTCTTAAATTCTTTAAGTTCATTCTTTCTTAAATTCTTAAATTCTTTCTTTCTTAAATTTTTTCTTTCTTTCTTTCTTTTAAATAGTTATTTATTTATTTGTTTATTTTATACAAACCTCTCACTGTTTTTTCATAAATGTCTCTCTTTCTTTTTTTCCTTAAATATTTTTCTTTCTTTCTTTCTTTCTTTCTTTCTTATCATCTATATAAGTTTCCGCACCCCACCCCCACCTCGCTCTCTCTAGGGAGGCCTGGTGGCAAGACAAGATGCCACAACTGAAAAAGATGCTATGCACGGGTGTAGATACGGGGTGGTGAAAGGCGAAGAATTAGGGTCGGGTGGAGTTGGGATCCGATATACACACGTGGCATGAGAATGCCATTCGGGCGTCTGAACCTGGGCAAACGCTTCATTTGTAAGTGCAGCCGCGGGAAGAATCGGGTTGAATATAATCCGGGACGCAGAAATACGCAGAAATTGAGTGTGTGTGTGTGTGTGTGTGTGTGTGTGTGTGTGTGTGTGTGTGTGTGTGTGTGTGTAAAGCTGCTTGCGTAAATGCGAAAACAATAGTAAGTGCGAAAACAATAGTGTCACGAAGAAGGAGGAAGAACCAGAAAAGGACCAAGATGAATAAAGAATAAGTGGAACAGGGAACAGTGAAGAAGAAGAAGAAGAAGAAGAAGAAGAAGAAGAAGAAGAAGAAGAAGAAGAAGAAGAAGAAGAGGGAAGAGGGTGGAAACACTGTAAAAAGAGGAGGAGATTGTCGAAAGAAAGAAATTGTATAGAAAAAGAAAGGGAGGGAATAAATGAAAGAAGTTTGAAAATGTAAGCAGGAAAAGGAAGAGGCGAGGATAGAAGCATAAATGCCAATAAGAGAAAAAAGAAAGTAACCGGACCAGAGGTTCATTTGAGAAAGAAAGAAAGAAAGAAAGAAAGAAAGAAAGAAAATAGCAATGAGGCAAAAGAGGTTAAGTGCATTTGAGAAAGAAACTAAATCAGAGGTTAAGTTCCTTTAAGAAAGAAAAAAGAAAGAAAGAGAACGGTATAGATGCTAAGTGCACTTAAGAAAGAAAGAAAGAAAGGAACTAGAGCAGCGGCTAACTTAATTTAAGAAAGAAAGAAAAACGGAAAGAAAGAAAGAAAGAAAATGGCGTAGAAGTATTTGAGAAGGAAAGAAAGAAAAAATTGCCTAGAGGCATTTGAGAAAGAAAGAAACAAACAAAGAAACAAACAAACAAAGAAACAAACAAAGAAAACAGCGTAGATACTAAGAGCATTTAAGAAAGAAAGAAAGAAAGAAAGAAAGAAAAGAAAAAGAATTGGAAAGTGGGATTAGGGCAAAGAGAGTATTTGCTGAGACAAAGAAACTTGTTTCACTTGTCTGCATGTGAGAGATAGAGAGAGAAGTCAGTGTAGAGAGAGCGAGAAAAGAGGCAGTGGAGACAGGGAAACATATCCTGAGTCTGCTGCCCGAGAGATAAGAACAAGAGAAATGCCGGAACAACAATGTTTAGTGAGGGTGCCGTTAAGTGGTGGAGGTAGAGAAGGAAGTGAAAAGAAAATGGCACGGGCAAAGAAGAAGAAAAAGAAAGTCTGTCAAGCAAATAGAACAAAATAGAAACGATTACGTTACAGCACGATCGTTCATGAAGTGACACGATTATTTGGACACACAGCAGACCCCACGTTTTTCCTTTCTACTCAGCAGAAGGTATAGAAGACACTTTTTAACTAGATCCCTGACTTTTTTCCACACCAAAGTTTTACGAATTAGAACATTATATATTGTATAGTTTACGCCTGCTATAAATAATACATATTTTGTTACGTCCTTGCTATTGTTATATTAAACAAACGCCTCTTTAAAAACTCACCTACATTTTTTTTTCAATTTTAAACCTTTTTCTCAAAAATAGCGTCATCTAAATAAATCCTCTAGGTTCTAAAGAATATAGTCCTTCATCAGATCTTATAGACTGATTCTATAGAATCATAAAGAAAAACAAAAAAAAACATCATTAGAAGACACCCAACAGCAGCAACAACTTAAATGGATCGCACATAATATAATCAAAATGTTGACTTTCCATACTACCTTAAACAGTTGACCTCGAGAAACGAAAGTAGTATCTTATATAAATTAGATGGACAAGTATAAATAGAGAACAACTGGCGAACATAGGGTGGCTATGCCTAGCAAACCCAGTTGCTATTCAGGAGGCAGTGGAGACAGGGAAACATTAGACAGGAGACTCTCATCAACTCCAGATTGGTCAAGCATCTCACCTCGAAGGGCCTTCTATCAGACAAACAATATGACTTTCGTTTCTCGAGGTCAACTGTTGAGGTGTCAAAGGTTATTAATGAAAGAGTTTGTCAAGCGTTAGATAAGAACGGCGAAGCTCGGGCTGTTACTTTGCATATCTCGAAGGCGGTTAACAGGGTTTGGCATGTTCGTCGTCTTCACAAGCTGAAGGATTATGGTACTTATGGTCGGATTTTTTATTTTTTCAATCTTTCTTATCAAATCGCAAAATGAAAGTTATTTTAAGCGGCCAACCTTCACGATCTTTTTACTTTAATGCAGGTGCCGTCCAGGGTTTTAGAAATGATTAAAGATATCTTACTGGAATTCTCCGAGGTTTTTATAACACCATTAGACTCTACTTTGAGCAATAAGAATGTATTTAGCTGTAAGTTGAAATGATGATCCCTCTTGCTGTTGTGACCTCCTGATCCATTTTCCCTCTCTACTGTTACATTTTTTTAACTTATTCACCGTTCTCTTGATGGTTCTTGAATGGACTTTGAAGATGGAAGCCATGAATGTTGGTACCATTATTGAAGGCCTGAATGATCTTTTTTTTCCTCTCACCATTGCTCAGTTGGAAAGATATAGTGGGGCTGACACAAAACGATTTTAACCTGTTCTGTTTCTACCTGAATAACTGAAAGAGTTTTTCAGTGATTCTTACAACAAATGGCTAAACGTCTTTTCTGAAAACCTAAAAAAAAAAAAGAAACTCAGTTTAGTGGGTTTTTTTTTTTAGTTATTAAACATTTTGTGGGATGAACAATTACCCCATGCTGTTACACAATTTGAACAATTTTGCTGTTACACCCGGTATATTTCACTGGAGAGTTGGGGTGAGCTTGTTCCAAAGTGGCTTCTTAAGAAGGAACCCGTTCATTGCCAGAAACCTAAATTCAGGGGTTGATCGGTGATGATTTTCACAACGGCATTTTAAAAAAGTTTCGTTTGGTTTGTTTGTTTAACGGCATATCAACTCCTTATGGATCATTTAATGCCGAAATATTATTCTCTTGTGAGCTTTGGTAAAAAAAAGAATTTCCAAAAAATGTATTGCTGGTATTTTTTTTACTATAAAAATGTATTGCAGGCAATTTTTTTCTGATGTATTTTTTTATATTTTCATGTTTTGACCCCAGTTTGGGGGGGTCACTATTTGCCCATAGCTGGGACCCTAACAGGTGCTACCACCCCGGGTCAGGGTGGATCTGGGAACACCAGCAATTAAGAGGTGGTTCCACGTTCCTCAAAACCTCCCGATCAGAGGCCTTGATACCTGATGTAGTTTATTGTCATACCCAGGACAACATTTTAAAAGGCATTTGGCGGCAATTACAAAGCAAACCTGCTAGATTATATTACACATATTTAAAAGAACGCCCACTCGGTCTGAAAGCAAGCCATGCTTTTTTAAACGTGGGTTCCCATACGTACGCAAGACCAGAATCCAAAAATAGTCCAGTTTGTTTTGTTTCAGATGCTAAAGAAGAGACGTCTATGCATATTATTAACTGTATTAGAATGTATGAATTTTAACAAGTACATAGTCAATCACGTGAACATATTATTGTAAAATGTATTGCAAGCAACTAACTGTGCTGGAAAATGTCAGAAGTTACACTTTTATTTAAAAAATTTCTTGTAAAATATTCGTTTTCTGAGTTTGTGTAAAAATCTGTTCGTCTGCGGACTTCTGGAACTCGTCTTGTTGCAAAAAATATAATCATTTGGAAAACGGGAATTAGAAATAAAATCTTTTACCATACATGTTCAGGATAGGAGACAAAGTAAAAAAAAAAAAAAAAGAAGAAAAAAAAGAAGCAAACAAAGCTATACACTGACATATCTACTCGCATTTCAAGACACGACGTACACATACATACATACAAAATCAACACCCGGTCATCCGCGAGACGCATAACTCACGTACCACGCATGCGCAGATACGTTGAATACCTGACATTTAAACACCGTAAGTACTGGCTCATCACCCTCTCCTTCCGGTATATTCCATCCATACACACACACAGACGGGGAAAAAGTACAAAGACTCTCACATACACATGCCAAGTACAAAGAAACGTGCCTAACAGAAATTCACACTTATGAACGCATATTACAGTTTATTTGATCAGACTTAAACAGTAACTTATACGCGCTTTCCGGCGAGAATTTTGTTTCAAAGACATCTTAAGAGAAGGACGTATTGTCTGAATTGCAGAGATAGCAGCCCGTCAGATGGGTCCGAACAAGTCTTTATATATCCTTTAAAATATGGATAGGCGTATACCAGCTTATAGAAGTCTACGTGCAATTCCTCGACGATTTACATGTAGGCCTTTGATTGATATCAAAGCCCAACTGGCATTGGATATCTAAACCCAGTGTGAGAATATCAGTTTAGTAAATATCGCGAGAAAGATAACAAAATTGATGCCGTTTTCTAATCAATTCTTTATTCTACAATTAACTATCAATGCTATATCGGTTGCAATAAAGAACACGCCAACTGCATCCCCATGCAGAGGGATAAACACCCTCCCCACAAAAAGGCCATCTACGTTTAATTTTTTGACACTTGTGCAAACCAAATCTTCGTCTACCTTTTCGAAAATCGTGCAAAGCTAACCTGTGTAATCCTTTTTTTCGTCGCTCATGCAACCTATGTCTACCGTTTTGTCTCTCGTTTAAACCAAATATATTTCTACCTTTTTAACTCTCAAACTAAACCTAGGTCTACCTTTTTGCCACACGTACAAATCAAACCTATGTCTACCGTTTAAATTGCCATATAAACCAAACCTATGTCTACCTTTTTCATTCTCATGTGAACCAAACCTATGTCTAACGTTTTGATTTTCGTATAAACCAAACCCATTTCTACCGTTCTGATTTTTGTGTAAACCAAACCTATTTTTAAGTTCTTGCCGCTCGTTCAAACCAAACCGATGTATAGCGTTTTGATTCTCCTGTAAACCAAACCTAAACGCGTCCTGGGTATGACGATAAACTACATCCGCGTCCTGGGTAAGACGATAAACTATGTCCAGCTGCAAGGCCTCTGATCAGGAGGTTTTGAGGAACGTGGAACCACCTCTTAATTGCTGGTGTTCCCAAGTCCACCCTGACCCGGGGTGGTAGCGCCTGTTAGGGTCCCAGCTATGGGCAAATAGTTGACCCCGCAACCTGACTCAAAATACTATTTTAATACCAGAAATACTTTTGAAAAAAATTAGTATCAGCAATAAATATTTGAAAAAAGAAAATATTACCAGAAATAAAAATCTTGTTAGCATTAAATAACCCATTGAGGTTAATATGCCACAAAACAAAACGAACGAAACTATACATTTTTTTAAAAATATTACCAGCTACACATTTCTGAAAAAATTTCCAGCTATACATTTTTGGGAAAAAAAGCAAATTTTGTCGGCATTCATAACCCATTGTCGTCGATATGCCATAAAACAAACCAAACCAAACCAAACCAAACCAAACCAAACCTAAGACCATTTTTTATCAATACGATAGAATTCAGCTTTAAATAACACAGACAAGTTAATATACCTCGAAACAAACCAAACGAAACATTATGTAATATTCAACTGTGATATGCAATTTGCTTGATTGTTGTCGACACGAAAGTAGAATAGGCGATGAGAGTTCAAATTCTCCCATTTACTTCGCATTAATGACCTTAGGAAAGACATTAATCTGTCTCTTCCACATTGTCTGGCTATACCATTCGTCCATGCTTTGAATATTGTTGCCACATCTGGTCTGGTGCTCCTACTGTACATTTAGAGATTCTTGAAAAAAACAAAACACAAAGAATAATCTGCAATGTTGCTGATCCTGACCTGGCATCTCGATTTCTGTCAGTTTCTCACCGTCGGAACGTAGCCTGCCTGAGCCTTTTCTATAAATATTATCACGGTAATTGTTCTGATGAAGTTTCTTTTATGGTACCTAGACTTTATGAATTCAAGCGCAGTACTAGATTGGCGGCGTTACCTCATTTTAAAGTTGAAATGGTTAAATGTAACCGTAAGTTCTATGCTAAGAGTTTCTTCTCTGGCACTTCTTGCTTGTGGAACTCGCTTCTTGCTTCCCAGTCAACTTTGATCTTCAAAAATTTAATGTCAATGATTATCTTATTCCTCTTCTTTTATTGCTCTCTCTCTCTCTTTCTCTCTCTCTCTCTCTCTCTCTCTCTTTTATAGTGTTTTTTTTTTATTCTCATATTCTCTCTCACTCAGTAAATCCATACGTCTTAGTGGCTTTATTGCCCTGCCTGGGGTAAAATGATTAAAAAAAAACAGTCATGAAAATTCAGATATTAAAAGTAAAGGAAGCTGTCGAGACTCATGACCGACTGCATCCAAAGAAAATTTAATGCTTTACGGTTAATAACTTGTCTTCTTTTCACGTTTTCGATATCGGTTTCTCTACGACCTTGAGTCAAACAACGTCATCGGAAACTGATGGTCGTATATTTGCAGGATTCATTTCAAAGAAAAACGTCACCACCCTTACAATGTTTGAATTAATTTGGGGCAATATCGTCTAAAATTGTTTAATTTCCTCCTTCTTGAATTTTGCGAAAAACTTCAGCAGAATCAAATTGAAACTAAAATCCTAAAATGCCAGAATCTCAAAACTTGCATCTGCCATTTTAACATCTGAAACAAAGGGCAGATCCGAAATGAAATAAATAAAATCCCAATATTCCAAGATTAAGATCTTCTAGCAGAACATATATTGGTTAATTCATTCGTTTTTTACAGCTTGTCAACCCTTTGTAGTTTATTTAAAACCAAAAAATATTTTTAGATTATAAGAATTTTTTGTTGGGGTGGGGAATACTGGTTTAGTGATAGTCTTACTAATTAACCCATAGCTGGGAGAAGAAGAGGTGTATTCATACTTTTCCCAAGGGTATTTGCGCGTCACTGAATATAATGAACACAGAAGGGGATTGGAACTCGGCTCTCTGATTAGCAATTCCGAGCCATTATCCATGACACCACCCGCACAAACAACCTTACAGCACCCGGTATCCCCAACTAGGTACTGATCAAGCTCAACATCTCTTAACTTCGATAAACATACGGGAACCGAACGTGATGTGGTCAGAAGCCCTCTAGCAGAACAGACACAAAAATAAAACTGAAGGAACTCTAAAATCCAAAGATACATTGTAACAGAAAAAAGATGCCTTTCAAAAGCTAAGCAAATTGTTAAGAAATAAGAAAATACTGTTACACTCAAGGAAACGAGTGCTGATATGTAATATCAACCTTCATATAGAGACAAATTCATCACGGATGAAGAGGAGACTTGAAGCAACAAAGATATGGTTCTACAAAAGGATACTGTGAATAACATGGACAGAACATGTGAGCAACGAGGAAGTTTGAACGACAACAAAACAAAAAGGATACTTGTACTTAGAATCAGAAATAGATAGTTAAAATTTCTTGGACACATAATAAGGAAAAAGAACTTGTAGAATTTGACACTCAAAGAACATATTGAAGGCAACAAAGGACACAGAGAAACTTATGCTCTTGTGTAAACGGATGACAGAGCAGGAAGTGTGAGGGATAGTAAGAAGAGAAACATTGATTAGCGCTACAAAGAATAGGAAGTTGTTGAGAACCATGATCTCCACCGTGCTGAAGGGACACCACATAATAGAAGACGTATGACTTTAGATTTCAATAATCTGAGAAGATTTATAGGTTCTTCCTTCGGTGACGACGCCTACGAATTTTGTCATATTGTTGGTGATTGGTCAGCTTGAACGTTCACCATTTAAACTGACATTCAATAGGTCTTGAAACGCGCCTTCCATTCAAAACCCTTAAGGAATATTGCCAAAGGGCCTGACGAAATAGATCAAGGATCTTGGTAGCTTCACTATTTGATATAGACTTACAGCTCGAATTTGTCAGCCATTGTAAAAATCGCATCGTCCTTTTTACAGTATCGATGATGATAATAATAATAATAATAATAATAATAATAATAATAGTTGTTGTTGTTGTTGTTGTTTGCTTATTGACATAGAAGTACCATCTGAGAGAAACACCTCCATGAAAGTTATCAAGAAATTGTCCAAATACAAGGACTTGGAGATTGAGATGAACAGGATGTAGGGAATGAAGACTGAGACTGTAGCAATAGTAATCGGAGCTCTGGGCCTCGTGAGAAAAGGAATGGAGAATTTTACTAACCGTTCCATGTAACATCAACTTATATGTTGCCCAGAAGATCGCTCTACTGGAAATATCCCATATACTAAGAAAAATGCTATCAATTAAATTACAATTCTCCTATAGGTCCTAAGGGCCATAGTTTGGACCCGGCTCTACAGGTTACAAAGCAGGAAACATAACATACACAAATGATAATAATAAAAAAAAAGTTTTAAAAAAAAAACTGCCAAATTATAAGGACCTGCAAATCGAAGTAACAAAAAATATGAAAGATTAAAACTACGATTATCAACAAGCCATAATTGCGTTGTAAACGATGCTTTTGACATCGAGTTATTTCTCGTATTTTTGCAATTACATATTTCAAAATTTTATTTATTTGTTTGCATTCTCACGATCTTCCGTTTTTCATCAGCCGTCCATTAAAGATGGACGCCCGGAAGTTGTACATTCCACAAGCGATGCACAATGGTAATTATGGCGTAATTTCCTGTCGAGGTTGTTAATTATCAATACAATAAAGTTTGCAGCAACCGACCGTAACTGACGACACCGGAAAACGCCGTCATTTTTTTTTATATGCGAGAATGTATGTGTGCATATGGCTGCGTGTACTCGAGTAACTCTGTATACAACGGGACATGCAAAAAAGTGATTTAGTAATTATATGTTAAAATTTTTTCTAAAGTGCAGGCAACGAATGATTAAAAATATATCCACAAATGTTCGGGAGCTAGTTAAATAACTTTGTGCTTGATTTGAATTCATGTAAGTACAACGTACTAGTAGGTTCATGTTGAAACTTGACTAATGCATGGAATAATAATGCAAACACAAAATGTAGTTAGAATAAAATGTATTGAAACAAGAAAGTGTACACAATATTTACATATAGTCTTTTGTATATTCCTGGGAAGACCGTTCCTGGAGAATGTGTTGACTAAGTCGCAGTCGGGCAGAGTCTCTAGTTGGATCTCTTGATTTGCCTCTCTGTCTTCCGGTACCAACCATATTTATATCGTCGGTACTCCGCTATGCAAATTAGGTGGATCCTACCACAACAGTTCAACATAATACCAACAGCAAACACTGTACAAGTTTCCAGAGTTACTGATGAAGATGCGAAAAAACAACGAAATATTTTATAAAGCAATATTACTGCGTTGTTTTTTAACCAATTATTAGTTACAAATATACTTTTTCTTTGTAAATTACTCACTTATGTGCTATACGCGATACACGCTTAGGTGATCATGTATCTTTCGATATATGACTGACGAGCAGATTTTTCCGCAGTAGGTTGCCATAGCATCCGAGGCTATAGAACCCGGTCTGTCCGGCTATTTACCCATAGCTGGGGGAGATGAAGACGATTCATACCCTTCGCAAGGGTATTAGCGCGTAAGTGAATTCGACTGGAATTCGAACTCGGCTCTCCAATTCCTCAATCCGAGCTGCTATCTGCTACTCTACCGTATACTTTATTATTACCTGAAGCTTGCTTTTTTTTAAATAAAATTCACTAATAAACGGCTTGAGAGTAACTCAAGGTAGAGGGTTACTGTTAAAATAGTGGATGAATTGGGCGTGTATGAATGAAAGTGGAAGTGGTAGGGAAGTAAATGATATTGGGATAAGGGGGATAGATAACGACTGACCCTTGACTTGAAGATGTTAAAATGTTACTTTTCAGGGAAGAATCTATTCGGCAGTCTGATTCCAAAAAACTAACAGTTATTTGGGATGGTGAAGCTGTTTCAACTGACCTTTCTTCTTACATTTGGAATATTGGGGAAATGAGGGTGATTCAAATCCTTGGAAATAACATGATATGTTTCTAAGGATGAACTAAAGAATAGGAATCATCTGAACATTTGCGATAGCAATAGCGATAGAGAAGCCACAGACATGCAGCACTGCATCTGTGGCAAACAATTTTGAATTCTATCAAGGCTAGAAAGTGAGGGTTGAGCATCTCCAGCCCAGGTAGGGCAGCATTACTCCATTTTTGGACAAATATGTCTCTCCAATATCCACTTACAAATTTTTCTATACAAGGTGCATTCTAGAAGTTTTGAGCCTTTTTCAGGAAAGACATTTATTAATTTCAAAGAAGTAAGTCAGTTATTTGCCATGCGTGATACACGTTTAGGCAATCATGTATCTTTCGATACATGACTGAAGAGGCAGATTTTTTCCCGCAGTAGGTTGCCATTTCTTTCTGCGGTAGACCAGTTGCTATCCAAGGCTATAGAACCCGGCCTGTCCTGCTATTTACCCATAGCTGGGGGGAGAAGAAGAGGACTTATACCATTCCCAAAGGTATTAGCACGTAAGTGAATTTCAGTCAGTTATGTGCCATGCGTGATACACGCTTAGGCGATCATATATCTTTCGATACATGACTGACGAGGCAGATGTTTTCCCGCAGTAGGTTGCAATTTCTTTCTACGGTAGACCAGTTACCATCCAAAGCTATAGAACCCAGTCTGTCCTGCTATTTACCCATAGCTGAAAAAGAGGATTCATACCTTTCCCAAGGGTATTAGCCTGTAAGTGAATGTAATGGATTCGACTGGAATTCGAACTCAGTTCAAAGAAGTACAAAACTTTAATCTTCTTCAAAGTACGATCTTCCGACTTTTTGTGGCGCTTCAAACACTTCGTGAGGGCCTCATGAAAGCCAGCCGAAGTGTATGTATCCATGACCTTTATCCAATCTGCCTTCTTCTCAATGACCTCTAAAAGTTCTCCTTCAGTTTGTGGAACAACCAAAAGTCAGAGGGGGCGAGGCCTGGACTATAGAGAAGGTCGGGGGCAGTTTTAATGCACATCTCTGTCAACACAAAACTTCATTGCATAACGAGCTTCCACATTGTCTTCCTGTCCCAACGACATTCTGCAAAGTAGTCAGCTTTGACAAGCAGCGATTAACAGGGTATGTTCAAAGAACTGTTACAGCCGTCTCCTTCAATTTGGAATGGAAAATGATGGCAGGTCAGCTTATTAGATGTACAACAATGATATACTAAAATTACAATAATCTAAAACAGTTATAACTGCCTCTGCTAAAGAACACGTCTCAAACCTTATGGAATGTAGTTCTCGTATGTGTTCGGTCGTAAACATTTATTCTCATATGTGCATCCGCCTTCCTTATTCTGTCACGCTCTCTCATTTCATATCTGCATATATATATATATACATATATATATATATATATATATATATATATATATATATATATATATATATATATGTATGTATGTATTACAATGAATCATTCATGCAAAAAGTAGATTAGTAAAGTTAATGATATAAAATGGCGAAATCCTTTCGCAAGCAAAATTTTAAATATAAATTGAAGTGTACCATATATATGGGAAAATAGAAACTAAAAGAAAACTGATACTAACAATCAGAAAGTGACAGCTGAATTCTTAGGACAAACAACGAGGAAACAGGGCCTGGAAAATCTAACACTCACAGGACATAATGAAGACAAGGGAAAGCAGCGAGTAATCTACTTAACGAGTTAGGTAATGGATCAAAAGTTACTTAGAGCAATAAAAGACAGGAAGTTGTGGAGAGCCATGATCACCTATGTCCTGATAAGGCAAGGCACAAAAGATTTGTCAACGTGTCTCCTTATAGGCGTGTACATAGAATTAAGAAGAAGGAACAGACGACCGCTCGTATTTTGCTTTGGTCGATTCATCAAGTGCCCTAAGTAAAAAAAAAAAAAAGAAAAAAATGTTAATCGGAAAACGAGAGAGAGAAGGGGAGGAAAGGAAATAGAGAGGGAGAGAAAAGAGAGAGAGAGAGAGATAAAGAGTAATAGAGGGAATGTTCTAGGGATACTAAAATTATCTGTGCGTCCGTCCATCCATCCGTCCGTCTCTCCGTCCGTACGTCTTGCATTCCACACTCGGAAGTCCTCATCCATCGACTTAAAGCTCATGGAACGCAAGACACGTGACAGTCTCAGCAGTGCAAGTCTTTTTTCCGTTGTTTGTTTACCTTGGGGACATCTCCACACTCCTCACCACTACACGCGCTTCAAGAAAAAAAGAAAAAGAAAAACGTTAAAGATGAAAAGAAAGACGACTTCTTTGTGCGTCATACAAAAGAGTTACTAAAAACAACTTGCAAGAGAAGGCAGAGAAGCATTTTACACTGATTATTATTACTATTATTATTATTATTATTCCGTGTTAAGTGAGAAAATATGTTAAACAACACGCGGCAGCGTTGGTTGTGGTAATCGGTGGCGGTGCCGGCTGTGGTCAAAGTTTATATGCTAGCAATGCAGCGTTGGTAATGGTAGACGCGTTCGTGACGAAAATGTGGATAGAAAAAAAAAAAGGTAGATTATGGCAACATGGCGGTTTGGAGAGAAACAAAATGACCAAATAATAAACAGTTT
>OZ038489.1:33118871-33138871 GCA_964036315.1 Acanthosepion esculentum
TGTAAACTGGGTCATGTTTCATTGGAAAATACGAAACAAAAGTAAATAATAACGGCATTGTTCGTTTTGTTTCAATTAATTTGCACAAGGGTTTATATATATGACAATATAAAGAGAAAAGAAAAACATATTTGTACCGGCGCGTTTTGTCCTCTGGGGGACTTTGTCTAGGCAAATGCAAGGATTTTATTCTGTAACAAGTATTTATATACAGGAGCAAAAATTTTATTTGTTTTTCAAAATTTTAAAATTTAAGAACAGTCATCATATATTTCAAATAACATGAAGTTATGAATTTAACCGTTTTCTTTACTTTTTTAAAAAAATTATTTTAGTCATGTATGTTAGTAATTCTTTCAGAAGTGGAGATATTTTTTTTTAAATTCGGGGCGCAGATTTATAATTTGATAATATTCAATAGCGGCACTCTCGAGAATTTTATTTCTAAGTTACTTTCTCTGTTAATAAGTGTGGCTTTCTTTAGAGGGTGGAAGTTGTGGTCGAATTTATTTCTATGTATAACTAATGCATTTGATAAATTGCTGTAAATAAGATTCCTTTTGTGTTTATAGATACGTTTTTTATATTTCTACAAGTTGCCCCAATGTATTGTGAGGAGCAGTCCTCGCAGTTTATTTTATATATACCTTATTCTAAATTATTAGTGTTATGGGTATTTTGGGTTCTGATCATATCCATAATTGTTTTTAATGTGGCTGTATTTTGATATTCTTAAGATTGGATAAATTGTTTTAGAGAGATGTTTGGGAATTAGTAGGTAGTATTATATGTCTGTTTTTATTGAGTTTATTGCCATGGTTATTCTTGTTAATAATGTTATTATCTTTTTTGTAGTTGTATATTTTGTATGACTTTCTCTTAGCACTGTAAATGAAATAATAAGGATAGTGGAGGTTTTTGTGAGTGTTTTTTTAAGTATGTTTCTTCTTTGGGTAAGTCTTGGGGGATGCAGATTCTTAGTGCTCTTAAATAGAATTCTATAATTATTCCAGATTTGATCTTGTTACAGAGGTGGAAATAAAGTTTGACCAGGTCCTTCTTGTTGGTAGATTTTCTGTAAACCTCAAACTAAAGTCCGTTATTATTTCTATACAGCATGATACATAGGAAGGGTAAAGAGTTGTTAGATTCAGATTCAAGGGTAAAATCTATTGTAGGTTCGACGTTATTAGATTTGTCGACTAAAATTATGTTTAGAGAATCATCTATCTTTCTGAAATAGGAAGAATTTGTGGCTAAATATTTTCGAGAGGACTACTTTCCAGAAATTCCAAAATCAGACAAGCCAAAACGCCACTAAGGGGAGACCCCCATCGGTAAACCAAATTTTTGTCTATAAAAATTGTTATCGAAGATGAAAAACATTGATTAGTGATTAAATGTCATATTTTTTTATTTTATCTGTAGGAACAGGTAATTTTATTTTTACTTTAGTTAAGTGTGTTTTTAGTAAATTTAGGCATTTCTTTATAGGAACATTTGTGCATGAAGATTTTATATCTAAACTAGTCATATATTTGTTTCTGATGTCTATTCTTTTTTTAAATTTATTTAAAAGATCACCAGAGCTAATTGTACCAAGAAGTGGGGTTAACGTCTTGGTTAGTGTGCTGGCTAAAGTCCCTCAGAGGACGAAATGCGTCGGCTTAGATAAGTTTTCTTTTTGTCTTTATTCATATGGTCCTTTTACAGATATCCTCTATCTGAAATTTTTACACACACACACACACACACACACACACACACACACACACACACACACACACACACATATATATATATATATATATATATATATATATATATATATATATTATGAAATGGACAAAGTCCTACAATTATTTTAAGATATTTTATGGTTATACATTTTATATATATATATATATATATATATATAGATAGATAGATAGATAGATAGATAGATAGATAGATAGATAGATACAAATATTTAAGTAAATGTTCTGTTTACAATTAACATAAAATGTCTTAAAATAATTGTCGGACTTTATCCATTTCATAATGTGTGACGACATTTGTTTACATTTGGATACGCATCGAGCAGATATGAATGTACGAGAGAAAATCATGGAGAATTATAGTTTAAAAACAGTAAAATCGACCTTGCTAACCGAAACTCTCCTTTGTGGTTAAATCGGTAAGAGCACGTCAGGCTATATGACGGTTCTATATAGGATTACGGTTCGATTCCTGTCGAAGGTCACATGTTTTCTATGAAAATTTCTCGGACATTCAGGCCGGTAAATGTTGTTAATACTGTTTATTATAAACAGTGCATTTACTTAAATATTTGTATCTATAAAAAAAAGAATGAATAAACATAAAATGTCTTAAGATATATATATATATATATATATATATATATATATGACTTCAAACTTTATTATAGTGGATGATCGTACTTGAAATTGCTGATTGCTGATCCATTATTAATTTAAACAGGGTCTCGGTTTGGGGATTCGAGAACTTTTAATAAAATATAGCGCATTGCTGAAGGGATCGAACCTGCGTCCAGTTTGTAAGGGTAACCAAGCTTTAGATAGGGCGTGTTTTACCACTTCGCCACGGAGACCGTCACATTTCGGCGTAACTGTATTTTCCCTTTTCAGGTTAGCACATTTCCTCATTCGGATATTTTTCTCAAAAAGCTCATATCCGCTCAGTTTCGTATTCGAGGTGTAAACCAAGAATTAATGAATTTATTTTTTAATTCGACATTTTTAATATAATAAGACAAAATAACAGAAAAAGAAAAATGGGTTGTCTATTTCAGATACGAGTATCCACTATAATAACGTTTAAAGTAATAAAAATGTCGGATTAAAAATAAATCCATTAATTATTTGGAAACACACACACAGGCGCACAGACAGAAAGACACACGCACATACATAACAATCTTCTATGTCAAGATAACAGAATATCATCTTTGATGGTGAATATCTTTGTTTAAATGTCCGTATAACCACTCTGAAGATGTCTCATGTGAGCCGAAAGCTTAGATCAAGGAACAGCTTAATAAAAATATACAAATGTTGGACAGTTTTTGTTTTTATTTTCTTCCGAAATTCAAGCAAATATACGAAGTTTAGAACGGCTCATGATCAAACATAATAGACATTCGTTGTCTGTTATATTTAGCAATATATGTTTGAATAATGATCTCCTGCCCCAATACAACACACACACACACACACACACACACACACATATATATATATATATATATATATATATATATATATATATATATATATATATAATAAATAGCTCAAACACTAATATTCCATGGTTATAATTTATTACATTTGAATCGTAATCACAATCCAATTCATCCGACCTACAAATGGGTCTGATGAATTGGATCGTGATTACGATTCCAATGTAATGAATTATAACCATGGAATATTATTGTTTGAGCTTTTTATTATATTATTACTCTGTCCTGGACATTGAGTTCTACATGGATTCTATCCTCTTGGAAATTTATATACAAACATACATACATATATATATATATATATATATATATATATATATATATATATATATATAAATATATGGTCGATGGCGTCTTTATCTCGTATCCAAAAATTTAATCACTTCTTTGCTGATCACTTCTCTTATGATGATGGCTAAATTCGCTACCAACATGCAGGTTCGATAGCTGAAGCTCCTGGTTTGGGTTTCCAAGTCTGAGACTATTATTCTTGGTCGACAGTGCGGTGCTCGAGGCCCGCCAGTGTTGACAAGACCGGTAGCTTGTTGCTAATGTGTCGACTTCACTACATACGGTGTAAATCTATTTTTATTGTTTCTCATCGGCGCCCCATTATATCGCAAGGACGAATGAAAATGAATTATTTGCAAACAAAACAACAAAAAAGAATGATTTAAAAAAGTATATGTTTGTTTATTGTCATTTTTTTTTTAAATATAAGCAGGTGATATCCGTCCATAAATTTCAATGGCGTAGGGCTAGCGTTTTTTGTTTCAAGATGATTGACGTATCATCAAAGACATCTGAGAAAACACGACTATGTCTGACAACGGAGGAGAACGAAGAGTCCTTTTAATGAATACGCTTTGATATGGTATAGAAAGAAAGAAAGAAAGAAAGAAAGAAAGAAAGAAAGAAAGAAATAGATCTCTTAGAAAGTGGGGGATACTGAAAGAAAGAAAGAAAGAAAGAAAGAAAGAAAGAAAGTAAGAAAGAAAGAAAGAAATAGATCTCTTAGAAAGTGGGGGACACAGAAAGAAAGAAAGAAAGAAAGAAAGAAAGAAAGAAAGAAAGAAAGAAAGAAAGAAAGAAAGTCACAAAGAAAGAAACAGGTATCTTAAAATGTGGGTGATACTAACAGAAAGAAAGAAAGAAAGAAAGAAATAGATCTCTTAGAAAGTGGGGGATACTAAAAGAAAGAAAGAAAGAAAGAAAGAAAGAAAGAAAGTCACAAAGAAAGAAATAGGTATCTTAAAATGTGGGTGATACTAACAGGAAGGAAGGAAGGAAGGAAGGAAGGAAGGAAGGAAGGAATGAATAAAGAAAGAAATAGGTCTCTTAAAAAGGCTACTAATAGAAAAAAGAACGAAAGAAAAAGCGTCAGAGAGGGGGGATTAAGCTTACATTGCATATAATATAAGGAAAGCATTAACAAAATTTAGATATAAAAGACTTACGTACCAAAAAAAACAACATTCGATTTCCAGATGATGCATGGTGACATATTAATTTTTTATTAGTACTGTTTTTCATCTTGTTTCTGTTGCTTTTACATCAAATATTTATAATAGGAACACAAAGCAAAACAACTACCTGAAAAATTGCACAATATTACAGGATCTATAGATCCTTGGTACAGGGGCGATTACGTAAAAAAGCGATTATATATATACAGGGTGCGATGGATAATTTGTCGTCGAAATTATACAAAAATGAAATTAACACTGACATCACATTTTAACAGGTATATTTACCAAAATTACACAAAAATATCTTAACATACTAAAGAGTAAATTTATTCAATAAAATCGTCATTGGCTTTAACCACGGCTTCCAGACGACTTCGGAATCTCCTGAAAACTCTTCTGGGTTGTCTTTTTGTTTAAGTTGGTGAATGCTGCCAAAATCCTTGCTTTCAGTTCATGTTTGGTGTTACAAGGAGTTTTGTGTGCCTCTCGCGCAACTGCGACCCACACATATTACCAAGGGGTTTGGAGACTGGGGAGTTAGGTGGCCAGATATAAGCAGTGATGTGGTCGCAGAAATTGTCTGACTGCGATGATTGGGGTTCTCTTGTCTTGATGTAGGATGTAGGCCTCTGTGTTGAGTCTGAGGCCCTGTGGGAAGATGAATGGAGGCATAACGTCACCATCACTAGTAATCATTCCAAACACCTTCATAATCCCCATTAGACTCATCCAACTCTTTCGGAATCCTCCGCACTATCATCAGATTGACACCCAAACATTCTGAAATGTTCGTATCGGAGCTTCCAGCGCGAAACAGTAGAGCATGACGTTTCCAAATTTCTGGCGGAGTAAATTGCGTCATGGTGGTCTTTTTCTTACAGACGTTGTGCAAGTGACCCTACGATACTGTGCAATCGACAGAATCAAAACACACAACCGGGATGCGCGGAATTAAAAATATAAAATGGCGACAATTTACCCATTGCACCTTGTCTATATATAGAAAGTCCGCCAAAAACCCCTTGATGTATATCTTATTGCTCTGTATTCTATACATTGAGCTCTCTTTATGGATCTGCCTTTTTAATATTTTATATTAAAAAGACATACTTAGATTATCCTTTCCACTTACTGATTTCATATTATCTATCTATGTATCTATATATATATCTATATATATATCTATATATATATATATGAAATATGGCCCGACACCCGCACAGGATTTGATTATAGTGGTGAAGGCTTTGTGCAGGGCCATCCACACTTTTTGGAGGGACGAATACAGTGCAACGGATGCCACAAGGTCCCCAAACGAACCTCCGCAGGTTTTGAATTCAGAGTTGTCCTTCTCCTAGACCAGTTGCCATCCAAGGCTATAGAACCCAGTCTGTCCTGCTATTTACGAAGAAGAGGATTCACACCATTCCCAAGGGTATTAGCACGTAAGTGAATGTAATGGATTCGACTGGAATTCGAACTCAGCTCTCCGATTCCTCAATCCAAGCCGTTATCCATTACTCCACCGTGCCTCCTTATATATATATGGTTTAAAATTTGTGTTCAGTATCGGGGTTAGAGCATTTGTAGATATGAATAGTGTGGACATAGAAATAGTAAATATTGAGTGTTACACGCCGTGAATTTGCGGCAGTTAATCTTGCAGGCCATTCATAATTAGCGAATTTCTTGTTCACTGCTGAACTTTAAACTTGTGCCTTGTCAGGTAGATATGCAGATTATCCGATTGGTCGATTTTGTTTTTTACGGTTTATCAATCCTTTGTTGGTTATTTAAAGCCGAAACATATTTTAGATTTTACGCATTATTTTATTTTATTTTATAGAATATTGCATTGCCAATTTCTTTTGGGAATAACGATGATTTTTCCTCATGTAAGTCCTACTATTTAACCCGTAGCTGAAGGGGATGGATCCGCACCTTTCCCAAGAGTATTTGCGCGTAAGTTTATTTAACGAACCTGGAATTCGAACTCGGCTCTCCGATTTCAGATTCACATTTTGTCACTGTAGTGTATATAAAAAAAACTAAATTATATTTCTTCATCTTATATGTGCTGCGTCCCTTCAGGACATAGGAGATTGTGGCTCTCCACAACTTCCTATCTCGTGTGGCCCTTAGCAGTTTTTCTCCCTTTGTTTTCTCTTGCTCTCCATTCTACCATCCATTCACATAAGCTCATCTGTTAAGTGGCTCGCTGTCCTCCCTCAGTATGCCATGTGAGGGTTAAGTTTTCCAAACCCTCCTTCCTCATTATGTGTCCAAGGAATTTCAGCTGTCTTTTCCTGATTCTGAGTATATATTCTTTCTGCCACTATTTTTTAAGACTTCCTTGTTGCTTACTAGCTCCGTCTATGGAATTCTCACTATCCTTCTGTAGAATCCCATTTCTGCCGCCTCTAGTTTTCACCTCGTCCCTGGCGGAGGATTATCCAACGTTCACTGCCATATAAGAAAACGGATATCACGAAACAATCCAGCACTATTAGTGTTTATTAAAATGTAAATGAAAGAGATCTTGCTTCTCGACGTCTTTATAGGCGAATTATCGTTAAGTGTTTATTGTATATTACTCAGTTCTTCATAAAATAATGTTTTTTTAAGCATTTCGCAGCAATATCTGTCTATATTTCTCTCAAGGAGACATGGCACAGTGGATAAAGGCGTTAGTTAGATCCAGTGACAGGACCCAAAGAGTGTGAGTTCAATACCCAGTTAAGGCAATGGAGAACTTGGATAGGGGAATTAACAGGAGATAACTGACAACTGACATCCATTAAAAACATGGCACGTAGAACTAGAACAGTCTACCCCAGTGAGCGAAATAAAGGGTTCAGTTCGACATTCCAACCACCTGAAGAAGGCCAGAGTGTACAACGGACGAAACGGTGTAATAAATATGGCAACAAAGATTAAGACAATAGTCCGAACAATGTAAGTAAGTAATTTCCCAGCAAGCAAGTGATGCTGCTAGGATACAAAGGATTAGAGGGAGTAAAACTAGAAAGAGAATATTTTACTGGGGGGAATTGAGAAGAAGACATTTGAATTTTGTGAAGATTGTACGTGGCATGGAAGCAAGAAATCAAAAGGTGAGACGTGCGAGAAAAGGAACTGTTAGAGTAGAAGTGGCGGTTGCATCTAGGTAGTTCAGCAGTAAAACGGTGAAACCTAATTGCCAATCTAGTAGCACGCTTAAATTCATGCAGTCGAAGCATGAGAAGAAGAGCTCATCCGAACAGATGCTATGAAAATATCTGTAGAAAAGACAGAGGGAAGCCACGTCACGTCGATGAGAAAGTAACTGAAGTGGAGATGCCAAGTCAAGATCGATTACATTAGAAATCTCTGTTTGAATTTTGTCAAGAATCTCGAGATATATAGTAGAAGCATCAGACCAGACATGGCAACAATATTCAGCGCACAGACGAATGGTAGATTTATAAATGTGCAAGATGAATTCTGAGAAGAAAAATTGTCCGGCGTGACACAGTGAACCAACTTTCCTAGCAGTCGACCTATCAATTGATTCAATAAATAAGAAATTTTTACTACATGATTCTATAACAGCTATTTTATATCTGTGATTCCACCTTTTTTTCTTCATTAGTTGAGAGATTTTCCAGCATCCACTGCCATATAAGAGCATCGATATCACATAGCAATCCAGCGCTCTTTGTTTCTAAAGATTTTTTTCCGTTTCTCGGCCCCTTGTTTAACTTTTGGAATGCTTCTTTCGCTAGCCCAATGAGTTTTCAGATGTCGATGTCGCATTCTCCTTCGTTTGAATAAAATCAATGTTTTTAGACGATGCTTGTAAAATAATTGTTAATCAATCTCGTTTGAAAAATAAATTTTCCCAATTTTTCTTTGAAGACGAGAATTTTATCGAAGTAGATATAGCAGGAAAAAAAAGCATTCAAAAGAAATCATAACAGACAGGAATTTAAATGTTACGATTAAGCGAACTTTAAACGTTGTCTTTTCCAGTACAACGTTCTAATCCCAGTGTTATTACTAGGCACGTCTTCTGAGTGCTTTCATCCATAATAGGCAAACCCCAACTGCCCATTTCTTAATAGGAGCCGGCTGCCATTGGATCGCAGGCGTCGCGACCTTAAATCCATCACGAAAGCCTTTCCTCCCTGCCGACGAGTCCCAATATCTTTTTCCTCCAGATAGCGACAAGAGGAACTCCACCCGCCAGCCAACCAATGCCCCAGTCCCGTGCCAAACAGTGCCTGCCTGTAGCATAATGGCCTCGTTTCCATATCATATTTCAGCAAAACAAAGCAGATCACTCTTTGTTGCTGACACACGACACACGGCACACGCCAACGAAATAAGATGGCTGACGGGAAAAAAAGAAAGAAAAAAAGGAAAGAAAATAGGAAATAAAGAAATAAAGAAAGGATCAGAGAAGAGGCTGTGTTAGAAAGTGACAAATATACATATAAGTACAAAATAGGAAAGAAATAAACAAACTCTTATAGATATATACATACAAACGAATTGCGACGAAACAAGGCAATACATTATACCCTTTTGGGGTACGCTGCGGCATGCGAAGATACATACGAAAGTGCAAGGCATCATTGTGAAGCAACTGCTCGCAAACCAGGCCCATGGATTATTACTAACACAATGAATTCAATACTATGTAAACACCTCCCATTGATGGCCTTATGCCAAACTAAGTTGAATTTTGTAAATACTTATTTTGGCGTCTCACCATGAAGCAAAGAATTAGTAGAACCTAAGTACTAATAAATCAAGAATAAGTTTGCCCCACCCTGAGAGCCATTTAGTTTCGCCTTAAGCCAGACTAAACAAAGTTGAGGTAAGGAAATATTGACAGGATTAGATAGATAGATAGATAGATAGATAGATAGATAGATAGATAGATATAAACAGACTGTGATCGACAGCCTTGCTTGGGGTGAACCTTTAAAAAAGAAAAAAAGAAAACTAAATAGATAGAAACAGTGTCACAGATAGATAGATAGATAGATAGATAGATAGATAGATATGATCTGAACAGACTGTGATCGACAGCCTTGCTTGGGGTGAACCTTTAAAAAAGACAAATAAATAGATAGAAACAGTGTCACAGATAGATAGATAGATAGATAGATAGATAGATAGATAGATATGATCTGAACAAACACATACACACACACACACACACACACACACACACGCACATGCACATATATATATTGTTCATATCTAGCTTTCTATCTATCATTATCTATCAAAGTATCTAACCTGCTAGTTTCTTGTTCACATCTATTTTTCTACTTTGTTTCGTATATATTCATATCTATCTAAATTTCTGTTTTGATCAAAGTTGGCTGGAGGGCATGGAGCCGGAAGTGATTTCCAACAAGTCTTGAACCTTACCGCCAAGCCTGAGTACCATAGCGAAGTGTTCATCCGAACAATTACTATGAAAGTTATATAGAAATGTCACAGAGAAAATCCATTACGGTGGTTAGAAAGTGACTGAAGCAGAGGAGCCAGGCCAGGACCAATAATATTGATGATTCTTCTCTGGATTTTATCAAGAATCTCTAAATATACAGCAGGAGCAGCGGACCATACGTGGCAGCAATATTCAATGCATGGACGAATGGTAGACTTAAAAGATATGTAAGATAGATTCAAGAGAGAAAACTTGCCTAGCACGACACTGAACCCACTTTCTTCGCAGCAGGCCTAGCAATGAATTTAATATAATCTTTCCACTACATGTCAGTCGAAAATGTAAACCCGAGAAGACACGAGTCACTTTCTCCTGGAGGTTAGCATCAGCCATGCTGATGAGAGGCAGGAAGAGGTCTTTCGTGTGAATGATAGAGAGAAGTTTCGTTTTGGAGGCGTTGAAATTACCAAGCCATTCCTTGCTCAAGTAGGTCATTTTTGAGATCAGCTACCAATTTGACCTTATCGAACTAATCAGACTTATCGAGTATCGACACAGGAGTAAATGGTTGTGTCATAGATACCAAATTGAAAATTGATGTCATCAGGAAGGTCATTAATGAAAATTAAGAACTAAGTAGGTCCACAGACACATACATTAGTACAAAAATATCTAGAAAAGTGGCCGTTTAGAACAACTTTCATTTCCTATAAATTTATTGCTAATTTTCCAAAGTTTTCTCAACAGGCGTCTTCGTATGTTAGGCTATAAAGTTAAAGAATCTAAAATTCAATAAAATATTAGATTTTCTTAATTTTTGTGTTTACTGAATAGTATATATATATATATATATATATATATATATATATTGTCATCCACAGACAGACTGATTGGCTGTATCACAGCTCATCAGTGTGGTTTAGACATCCGATTGCTTCAAGCCAGGATCGAAACCCGAATGATTTGGCATCAGGTGAAGATTTTACCCCTAAGCTATCAGCGCCCGGTAGATGGGAAGACGAATATTTACGTATCTATTCTTCGAATAAACACGCCAATGACCGACAGTGCTCAATTCATTGAAGACCTTTGCAGTATTAGCAGAAATAATCATTGTTTACAAATTCGCGCTTTCCCTCAAGAGTGCTCGACCGGAATTTAAATTTTCCGGGGGCGTATATATATATATATATATATATATATATATATATATATATATATATATATATATATATATATACTATATACTATACAGTATATATATTGTTCACCGTACTATACTATATATATATTGTTCACCGTAACGAAACGGAACACAATTTTGACATAGGGAATGCTACTTTAATTAAAAGGGAAAATAATCCACTAAGACGAAAATGTCTCGAAAGTGCCTTGATCGCTAGTTCAGCTATGGTAAATATGCCCCCAGATTTTCTGTTCTCACAATGTGGGTAATCAGGGTCAAAGGTGATGGAGAAAAAAAAAAAAGAATAAGAAGGATTTTGACTAGACTGAAAAGTTTTTTCAAAAATTTAGAAACTATCAGCATCTCTCGTTTCGTGCGCATATGTAGACGTAGCAACATCAACAAAGCCCAGTCCGATGAATTCCTAACGGATGGAACGCGTCACAAAAGTTTTTTTTCCAATTTGTCATACTATTTTTATAAATATTGTTGCTATATAAAATTATTAAAAAAATTATATATCATTATATTATATACAGTGCTGTTCGATAAAAGTGACTCACCTTATCCTTTGAATTTAGCACTACTTTCGTTTTATCGGAGAAGAGAACATTCTTCCAGTCTTCTATGGTGAAATTTTTGTAATAGTGAGTCCATTCAAGTCTCTTGGCTTTGTTGGCTTTGCTTAAACCTTTGTGTACAAGATTTGTAGCCTTGTTCTAACAGCCACCAACGGACTGTTGAAGAGACAAGACTAACATCTTGCTCTTCACTGAGACTGGCTGCAATTTCTTGGCTAGTTATAGTCCTATTCTTCGCAACTTCTCTCTTGATTACCCTGCCAGTTCTATCATCAATCTTTTTCTTTTGTCCCCTTGTTTCCTTCCTTGGTGCAGGAGTAGCATCATTATGTGCCCTAAGGCTTTCTTGAATGTCTTTCTTGAAATTTCAAGAAAGACATTCGGATTACTAACACAAAAACAGAGAATGTCTCATATCGAGAATATTTAACATTGAAAAACATAAAGGAAAAAAATTAATTATTCTTAATAATATGTGGAAATCTCCACCCTTTACCTGAAGACGGTCGCGAGACCAGAAACACGTGTTGTAAAATTATGAAAAATAAAGAATAATATTTTTTTTTTAAATCCACATTACAACCCAAAAAGTTTGCGGTACCTCTCTTCTTTTTAATATATATATATATATATATATATATATATATATATATATATATATATATATATATATATATATATATATATGGTGTATCAAACTACTTTTACAAACTTTGGGGACGGGTTCCTGACACCAAAACAAGGTAAAATGTTTATATGAACATATGCCGAAAAAACCATCGTTGTACTTCAACACAGCAGCTCATAACAAATGTTCAAAATATCCTCTGCTTGCTTCTACACACGCTTGCACCCGTCGGATTATTGACTGGCGGACCCTTTCAAATACTTCTACACGGTGTCGAATGGTTTCGTAGGCTCCCATGACTCGTTGATGAAGCGTCTCTGAATTATTAATCTCTGCTGCATAAATCAATTGCTTCAGATGACCCCACAGATAAAAATCCAAATGTTTGAGGTCGAAGGAATATGCAGGCCATGGAACCGGTTTTCCCCTATCTATCCATGTTTCATGGTAGATGTCAGTCAGTGCATAGCGAACAATGTCACTAAAATATGCTGCAGCCCCAACATGCAGGAACCACATGCGTTTGCGTATTAGCAGGGGTACATCCTCTAGCAGGTCTGGAAGTGTGTTCGAAATAAAGCCCCTGTAAAACGTGCTGGGAGAACATATGGACCTACCAGGTAGTCACCTACAATTCCAATCCACGTATTGATCGTAAACTGACGCTGCTGTCTAGCCTTTATTGTGCCACGGTGATTCTGATCCGCCCACAAATGTTGGTTGTGTCAAATACTTCTACATGGTGTCGAATGGTTTCGTAGGCCCCCATGACTCGTTGATGAAGCGTCTCTGCATTATTAATCTCTGCTGCATAAATCAATTGCTTTAGATGACCTCACAGATAAAAATCCAAATGTTTGAGGTCGAAGGAATATGCAGGTCATGTTCGACATGCTAGGGCCACTTGACGTGTGCTGACACCTGGATCGTCTCCGACAGCCTGCAGAATGTGATCTTCATGGTCAAGAGCACGAGAAGTTCCCGGTCTTCCTCGATCCATAGTTTGTGGCGCCACGGATCCTGTCTCAGCAATGCGACGATGAACAGTAGCAAAGGTTGAATGACTCGCATGCTTCCGGGAAACGCAATCTGAAACAGCCGTTCGCGCGGCCGTTTGTAAAAATTATATCTGCCTGCTCATGATATGAATATCCTGCCATTGTTAAACGGAACATTTCTCTGTTAACTCACTACTACACACGTTAAACGTTGAAGACAGACTAGCCACAAATATACACGAAGGGCAAATGTAACTTAGTCTACATAGCAACACGGCGCCATCTACTGTAAACTTTCTTTAAACTTAATAACTCAGAAACGTAGGATTTGTGGACATATGTTTATAGGAACCCGCTCCAAAGTATGAATAAGTATTTTTGATAAACTCTGTATATATATATATATATATATATATATATATATGTGTGTGTGTGTGTGTGTGTGTGTGTGTGTGTGTGTGTGTGTGTGTGTGTGTGCGTGTGTGTGTGTGTGTGTTCACGGTCTATTCGTCAAGTAATTTCTTTCAATTCTGTCCCCGTTGCTTAAATTTCCCAAACAGCAAGTTATCAATAAATCACTCAACACGTCAGAAAACAACGCCTGCTTTTCTGCTATATTTTAAACTAAAAGTAATATTTTTTTTAGTTCAGATTAATTAAACATTAAATCATTTTTCTCAAATAACACTTCAGAAAAGTATATTTTATTTTTGAAAGACTTTTTAAAGAAGAGAATTAATTTGTTGACAGATTTGTCAATATGGATGTATTTATAGATTTTGTTGCATAGCACCCTGTTAAAGTGGTCTTGGGCGACAGCGTCGATTCACTCATATGTTGTATCTCTCTCTCTCTCTCTCTCTCTCTCTCTCTCTCTCTCTCTCTCTCTCTCTCTCTCTCTCTCAATCTCTCTCATTTTCTCCTGACCGATAGGCGAAAAGTTTTTGGGTCCAGAACATCAACAAAGGAAATTTTGAACTTGGGTATTTTATTAACATCGATGTATACATCTCTAACTATCCAGTGGAGTCACTTTCCCTTCTCTGGAAAACCGTTTCCAGACATGAAAGAAACAGGTCTACATTGTTTGACGGATTAGACTAGACTCACTGAAAACCTTTTTCTATCTAGCGTGCTCACTCGACTTCCTTTGTTTTGTCTTTTATCTGACCTCAAAGGTCAACCTCAGGAAGTCGGAGCAGCGATACACTTCTCTAAAACATAATAGCAAAACTATTATTTAACAAGTTTAGTGATAAGGAGAAAAAAATTTTAATCAATTTAAATTTTCTTTGAAATACAGCATTTCGTTTTTTGGGAAAATTAAATTCAATCTATTAGCCTGGAATTAAACTAAAATTAAATCTCCAAGAAGGACTTTTCATATTTTTAAAAGACATTTTAAACTTACGTATTGCTATTTTCTGGCTATACCAATATATATAATTCCCGTAGAGTTTCGTTATATTCACTTACGCGCAAATAGCTTGGTAAAGGTATGAATTCACATCTTCTACATCCAGCAATGGGTTAATTAGTAATACTTGTATCATTAAACCATTATTAGCTCAAAAAAATTTCTTACCATCTCAAAATATTTTATGGCTTTAAATAACATGCAAGGGGTTTACAAGCCGTAGAAAACGAATCAATCAATCAAACAAATACTGATTAGCTGCAGAAGCATGCCTTTTAGATTTATTTACATTCTCTGGAATATAAATGTATAGAAATTACCGTGACCATAAAATCAGTTTAGTTTATATACTTATTGTAATATAGAACTGATCCTCTACTTTATATCCACATTATAATTTCTTGATGGTTTATCAAATTCTGATTAAGTATGAACCCACCTCTTCTCCCCCAGCTATGGGTTAATTAGTAAGACTTGTATCACTAAATTATTATTATCTAAAAAAGTCTTACCATCTAAAAATATTTTCTGGCTTCAAATAGCCTGCTAAGGATTGATAAACCGTAGAAAACGAATCAATCAGTGCAAAACCATCACCAGAAATCATTCAGTAACTTACTTTTTTTTTTTTTACTTTTTTCTTCTTTGAAAAAACCCTACGCCAATTTTACTTGCTTTTACATTTGTTATTTTTATTTTTATCCCGTGACCCGTAGCATCGTAGGGACACCATGTGTACTGCAGCCGCAGTAGAAGTGATGTTTCTTGGGCAAGATAGCCTGACAGAGCCCAACCCTCTTCAGGCCGGTTTTGAGTTCAGAGTTTTTCCTTCACCTAATTGGTTGCCACCAAGGCGATAAATGTCCTGCTATATCTTGCTAAGAAGATTGTTCATATGTAAGTGAATGTAATGGATCCAACTGGAATTCAAACTCGGCTCTCCGATTCCTCAATCCGAGCTGCTAACCACCGTGCCTACCCTCACACTTGTTATATGAGACTTAATTAAACCACCAAAGAGTGTTGTTTTGTCCCCATCCTAATACGATACTTTGTCAAATAAGATAAACAAGAAAGAATCTTCTGGAATTGTATTTTGCTTTCCCATTAACGAGATGTTAACATGCCATCTTGTTTCCTTCAGTTCGGTTCTGCATTTATCGTTTATTTATTTATTTTTTTCTTTGAGAACTGGGGCAGCAAACGCGACCCCACTCAAACCGGCCCATCCTATCCTCTTAATATCTACTTTTGTTACAACTCTTAGACCTCCTCACTCCCCGGCACCCGTTGGTTCCCTTTGCTTGAGAAACAAAAAAGCAGACAGTGATTTAGTTTGCATGAAACTTAAAATGGTAAACATAAGTTTGTTTCGCACGAGAATCAAGAAAGACATCGGTTTCGTTTGTCCCAGAGTAACAATGGTTGACTGAGGTTTAGTTTGCACGAAAATCAAAAAATTAGTTGATCTGCACAAGGATAAAAAAAAAGGCTAGACATAGGTTTCGTTTGCACCAGAGCAACAATTTTTTGTTGTCTCCCCTCCACTTGTGGGAGTGCATGGGTTCGCCTATCGTCCGGTTCACTCTCCTCGCCGGTCTTTTGAACAAGAGTAGAGGTTTAGCGCTTGTTTCCTGTTTAGGGTTGGGTTTCCGATTCCTTCTAAAGTCTGTACTCCTAACCTCTGCGCCTGAAATTTTATTCACTAATTGTTTATTTTATTTTTTATCTCCGCTCCATCAGTAGGAGGAGATTGGTTCACCAATCGTCCGGTTTGCACTCCTCCTCGGTTCTTGGAACAGTAGTAGTGGTTTATCTCTTGTTTCCTGTTTGGGATTGGGTTTCCGCTTTCTTCTAAAGTATGCTTCAGCTATGTCCGCCTAACTCTTGCCCTTTCTTACGCTAATACAACTCTACACAGTAATCCTCTACCTTGAGTGGCTCTTGGGCCTTGTATTAGGTGAAATAACTGAGGTTTAGTTTGCACGAAAGTCAAAAAGGTAGACAAAAATACAGTAAACAAGCGCTACCTGTTTGAGGGTGGGTTACCATTCTTCACTCGAATATAATGTTGTTGAGCTGAGTTTTATCATTTGACTAAAATACCGCCATTAATTTTTAAAATAAATAAAACTCCATCTTTCTTTATTTACATTTTTTAAAACATTGCTTTAATTCCAGAAACTAAGTGCAAACGAAACACGAAAAATATGCATCTAAAATTTTTTTTAAAAGTCTACAATTAGATAATATATCAAAATTCATATCTCTATCTATAAAAGGCAGGATGTGTGTGTGTGTGTGTGTGTGTGTGTGTGTGTGTGTGTGTGTGTGTGTGTGTGTGTGTAACGAATGCATGGCCGCAATCTTCGACGGATTTGCACCAAAATTTACATGCACATGCTCCAAGTTAGTGGAAAGGCCAAGACCGACTTTGCATTTCCCAACTCCCATCGATAGTGGAAATAATCGATTTTTTCATGCTTCTACAGCAGTTTTCATGTAGTTTGCGGCTATTTTCTACTGGCCAGAGTGAGAGCCTATAGCTGCCTGTCACGAATAGACAGGAAGATTCTATTGGCCTATATTAAATGGTTCAGTATAATTAATATTATAAAGAAGTAGTTATACAAAGAATAAAACAGTAAAGGTAATGTAATTAACGGCGAAATGACTTCGCTAACAGATTAAATAAAAACTTACTAACCACTCGTTTAAAGACGCGATCTTTGTTTTTTTTTTAAATTATGAAATGGATTGATTAGATGTTCAGTACATTTTCAAGTACTTTCGATGAATACTTTCATCACCTTCAGGCATCTTTCGGCCTCTATTACATTTATTTTTGTCCCGAAAGTTACCTGAAATTACCTGAAATTTCAAAAATAATATTCATGCCTGAAGATGATGAAAGTATTATGAAAAAATTATATAGTATAAAAAAATGTACATTTCAATTAACCCCCCTACCGATACTTTTATAATACCCTTGCTTTCTTCTTCTTCTTCTTCTTCTTCTTCTTCTTCTTCTTCTTCTTCTTCTTCTTCTTCTTCTTCTTCTTCTTCTTCACATCCTCCTTCTCCCTTTCTATTACACTCAACGTCGTGCGTTTGTCTTCTTTTTTATTTGTTTCTGTTTTTTTAAATAACATGGCGTTCATTAGTTTTTTAACAAAATAAAACGTTAAGAGGTCAATTGATAAAAATCGCCTGAGGATACCATAAGTTCGAAACCAAGGTAGCGGATTCAACTGATCCCCAAATTTTTAAAGTATACACACATACACACACACATACACACACACATACACACACACACACACACACACACACACATATATATATATATATATATATATATATATATATATATATATATATTCGACACACTTTTATTCTCAATCCGTTACGTCGAGATTGCCAAACTTTTTGCTGACATGCTTCGACAGTTAACGCCACGAGCCAAGCTCTGTTAATAACGGCCTCTGAATTCATACAAACAAACCTGTGCACTCCCACATAAACAAAACACGACCACTTGCACACGCTAGCGCTCACCAGTCAGAGCCACACCTATCAAAACTCGCACACTGGTTGATACTCAAATCTTCTCGTAATTTAGACACCGTTCACTTTCCTGCAATACAGAAAATGTTGGAAAAACCGCTGGGATCGCTGCATATAAGGGGACTACTTCGAATGAAACGAGGGAAAGTAGTTGCTAGATTAACTAGTTTTTAATGTCTAAAACTTGGGAGATTTTGGATACCATTTTGTGTACAATAAATAGAGTTAGAGTGAAAGCTTGTTAAGGCTTTAATTCCAGATAATTCTCAGTCTGAACATATATACAACTTCTGTGGCAAGATCTCGCTGTCCAAAACTGGACTCGTTAAGTCATCTAAAATCTCATGGCGATAAAAAAAATCCCAAGCAGATTATATTGACAGCCGTACACAACGACATACATGAAAATTATTTCAGTTTTGTGGGCCAACAGCAAGTTTGAAGAGTGACCTCAGAGGACACAAGGACCAGATAAACTCTCTAAAACAATACATAAGACTATTTTGCCATCTATCCACTAACGCAAAAATTCCCGACTTTCCTTTACTATAAATTGACAATTCATTCTCTCTCTCTCTCTCTCTCTCTGTGTCTCTCTCTCTGTGTCTCTCTCTCTCTCTATATATATATATAGAGAGAGAGAGAGAGAAAGATAGAGAGAGAGAGAGTGAGAGAGTGAGAGAGAGAGATGTACCAATATGGAATATGGCAACCTAATCATCAGGCGACCCGAAGAGAGGACTATCTCTCTGGATAGCCTGATAATTGGGTTGCTATATCCCATATTCAGGAAACTAAACATTAATATATATATATATTTGTGTGTGTGTGTGTGTGTGTGTGTGTGTGTGTGTGTGTGTGTGTGTGTGTGTGCGCGCGCGTGTGTGTGTGTGCGCGCGTGTGTGTGTGTGTGTGTGTGTGTACGAAAAGGATGCTGAAAGGTTATCAGCCCGGGCCTTAACAGAGGACGGAAATTGCGGCACCGACACCCGAAGGCGTATTGAGATAGCGAAAGATGCCTTCTAAAAACTAAGCAGAGTATTAAAAAAAGTGGAAAATTTCATTAGATGTCAAGAGATAAAAAAACAATAAAGTTAAATTTTATTGAATGCTAGAAAGGACAGGAAATTGTGGAGAGCCACGATCACCAACATCCTGAAGGTTTTCATAGAAGAGAAGTAGGAAGAAGAAGATGAATCTTTATTTTATTAGCTGCATATTTGCCTGTGGCCGCTTTGTACAGTAAAAGCCCCACATGTTTAAACAGGATCACAGTATGAACACGTATTGTGAGGGTCGAACTCACTGATAAATAATGGCTTGAGAATGTAACGACAGACGTCCTTGCTTACCTGTTCATAAGCTTTTCACTGCTGGGCTTTTTCTTTCTTTTTTTAGGAGATCGTGGGTGTTACCTGGAGACTGTCGCCAGGGTTAAAGAGATAGGGT
>OZ038489.1:33146371-33151371 GCA_964036315.1 Acanthosepion esculentum
TTTATTTATTATAATTTCATCATATAGACAAAACCATTTTACTCACAACAAACATGCAACTTGGTTTCAGCGCATTTTAACTGCACATCTACGGGTGATGGTCTAAAATGGTTATATATATATATATATATATATATATATATATATATATATATATATATATATATATGGGTGAGGGTCGAAAATGGTATATATATATATATAAATATATATTTTTTTGTATTGTATTTGTTATATATATATATATATATATATATATATATATATATATATATATATATATATATATATATATAACAAATACAACATATCTGGCAGCAATGCCCAGTTTCTGGTACTTGGAGGCTGCATTCTTTTTCCCCTATCTGCCATGACCCTTCAGGACGTTGGCTATCATAGCTCTCCACACTTCCCTGTCCTTTGTAGCTTTTACCAAATTTTGCTTTTTTGTTACCTCTCCTGAACCCTGTCCTGCCATCCATGTACATAAGTTTGTTAGACGCCGCTTTGTTCTTTGAGGCATAAAGGATGCATCATAAAAAAACAGATTTTATTTTATGGCGTACACACGCGCATACGCGCATGCACATATAAACATAGAATTATATAACAAAGATTTAGCAAAAAAAGAACAAAACAAAACGGTCACCCAGTGTATTTCTGGAGGATGACATTTTTAAACCAAGCATTTTTTGTGTGTGGGGATGTAATTAAATGGTCATTTACATAGTGCATTATATATATATATATATATATATATATATATATATATTTGAATTGGACATAGTCCGACAATTTATTTAAAGACATTTATAATATGTTTAACGTTCTTTTTATAGATACAAGTATTTAAGCAAATGCTCTGTTTTATAATAAACAGTATTAAATAACATTTACCGGCCTGAATGTCCGAGAAATTTTCATAGACAGGAATCGAACCTGTATCCTATACGGAACCATCATTTCGCGTGATGTGCCTTAACCGTTCGGCCACAGAGAAACGTCTGGTTAGCAAGTTCGATTTTACTATCTTTAAACTTAAATCTTCCATGAATCTCTTCTATTCATATCTGCTCTAGCGTATCAAATGTAAACAAATGACGTCATATATTTTTGAATTGGACATAGTCCGACAATTTATTTAAAGACATATATATATAATTTTAAATTTTTTTTTAGCATGTTTTGGGTATATAAATTAGCGGGTTTCATTTATTTTTTCTTTTTGTTTATGTTTCGATCCCTTTTGTGAATATACCACATTGTGATAATATAAGATCTGCCAAGAAAGATGCAATGATGTAAGTACCTGAACGCAGGTTTACTGTTGATGATCTAGCGAATAATGCTTTTTCTATACATTTACGTCTGAGTAAATGGCTTTCCTTTTTAATTGAATAAAAAAGTTTTAAATCGAAATTATGGTCAGACTCCGATGTATTCTTTGTGACAATTATTACAGTTAATAGAGTAAAATCCCCCTTCAAGTTTTAGGTTTTTATTGTTCTGTTTCGTATTAATTAAGCCTTTTAATATTTTAGAAGTAGTTGTAGCAGATTTGATGTTAAGCTTAGATAAATTTATTTTCAGTTGTAATCTCTCTCTCTCTCTCTCTCTCTCTATATATATATATATATATATATATATATATATATATGTCTGGATGCTTATGTATCATAATCTGAGTGTGTATCTATTGCTTTTCGCAAAATGTTACCATCCCACCCCCACACTTGGAATTAAAATGTATCCATGTTGTCATGAAGTTAAGGCCAGTCGATCTTAACATCTATTCTAACGTAATTTCAATGAAAACAAAATAAAAAGAATAACATATATATTTTTTCTTTTTTCCTCAGTAATTTTATAATTTTAAACTTAATAGAGATTAAATTTAGATTTTAAAATGGGTAATTTTTAATTTTAATTTCAAATTTTATCATATAATTTAATACTTATTGGTTAGAATAAATTCTATTTTAGTATAACCCCAACTTTAAAGCATTTAATAGCTATTATAAACTTACTTCGTTGTCAGGTTTTTTTCATTCCCGTATACTTGTATTTTGATTGGTCATTCCGGCTTATGTAACAGCGTTTTCCCCTTACGAGGGGTCGTTAATTAATTTGAACCTTTTAAAACCCTTTATTCTACATTCAACATCATCACTTGATAAGACACCAGAGGTATTGAAACAAAATGGCAATTTTTGTAGTGATTTTATAACATTTTTATGTCATAATTTTTAAATAAATAATTATATATATATATGTATATATATATATGCATAAAACAAAGATATTGCATTATTACAAGTTGATACATATAATTAAATAGTTGTGGGTGGGTGTTTTAAGTAAAACTTTGCTTATAAATTACTTGCATTATTAGGACATGCAAATCTCTTCGCGTGTGTGTACGCGCGTGCGTGTATATTTGCCATGACAGGTAGGCTCGTTCCTTTGCGGGGCTGGAAGTTAACAAAAAAAGTGAAAAGAAAATGTGCGCATGCGTATCTTGCATGATATTTGAGTCATTTGGCAGCTGTCTTTCTTTATTTGTTTAAATTTTACCCCAGAAATTTTGACAAGTTCATCCTCCTAAATTAAATTCCTACTCTCAATCCATTGTTGTTATTGATAATTTTATCGCACTCACACAAACATGAGTTATATATATATATATATATATATATATATATATATATATATATATATATATATATATATATATATATATATATATATATATGTATATGTATTTTGAACGATAAAAATTATTAGAAAAATCAATTAAAATCTTCAGACATACTGGGTTGTAGATTAATATTCTTATGCTTTTATTATTATTATTTCATTTATATTCCTCGACTAGTTTCGACCAACATGGCCATCATCGGGAGAGAAAAAATGTCTCTGCTTGCTGTAGCAGTAAACTACAGAAATGAATGTCTTGGTGAAGAAAACGAAAGTTTGTCTGTAGTTTTCATTTGTTTTTTTATTGTTTATTTATTTATCTTTTTAACATTCCTTGTGTTGGTCAAACAGTCTCTTTTAAGTTGTCATTTGAGATAAGAGCTATAGTCCTTTTTTTTATTTATCTATCTATCTATCTATATATATATATATCTATATATATATATATATATATATATATATATATATATATATATATATATATAGATAGATAGATAGATAGATAGATAGATATAGATATAGATATATATATATAAGTATCCGCAACAAAAGTAGCGATGATGATGCAAAATGGAAAAGTATATAAACGACGCGTTTCGTCGACGTGCGTTATGTTCGTTTTTTTCAGGTCCGAATGAAAGACAAACACAATTCTCAATAATATACCTAAGATCGTGTCTATACATAATATCGCCGATCATCACAAAAGCAATAATAGCAAATTTCAGTATACAATCTAATAGAGAAAAAAAGAGAGATCTACTTGGAGTGAACTGATTTAAAATGTAAAATCTCTCTCTCTCTCTCTCTCTCTCTCTCTCTCTCTCTCTCTCTCTCTCTCCATATATATATATATATATATATATATATATATATATATATGTATATATATATATATATATATATATATATATATATATGGATAGATAGATAGATAGATAGATAGATATAGATATAGATATATAAGTATCCGCAACAAAAGTAGCGATGATGATACAAAATGGAAAAGTATATAAACGACGCGTTTCGTCGACGTGCGTTATGTTCGTTTTTTTCAGGTCCGAATGAAAGACAAACACAATTCTCAATAATATACCTAAGATCGTGTCTATACATAATATCGCCGATCATCACAAAAGCAATAATAGCAAATTTCAGTATACAATCTAATAGAGAAAAAAAGAGAGATCTACTTGGAGTGGACTGATTTAAAATGTAAAATCTCTCTCTCTCACTCTCTCTCTCTCTCTCTCACTCTCTCTCTCTCTCTCTCTCTCTCTCTCTCTCTCTCTCTCCATATATATATATATATATATATATATATATATATATATATATATATATATATATATATATATTATCACTTTAAACCTTATCTTTGGTGGATATACATATTTGTTAAACGGTATATTTATTTAGCTTCGTCTATCGCCCTGAATAAGGACGGTGACTTTCTGATGTTATCATTCTCGGGGAGGCGATCCCAGCGAGCGGTACTTTTGGAAAGTGCCTGAAGACGATGCCACGGGTTGACCCAAGCGGTCTGTGTGAAAGTGAGCAGACGGAACAAATTGTGTAGCCGTCGATGGTTGCGCTAGAACAAAGTCACAAGACATTGTGACCGAGTGTCTGAGCCTACTGACCATGTTCAGATTGGTGATCACGACAATACACTCCCTCTTCGGGTGCGCTCAGCTGCAGAATAAACCACAGTCTAAACCAGAGTATAAACTATGGATGTACATAATCAGGCATATGTGATCGGTTAGCTTTACCTCGTAGGCATACTCGACCAGCCATTACATATATATATATATATATATATATATATATATATATATATATATATTGTCATCCACAGACAGACTGTTTCGCTGTATCACAGCTCATCAGTGTGGCTAGACGTCCGGTTGCCTCTGGCTAGAATCGAAAACCGGCTGAATTTGCGTCAGTCGGAAATTTTACCCTGAAGCCGTTGGCGCACGGCAGAGAAGGGGCTGAATTTAATCGTATTTATTTTTAGATAAACACACAGTGACTGAGAGAACTCGATTCGATTTACCGAAGAGTCTTGCATATATGCATGTATTTCCTAAAATTGGAATTAAGATACCATTAGTGAATGATCATTTTCATCCACGAATTTTAAATATGAAATTCACAGGATTTTTCAAAAAGTTTACGTTGTCAGTTTGTTGAAGAGGACTAGAGAGCTGGGGAAAGAAAGAAAGAGAGTAGAAAATACGGGGGAAAAAAACCGTGGATGTAGTAAGGGAGACATAAATTAGTGTCAAATTAATGAT
>OZ038489.1:33156371-33176371 GCA_964036315.1 Acanthosepion esculentum
AGCTGATATTAGCCATGTTTACGTGTTTGACGAAGCGATCACAGATTGGTTGTTGTTCCACAGAGACTTTATCTGTAAAATATAATTTAAGAAAGTGATATGAGCGCCTTTTTTATATAATTTTTAAATACTCAGTAATTCTTAAAATTTTGGAAAATATTTTCGGTAATCTAATTTTGACTTTAAATTTTTCTATAGTCTCTCCTTAAATCCGGAACTCCATAAATTACAATAACGTTAGTTTAACAAGTCAAATGCACGTGTAATCTGATTAACCAATGAAAATCAAACAACACAAAAATAAAAATACCAGACTTTCTCCCTTCTTTTCCTCCATATCTCATTCTCTGATGAAGCTTTAATGAAAGTGAAACATGTTAGATTGATAAACGTTTCCTATTTGTTCTTTATCCTATCGTCCCAATTCCTATTTAACTATGAACTTTCGTTTTTAATACAACGTTCGTCAAAGAAAAACTTCTGCACATACATACACATACATACACACACATGCACAAATGCAAATACACACATGAAATAAATTAAATATTTACTTATCCACTTCATTAATTAATTTATTATTAATTTTTTATTAATTATATTTTGTTACTATTATTGCCCCCCTCCCTCTCTCTCTCTCTCACTCTCTCTCTCACTCGCTCTCTCTCTCTCTCTTTCTCAATATATATATGATAGGATAAGCAACAAATAGGAAACGTTTATGAATTTAACATGTTTCTCTTTTATTTAAGCTTCATCAAAAAGTGAAACATAGAGGATAAAAGTAAATTCTCCTATTTTTTTTATTTTTGTGTTGTTTGTCATTGTTTAAGCAGACCTCACGTGAATTTGTCTTGTCAAGCAGCGTTCGTGTATAGAATTCTTGTATGTTTGTGTATTACAATTCTAGTTTCGCTATGCTGTGTGAGCGTGTGTGTGTGTGTGTGTGTGCCTTTGAGAGTCTAGTGGCCACTTTTTTATTCGTGCCTGGTAATGTCCGTTTGTTGATTAGGAGATGTTTTGCCTGAAGATGACAGAATTTAGTTTATACAGGTTGTGGTTGTAGGTAGACAGATCTTAGATTCTTTAAGTAAGGATTTTGTCATGGTCGGTGATATAACGAACTGTGTTTGACGTGTGTTTCCTTATGGTAAACTATTTATCAGGTTCGTTTCTAAGCTTTTTCTACTTTAACAAAATATAATATCATTGATAATTAGGGGATATCAGGCTGTTAATTCCTTCTTACTTCGTTGCTTTCATATTTCCTTTTTTAGGTTCGTTTTTTACAAGCAACAAGTGGGTTAAGTCTATTGCCAATAAAAAACCAAAACTAGATTTTTAATTAAGAAAATGGAGTCAATGCAACTTCAAAATTAACTTTCTTTGTGTTAAGGGTAAATCACTTTAAAACAAAAAAAATCATTGTAGGCGCATAAATTAACGTTGTAAATTCAAAGTATAATTCTGTAAGTGGGCTGTGACAGAATGTGACATAATTATCGGTCGCCTTTCAAGCTCAACACACACACACACACACATATATATATATATATATATATATATATATATATATATATATATATATATATAATAAGTAAATTCTTTGTTTCTTAATTAAACAGTATTAATTATATTTACCGGAATGTTCAAGAAATTGCGCTCTCTGTAACCCTTATGGGAATCGTCATTTGACCTGGCGTGCTGTTAACCATTCAGCCAAAGAGAAGCGTCTTATTAGCTAAGTGCGAAGGTGTGTTTTTGTAAACAGTACTTCGGACTAACCAGACAAATTAAGGAGGATTTGAGATAATCATAATTAAGTAATTCATCGAGTCTAGAAGAAACCTCAACAGAATGCAGAAAGTTTCGTCCTATATTTGGGACTCATCAACAGCGAGCATCCACTAGCGAGAATTGAAACCCGGACCGTTACAATACAAGACAAGCGTCATACTAACTGTACCAACGTTGACGAAGAGGAGACTAATTAGAATCGATATAGCGCCGCATATTCCGAATTTCCCTTACCCATAGGACTGTGCTCCCACGAGCCACGACTACTATCCCCAAGCCGCTCCACCCAGAGCATTAGAAGCCTGTTCAAGCAAGGATATACAAATATGGATAGTATTCCGCTCCTTGTTAACTCGGTTCGGCAATGTTGTCCGAGAACCGAAATTTTGTTCGATAACCGAGGTATTTTCATCTCGAATTTTCTGTTCGAAAACCGATTTGTTCGACATGCGAGACGTTCGAGAACCGAGGTTGCGCTGTATATATGAAATAGTTGTTATAAAAAAAACGCTTACAACTGAGTAGTTAGTTCGGTCCTCACTGGGTGCTCCATAGTTTCGGCCTGGTGCCGCATCTAACCCACTATAAAAAAATGTTTAATCGAGCAAAAATAATTTCTTCCTTACACACATTATTTTATAAAGAACTCAGAAAACGATCATTTACTAAATGTTACATTATATCAGTTTCAATAAAATATTTATTAAAGAATCAATATTTAATAAATATTTGATGAAATTTACTTGGAATATTAAAGTGACGAGATACATCCACCCCAAGCAAGGCGAAAATGTCACTAAGACACAAGGTCCTAGCAGGAGTGAAAGAAAATGCGAAAACTTTAGAATGAACCGGTAACCCAACCGTAAATAGTAAACAAGTGATAAGCCTCTATTCCTATTTAAAAGACCGAGTAAGAGTATGAACTAGTTTACCTAAGCTGGCAAAAAACCTCAGTAATTGCGTACCGAGCGAAATGCGAATTTACTAGTTGGCGGGGCAGATTTAACGACCATCGCTTTTCCTCGGGCATAAACTCAATGCAGTATCTGTTAAATTTATCTTCGTCTGGTACCAAAAAGTGAAACGCCCACTGGAACGTCACGCTATGGCCTGAGAGTTTAGCGTCTACAGCTAGCGCCCAATTTGATATCGGGTATGTACGTGACATCGGTTATGTATTGTATGTCATACCGGGTGACACCGTGTATGTAACGCTCATGACACTGGCTATGTACCTGACATCGGGTATGTAATGTATGTGACACTGGGTATGTAATGTATGTGACATCGGGTATGTAACGTACATGACACCGGGTATGTATGTGACATTAAGTATGTAATGTACATGACACTGGGGATGTACGCGATATCGGGTATGTAATGTACATGACACAGGGTATGTACGCGAAATCGGGTATGTAATGTACATGACACTGGGTATGTACGGGATATCGGGTATGTAATGTACATGACACTGGGTATGTACGGGATATCGGGTATGTAAATTTTGTGATGTCAACGAATGCTGGTTATCACTTTTATAATGCTCGTTGTAGTAGAGACTTTGTAATCGCAGATAAAACTATAGTACGCCGTTGAAAAATGCTGGTGTCAGACGCCTTCGAATATCACTCGCACTAATAGTACTTGTTCGATAATACTCGCTCAAAAGTAGCCACCGTATAGTGATCTGAATAGAGAAATAGTATAGTGAATAGGGCAGAGTATATCAACCCGTATAGTAATAAAGGATAGAGTAGGAATGGTGATCCGTATAGCAATAGAGGATAGAATAGAAATAGCGATCAATTAGCCGTAACGCGTCTTCCTACTTTTGCGTTCCCTCTATGGTCACATGGTCTACTTAATTCAGTAATGGGATCGCCTGTGTTTGCTCACTGGCGATCTATGTTCAAACTCAAGTGTCGGCAACGACACTTTATTCCTATATAACAATAACGTACGTGATACTGGTATGAACGCGATATCGAGTATGTAAAGTACGTGACACTGGGTATGTACGCGATATCGGATATGTAAATTACGTGACAGTAGGTATGAACGCAATATCGAATATGTAAAGTACGTGACACTAGGCATGTACGTGAGAAGTGGTATGTAATGTATGTAACACTGGATATGTACGCGATATCAGGTATGCAATATACGTGACACTGAGTATGTACATGACACCGAAAATGTGCGTGACATTGGATATATAATGTAATAATAGAATACGAAGAGAATGAGGATGATTCATCCTTGTGTACGTGACATGGCGGATCATAGTTGTAAAGGTCATGGCTGGTGTGACCAAAGGAATGTAGCTTGGCAGAACACATACCATGAAAATAGTGATAGAGCAAAGAATGACTCGCGACGTTTTGTCTGTGGGCAAGAAATTGTAGAGTGGAAAATAATTAATCACCCAAAAGGCCGCGTAGACATTTTTTGAACAGACAGGCAAGTTAGGAGTGGGCAGCTCTCACCCAGATATGACAGCAATATTCCATTTTTGATCCCATCTGGCTTTTGTGAAGATAGACTATAGCAGGGGGGAGTCAGAACTGACCATTTTCCCAGCATCTTTTTCAATGGATATTTGAATAACTAAGCCAACTGAAAGTCAAGGTAAACTATGGAAGATGCTAAGTGATGTAATTTCATGTTTAGTAAAAGAAAGTGAGTAAATGTTGTTATTACTGAATTTTTTAAATGCAATTGTTATTAATTGTAGTTTAGTTTAAGAAATTTAATTTATGCATTTATTTCTTGTAAATAATACGTTTTGACAAAAAAAGTAATCTTTTTGTCTTTATTCATATGGTTTTTTACAGATATATTTTTCGTTACATCTGGATTTTGCACAAACACACACACACACACACACACACACACACACACACACACACACACACATATATATATATATATACATATATATATATATATATATATATATATATATATATTAGCTTAAAGGCTGCCCTATTTAACCTAGCTCCTGCGGAGAACTCTTGATTGGGTCTTCATCACAATAGGTAGGGAAGAATAAATGCGATAGGCAACAATAAACTACAGAAGAACTCAAAATTGATTGCTACATTTAAGTATTGCATTAATATTTAAGCTTACGTCTTAAAAGTCCAACGATAATTCTTCTGCCGCTACTTAATTTAAAGACAATATGATGTACGCAGGTCTTTACTTCCCGTGCAAACAATTATTTTTATTTCATGGGTGACTTTCGCTGGATTACGCAATTGATTTCGGTCCTTCCAAAATTTATTTCCAAGTTATAAAAATTGTTATTGTACAAAAGATTCGCCGCAAAAAAAGTCACGTAAAAAATTCACCGAAAACAATCGCGGGAATGAGACCTTGGGAAACCAAAATTTCAGGTTTGCGAAAGAAAGAAAGAAAGAAAGAAAGATGATATTTAAAAGTGAAAATATTGTTCGGGTCAATTTTACTTCCAGTTCAACTGACATGGTTCGATGCCCCAACGTTTGATCACATGTGTGGTGTGAAAAGAGCATCACGCAGTGCACGTGCAATGAAAACAACAACAACAATAGCGATAATGTAACAACTGACACAGACTTGAAAAACATGGAGTTATCTCCTCTTCATGAAACACAGTTAACACCATTTAACCTCATAAAATAGGTTCACCGTATTCGTTTGATACTAGAAACTTGTCTTTGTCCCACCGTCTGCCCTCATTCTCGGCTTGACGTTGTCTCTACGCACTGATCTTCTGCTTTTAGGTATCATCTTCAATGACATAGATGATCATAGTCAATCTACACTTTCCTCTCTTTAGTTTCTCTAAGTTTTGGTCCTTTTACCACCAATTTTGCCTTTTGCATCTATAGCAATATATATATATATATATATATATATATATATATATATATATATATATATATATATATATATATACATACATTTTTGAATTGGACGTAGTCCGACAATTTATTAAAGACATTTTCATATGTTTAACGTTCTTTTTTTTTTATAGATACAAGTATTTTAAGTAAATGCTCTGTTCATAATAAACAATATTAAATAACATTTACCGGCCTGAATGTCCGAGAAACTTTCCTGTCGGAGAACGAAAATTTTCTATGACAATTTCTCAGACATTCAGGCCGGTAAATGTTATTTAATACTGTTTATTATGAACAGAGCATGAACAGAAAATGCTTTAATATATATATATATATATATATATATATACATAAACATATATTATTAAATATAACAAACAATCAATGTCTATTATGTCTGATCATGAACCGTTCTAATGTTCGAATATTTGCTTTAATTTCTGCTGAAAATAAAGACAAAAATTCTCCAACATTTGGATATTTTTTTTAATTAATTTGGTCCTAAGCTTTCAACTCATTACAATCCTCAAAGTGGTTATACAGACATGAAACAAAGATATTCACCGTCAAAGATGATATTTTGTTATTTTGATATTGAAGATTGCTCCCTCACTCTCTTTCTCTCTCTCTCTCTCTCTCTCTCTCTCTCTATATATATATATATATATATATATATATATATATATATATATATATATATATATATATATATATATATATATATTAGAATTGGACATAGTCCGACAATTTATTTAAAGACATTTATTTAAAGGAAATTGTCGGACTATGTCCAATTCTAAAATATATGACGTCATTTGTTTACATTTGATACCCTAGAGCAGATATGAATAGAAGAGATTCATGGAAGATTTAAGTTTAAAGATAGTAAAATCGAACTTGCTAACCAGACGCTGCTCTGTGGCCGAAAGGTTAAGGCACATCACGCGAAATGATGGTTCCGTATAGGATACAGGTTCGATTCCTGTCGGAGAGCGAAAATTTTCTATGAAAATTTCTCGGACATTCAGGCCGGTAAATGTTATTTAATACTGTTTATTATAAAACAGAGCATTTGCTTAAATACTTGTATCTATAAAAAGAACGTTAAACATAATATAAATGTCTTTAAATATATATATATATATATATATATATATATATACACACACACACACACACATATATATATATATATATGCACAGAAGGATTGCTGCCTAAATACACAAATATATATATATATATATATATTACATGAATCATTCATACAAAAAACAGATTAGTGAAGTCAATGATATAAATGGCGAGAATACATCTTCGCAAAAAATATATTAAAATTACATTAACTCACGAAACTCTAGATGAATGTTATGATTCCTGTTTTTAATAAATTCAAGCTGTATAAGGACTCTCTTTTTGCTGGTACTTTCATCTGGTCATACAGACATCATCAGGCATGGAAATTGATTTGTTTTATTACCTGGATGTACTTTTTTTAAAAATCAATTTCCATGCGAGAGCAAGATCTAAGAGGTCAGTCAATCTAACAGTGATCTCATCTCACAATCCTCACTCTTGCTCCATATGTGGCCTCCTTTGAAAATCACTAGCGGGTCTTGAGTGCCACTTAAGATTATCGCACAAAATTTCATAATGGAATCAATTAAGCTGTCAGATCCTCATACGTTGAAACCGACGGGAGAGTCCATTATATATATATATATATATATATATATATATATATATATATTCATTTGAATGATATGTGTAACATTTCTAAACATTTACAACAACATACCTGTCCACATTTGCAATCCTCGTTGAAAATACCTCTATACTTTTTCACGAAAAGAATAAATATAAACTAAATATTCTTGAAGCTATCTATATTAAAAAAAATTGAAACCAAACCTTAATGAAAGGAATTATGAATACTCCTTAAATATTTTAAAATGGGTATAATAGTTAGGTTGAAATGCCAAAGTTTACAATAATAGTTTCTCCTTTTAATACTCATACCGTAAAAACTCTCCAAAACATACTTAGTTACCTCCCTTTAAACGTTTTCATCGATCACGCACTGACGCAACGTTCCTCGCTCTATTTGTAAGAAATTTAACATTCAAAACGCTTTCAGCGGTCATGCACTAACATAGCTTTCCTCATTCCATTTGTAAGATATTTAACTTTCAGATAACACAACAATTTGTCTCTGACAATAATGGATACTATAATATTTATTTTATTATAAACAATACCCTGATGATGTCGGATATGTCGAAAGTACTTGGTAATAAAACAAATATGTATAGACACGGCGATTTTCTCTCGTCTTTCAGTAATGACATCAAACAACTTATCCGAGAGTATGAAAGAATCTTAACGAAAATGAGTTGACAGAATACGTCTAAAATGTACAACGAAACATGTCTTGATGAAAACATGCTGCTGAAATATACGCATATATATATATATATATATATATATATATATGTGTGTGTGTGTGTGTGTGTGTGTGTGTGTGTGTGTGTGTGTGTGTGTGTGTGTGTGTGTGTGTGTGTGTGTGATATAAGTAACGTCATGTGCCAGCTAACATCTGTGACGAGGTCTAAACGAACATGTGCATGCACTTGTCAATAGTTCTGGTCCTACGATTGCGGAACACCAAAAAAAAGGCGATTTTGGAGAAGGAAAAGGAAGTGCGGAAAGAATGAGGAGGAGAATAGAAGTCAAAGCAAAAGAAGGAGAAGAGGCAGAAAAGTGAGAATTAAAAGCAGGGAAGGGGAAGAAAAAGAAGAGAGAAAGGTACACGAAAGAAAATAGAGAAACAAAATAAAAATATGAAAACAAAACGGTAAAGAGGTGAATGCGAAAGAAGAGAAAAATCAAAGTTGAAAAGTGAATTTAAAAACAAACAGAAAGAAGAAGAATAAAGGAAGAAATTGAGGGAAGGAAGGAATGACAGAGGGAAGGAAGGAAAGAAGGAAAGGTGAAAAAAATGGATGAATGAAAAAGGAAGAAGGAAGAAGAAATAAATGAAGGAAAGATGGAAGAAGTAATGAAAGAGAGGACGAAATAATAAAATGAATTAATGAAGGGAGGAACGAACAAACGCGGAAAGGAAGGAAAGAAAGAAAGGTGAGTAAATGGATGAATGAAGAAAGGAAGGGGGTGGGGAGGAAGAAGAAATTAATGAATGAAAAATGAAAAAAAGTAATGAACGAAAGAACGATATAACGAATGAATTAATGATGGAAAGAAGGAAAAAAGGAATGAGAGAAGGATGGGCGGAAGTAATGAATACAATTACGAAATAACGAATGAATGAATGAAAAACGTAATAAATGAATGAAAGAACGATGGTGGAAGTAATGAATAAAATGACAAAATAACGAATGAATGAAGGAAGGAATGAAGGAAAGATGTATGGATGGTAGTAATGAATGAAAGGACGAAATAACGAATGAATGAAGGAAGGAATGAAGGAAGGAATGAAGGAAAGATGGATGGATGGTAGTAATGAATGAAAGGACGAAATAACGAATGAATGAAGGAAGGAATGAAGGAAGGAATGAAGGAAAGATGGATGGATGGTAGTAATGAATGAAATGACGAAATAACGAATGAATGAAGGAAGGAATGAAGGAAGGAATGAAGGAAAGATGGATGGATGGTAGTAATGAATGAAATGACGAAATAACGAATGAATGAAGGAAGGAATGAAGGAAGGAATGAAGGAAAGATGGATGGATGGTAGTAATGAATGAAATGACGAAATAACGAATGAATGAAGGAAGGAATGAAGGAAGGAATGAAGGAAAGATGGATGGATGGTAGTAATGAATGAAATGACGAAATAACGAATGAATGAAGGAAGGAATGAAGGAAGGAATGAAGGAAAGATGGATGGATGGTAGTAATGAATGAAAGGACGAAATAACGAATGAATGAAGGAAGGAATGAAGGAAGGAATGAAGGAAAGGTGGATGGATGGTAGTAATGAATGAAATGACGAAATAACGAATGAATGAAGGAAGGAATGAAGGAAGGAATGAAGGAAAGATGGATGGATGGTAGTAATGAATGAAATGACGAAATAACGAATGAATGAAGGAAGGAATGAAGGAAGGAATGAAGGAAAGATGGATGGATGGTAGTAATGAATGAAATGACGAAATAACGAATGAATGAAGGAAGGAATGAAGGAAGGAATGAAGGAAAGATGGATGGATGGTAGTAATGAATGAAATGACGAAATAACGAATGAATGAAGGAAGGAATGAAGGAAGGAATGAAGGAAAGATGGATGGATGGTAGTAATGAATGAAATGACGAAATAACGAATGAATGAAGGAAGGAATGAAGGAAGGAATGAAGGAAAGATGGATGGATGGTAGTAATGAATGAAATGACGAAATAACGAATGAATGAAGGAAGGAATGAAGGAAGGAATGAAGGAAAGATGGATGGATGGTAGTAATGAAGGAAATGACGAAATAACGAATGAATAAAGGAAGGAATGAAGGAAGGAAGGAAGGAAGGAAAGATGGATGGATGGTAGTAATGAATGAAAGGACGAAATAACGAATGAATGAAGGAAGGAATGAAGGAAGGAAAGATGGGTGGATGGTAGTAATGAATGAAAGGACGAAATAATGAATGAATGAAGGAAAGAATAAAGGAAGGAATGAAGGAAGGAATGAAGGAAAGATGGATGGATGGTAGTAATGAATGAAAGGACGAAATAACGAATGAATGAAGGAAAGAATAAAGGAAGGAATGAAGGAAGGAATGAAGGAAAGATGGATGGATGGTAGTAATGAATGAAAGGACGAAATAACGAATGAATGAAGAAAAGAAGGAAGAATGAATGAAGGAAGGATGGAATAAGTAATGAATGAAAGTACAAAATAACGAATGAATGAATAAAGGAAGAAAGAAATGAAGGAAAGAAGGATGGTAGAAATAATGAATGAAAGGTCAAAATAACGAATGAAGGAAGGGATGGGATGTCGACAAACAAATGAAGATGGTAGAGGAGGATAATTTTATGAATGTGGAAGGACTAGATAGGGACAGGGGCGCTTTTGAATTAAAAAGAACGTCCTATTATAGAACATTATGGTACAGGTGAAGGGACCCCACGAAAGGGATACTGAAAGGCGGCGGCGGTGGTGGGGAATGGGTAGTTTCCATTGAGCAGGTGGGTAGAAAGAGAAAGAGAGAGACTGGTTTGAAGATCGAACAAAGACTGAAAAAAATAATTGAGTGATCTAAGGGACATTTTCGAGAATATAAAAAAAGGCATGTACAAATATAGCGAGAGGTGGGGTGACAAATGGTCATGAACAGAGATAAATAGAATAGCCTGCCTCGTGGCTAAAATGGTTGCGTATTATTCGGTGTTCGAACCTTTAAAAACGACGAAGGCAGGTCAACCCCGTTTGAAAGATTAGCACACTTCACTTTTTCTACTCACATAAACATTAGTTTATTTACCATAGTTTTCCATTATTTAATCATTTCGCCCCAAGTAAGATAATAAAGCCACTAAGATGGAAGGGGTTACTGAGTGTAGAACACTGAAAAAAAAAATAACCCTAGAACACTAACCATCAATTAAAGTTACACCACTACTAATCATTTTGAAAATATAAAAAAAAATATTAAATATAAATCTTTATTTAAAAAAAAAAAATTAAATATAAATCTTTATTTGAAATATTTTACATGCAGGCACTTCAAACTTTGTACTTTGAGTTAACATTAATAGGAACTGAAAACATTTTATTTTGGTAAGAAAATCAGGTACTGAAAATTGTAATTAAAAATAGGAAAATTTGCGCTGGGTACTATATACCCATGGTTAGTGTTCTAGGGTTAAGGAGCGAGAACAATAAAAGAACAGGAATTAAGGAAAGATAACGATTGACATTGCATTTAACCTTTTGAAGATCAAATTTTACTGGAAAGTAAAAAGCCAGAAGAAGAAGACAGTTCCAAAAACGGGAAGTGGGATTGAAGAAACTGTTAGCATAGGACTTACGGTTACATCAAGCCATTTTTCAACTGTAAAATGATGAGTGCTTGCCACCAATCTACTACTGCGCATAAATCTTTAAAGTCTGGGTACCAAACAGAACAGCTCATCAGAACAATTACCATGAAAATATTTATAGAAAAGGCACAGAGAAGCTAGGTCACGGCGGTAGGAAAGCTACTACAGCCGAAATGCTAGATCAAGACTAATAACATTGCAGATTCTTATTTGTACTTTATCAAGAATCTTTAAATGCATAGCAGAGGTACCAGACCAGATGTGACAGCAATATTCAAATGACGAATGAAATGATTAATGACCAGTTTGTATATATATATATATATATATATATATGTGTGTGTGTGTGTGTGTGTGTGTGTGTGTGTGTGTGTGTGTGTGTGTGTGTGTGTGTGTTATTATGTAAATGTCTATACTCGACTGGTGTAAAAAAAAATAACCTGGATAGTACAATTTTCAAATAAAAATATATTAAAACAAATTGGTATCTGGGGTTGGGGTAATTTGAGAAAAAAGAAAGGACTAAAAACATCCGAGCAGGCCGAAAAAAAATCGCCCAGTGTCGTATCGAGTAAAATGAGAAAAAAAACATCAAGTGCTCAATACACTAAGTAGAGCAGAGTATGAAAAAGCTGGTTTTCCCCTGAAGATCCATTTAGATGAAACCTAAGTAAGCAGTTTCTGGCTCACTAGGATTTCTACACACACACACACACACACACACACATATATATATATATATATATATATATATATATATATATATATATATATATATAATGTAAATCTATTTAAACTCGTTGGGTGAAAGAAAACATGGATAGTACAATTTTCAAACAAATTGGCATCTGAAGAAAAATTGAAAAAAAAAAAGAAAACACCAGAAACCTCCGAACAGGGCGAAAGAAATCGTCCAGTACCTTCAATCTCTGGTACAAAGAAAAAAACATCGAGTAATAAGTTAAAACGAAGAGTATGCTAAGTAGAGCAAAAGTAAAATGAGCCAGTTCACCCTGATGGTCCCATGTGGTAAAACTTAGGATTTATTTTATTTCATATATATATATATATATATATATATATATATATATATAATATGATGTCGGAAAATCACCACCAGACATCAAGTAAAACGGATACACTAGTGGATTGGCTTGAGGTCAGTCCCACCCACCGAATGTAGAACTATGTCTTCATTTTGCAGCCGGTAGTGAAAACTGGAATATTGGATAGATACATACATACAAACAATAGCTCAAGAAATGATTTAGGTAGTCCCTCACATATTGCAGACGAAGAATATAGAGTTCACGTTTCGGACTAGAGGCGTCTAGATCCACCCGCTTAACGCAGACTAGTTGAAAGTAACTGACGTAATGTTTGAGTGAAAAATCTTAAACAATGAAGATTCAAGTCTCATCTTATCAGTCATTGCATATATTCCTATATTTATATTGAGGGTGTAAATAATCACATGAGAATGCACAATGGCAATACACAAAAGGTATATTTACCTCATTCGTACTGTTGTCCTCATCTTTATTGCTGTATTCACGACGTTTCGACCATGTACGCCCCAGCCTTCTTCAGGTGATATACGTTGGAACTTCGAACCCTTTTAGTCCACGGGGTAGAAATCTCATGGACTAAAAAAAGAGTTTGAAATTCTCCTAATTCCACGTGCCGTGCCTTTTGGGGCGGGAGAGATATCTCAGTTTCAGTTAGTTCTCTTTAGTAACTCAACTCTTCAAGTTTTGTTCTTCTCTACTGAGGCCAGGTATTGAACTCACAACTCTTTGAATTAAGTCACTTTTTGGATCACTCAACCAACACTTTTATCCTCTGGACCATGTGTCTTTAAGGACAAAATACCTCATCTCCGAAATATCGGCAGACGCGAAGCTTGGTTTATTACTAACTCTAAAATGGATATAACATGTAACATGAAAAGAAAGTTATGACCCTATAACGACACTCACTCGCTCTCTCTCCCTCCCTCTCTCTCTCTCTCTTTTACACTTACACACACACACACACACACACACACACAGATATATATATATATATATATATATATATATATATAAAAGTGAACATAGAAGTCAACACTTAGAGGCGACAGTCTGTTTCATGCTAGATGCAATCGTCAGGCAACTAGTACTGTTATTTTTCTCGGCTATTTATATATAAGGGTCAGTGGTGCATTGTGGCTAGTTTATTTTGTTTATTTATTTATGTCAAATTATTTTGCTTGTTTTATTTAGTTTTATTTTTATTTTATATATTTATTTATTTATTTATTTTTATTTTGATATACTATATATATATTATTAACGTAATAAAAATTTGTTTATATAGCTTCTTGTTGGTAGTCTATTATGGCGGTCATTTACCGGATATAACATGTAACATGAAAAGAAAGTTATGACCCTATAACGACACTCACTCGCTCGCTCTCTCTCCTCTCTTTCTCTCTCTTTTACACACACACACACGCTCTATCTCTGATATTGAGCACTTTATCCCATAAATATAGCACACTTTAAGACTATATATATATATATATATATATATATATATATATATATATATATATATATATATATATATATATATATATATATATATGGTGATGATAATAGTACCCGTTTCCTTATAAGGAAACATTCAGCCAATACTGCTTTCGGTTGAAACTTATAAAATCTTTATCTTAAAACAATTTTTCAAGAAAATTGATTTCTCAAGTCCCGTAACTGTTATCAATCTTTCCAATATTGATGGGAGTTTCCTTCCTAACCTTTTGTTTGAAGTAGTGTGGAACGTCAACATCTTAATTATGTCATTATTTTCTCTTCGAGTTACATGTGATATCCATTTTAGCAATTTCTTCTTTTTTTTTTAAAATCCTCAACTGATGTAATTTCTGTTATTTGGTACACTTCTTTATGATTCTGTAGCGCCAGTCCACGAGGTAGGAAGAAGGATCATTCGCTCGAAGCCATTTTTAATCGTTAATCTGAGAAAGTTGTTGTATACAGCTGACAGTTTAGATATATCTGAATAGGTTTGATGTCATCCATGATATCCACATGAACGTCTCGATTTGACGAAACTATTTAAGAACATTACTCGAGTTTTTAGGTTTAGGTTTTGGTTGCGTAGCAACATGCGGTGTCGGTTGAAACTACCTCTAATGCAGCTTATTCTATGTTCAATTTCCTTACACCTACAGTCAACAACGAAATTATTCGTAACCCATAAATTTTGAATATGTTTATCCATTTCTAACAATCTAATGTCAGTATGATGCCAGGTTTCTTATATGTTATTAAGAACAAAAAAGGGAATATAAAACTCAAGTTTCAGAACAATAGGTTAAATACAACGAATTTGACAAGCGAATTATGCAAAATTATTCGTACAGTAGAAAATATAGTTTTAAATTGATTGATTCGTGTAAGTATAAGTAATTTACATAATTATTTTAATGGTGAAGCCTTCTAGACTATTTATTCAGAACATTTTTGATAATTCCAGCAAAGAACATCCCATAGTGCATAGCGTCACCATTGTTATTCTTACGTTAACAACACGATGGAAAAACAAAGGCGCTTAGCGTTGACTTGAGACAGAGAATTCCACAAGTCGGGAAATAGTTACGACTCTATTACAAACCGGTTATTATCCCCAGATCTACGGTACAGTCCGTTATAGAGAAGTTTAAACGATTTGGCACGATAGAGAATTTGCCTGGGCGTGGAAGAAAACCCAAATTGTCACCGAGAATTGTACAAATACTGTGTCGCGAGGTTAATATAAATCCAAGAGTTGCTTTGAAAGACATCGGCAAAAGTTTGGATATGATATATATGAGCGTAAGTACTTGCACAACACAACGTTGTTTAAATAGAAATGGGTTGTATGGAAACCAACCATGACGAACCCTTCTTCACAAACCATGTCACATTGTTGCTCGGTTTAATTTTGCCAAAACGTTCTTGGATAAAGAAGATTGCTTTTGGGAACAAGTACTATGGAGTGATGAAACAAAAACTGAGCTTTTTGGACATAATGATGTACAGAAGATTTGGTGCAAGAAAGGTGAAGCTTTCCTCCCAAAGAACACAGTGGCAACATTAAAACATGGAGGCAGCTCAATGATGTTTTGGAGTTGCTTTAGCTCAAGGGAGACTGGATAATTAATTGCAATAAGAGGAATAATGAAATCTGTTGACTATATCAAAATTCTGGATGAAAATCTACAACTATCAGCGCAAAATCTTCATCTAGGTCGGAGATTTACTTTCCAAGATAATAATCCCAAACGTACGTCCTGGCAACATGAGAAATGAATAAAAATATTCAAATTTCATGGGTGTGCGAATAATTTCGTCGTTGACTGTATCTATAACAAGCAAGTCTTTAAAAATGAAAGGAAAATTTAGAATTCAGTAATAGACAAGAGTTCAAATTAATGACAATAAACCGTGATCAAAACAACATAGTGCTACTATATCTTCATTAGCTGAAACGCGTGAGACAATTCCAAGAATTACTAGAAGGAAAAAGATACACCGATGGAATGACAATCCCGAGTTGAAAAAAACTGATACAAGACAGAAACAAACAGAAAAGAAAAAAAATAGAACGGAAGATGCAAAACAAATAACAAAGAAAAAATAATAGTTAACTCTTTGAGAAAGCAGTGCCTCCGAAAAATTGCAAACAAAATTAATGAAGCCAAGCGGCATAGACAAAGTTTTAAAATGTGGAGAACAGCGAAAAGTCACAAGAACATCATACAATCAAAAACTCCACAGAAGAAATGTCCTGGTCTCAAAAAACACTATAAATCACATTTCAACTCTGACCACAATAAACTAAATATGTTCGCAGAAAAAAAAATATCAATATACATCTAATCATAAACAATCAGGAACTTACACATGGGAAAAGTATTTCAAACCTTACCAGTTGTACAAGGTGGATATGAGAGCGCCAGTTTAATAATTTCCTTGCACATTTGCATATACAGATTTAAGATCAACTGAAGAAGCTTATCTCTATTTTAAGTCAGCTCTTCAAGAGGAAATTTTCCAGTATACATTACCATATAGGAGGATTAATATTACATAGCAGTCCAGCACTCTTTGTTTCTAAGGACATTCATTAGCAGAAGAACCATATCTCTTACTAGCAGCATGGCCCGATGTTGCCCGTGCTTGATTCAAAAATCGTACAACTCATACAGCAATTGCTATCACTTGACTTAAAATATATTTGCCCTTCCTTGCTTTTAAAGGAGTGCCCTTTGCCGTGCTGATGTTGCTACATGCCTTACTTCTTGCCTATCTCACACTGCGAATTTTTTCTAAACTCTATACTAAACATTAAATCTGTTCCGAAAAAAGAACTAAACAAAATGAATACAAAACGATCAGCTTTAAAAAAGAACTCGTAACTGGAAAAACAGAATGAAAAAAGAATGTTAACAACAAATACTTTTTCACACCCAACCCTGTTCTGCGGAATAAGAATCAACGTTGAGTTCAAACAAGCGAATGAGCCAATTGGAGTAAAGTGCCATGCAATTTTAAATTTTTTCCCACTTGTGACGAATGCAGCTATCGATTTTTTTTTGCATGCTAGCATTCTAGTTAATATTCGTGTCAGTCAGCTGTTGGCTCACACGCTGGCCAATAGACTCTTCCTGCCTATTCGTGGCAGCCAGCAATAGGCTCTCACTCTGGCCAGTAGAAAATGGCCGCAAACTACATGAAGACTGCCGTAGAAGCCTGAAAAAATCGATTATTTCCACTATCGATGGGAGTTGGGAAATGCAAAGTCGGTCTTGGCCTTCCTGCTAACTTGCATGTAAATTTTGGTGCAAATCCGTCGAAAATTGCGGCCGTGCATTAGTTACACACACACACACACACACACACACATATCCTGCCTTTTATAGATAGTGATTTATTTATGAAGAGACCGCCCACCATTCATAACTATATAGAAGATTAGATATTTCATAGCCCAGCACTCTTTTCTTTGTTTCTAACGAACATGTACTTGTTTCTTAATATTTTGCTTAGCTTTTGAAAGGCATCTTTCTCTATCTCAATGCGCCTTCGAATTTCGATGTCACATTTTTGGTCATGTTAAAACACTTCCTAGAAATTGGTTCTACAGAAGGATGCTGAGAATAACATGGACCAAACATGTGCGCAACAATTTGAATATTTAGGAAGTGTTTTAACAGAGAACAGAAAGTGCGACACTAAAATCTGAAGGCGCATTGGGATAGCGAAAGATGCCTTTCAAAAGCTAAGCAAAATATTAAGAAACAGAAAAAAAAATCATTAGAAACAAAGAGTACTGAGATATGTAATATCAGTCCTTCTATATGGTAAATGAAGAAGAGAGTTGAATCAACAAAAGCGTGGTTCTACAGAAGGATGCTGAGAATACCATGGACCGAACATGGGAGCTAGGATGAAGTTTTAGAGAAAATGGAAACAAGAAGTACACTTATACTTAAGAGAGAGTTGACATATCTAGGGCACATGATGAGGAAAGATGGTTTGGAAAATTTGATACTCAGATTGAAGGCAAGGAAACATGGGAACGCAATGCATAACCTTGAGCAAATGGATGACGTAACAGGGTTTAGGAGAGATAACAAAAACACAAAATTTATTAAGATCTACAAAGGATAGGAAATTGTGGAGAGCCATGAATGGACATGGAGAAGAAGACTTCTTCGATGATAGCGCTCCATGAAAATTGCCTAGAACCAAACTTAACTGACTTCAACAATCTATCATTTACAAAATACAGCTCCCTAATAAATGCCCTGAGAAACAGAAACACGGACACACAAACGTGTACGGCCGCTCCCATCGCCTTTTTGTCTTTCATGCCTCTCTTGTTGACTCGTCCACATCTGATGAGTAAGCCGTATTCGCCATAATTATTAAGTGCTACTTATGGAAACTGTACTAATCAACCCTTTCATCTGCCTTGTGCAAGCAGTCGGGTTGGATTGAGGTGGTTGGAAAAGAGGTTGCCGAAAGTTTACTTGACACAAATAGTTCTCTACTCTGTCAGGTATTAAAATAACAAAAGCAAACAAAACAGAGCTAAAAATACAAATAATGTTTCTCTCACCTATTATCATTTTAAATAAGTCCGTTCGAATCGGAAATAACCCTACAAAACTTTAGCCAAAAGTGATTATAGATGCTTAACCTGACATTGATTTTTCCCCCCTTTCTATAAAAATGGAGATATGGTGAAGCAACGGATAGCGGCTCGAACTGAAAAATCGGAGAGCCGAGTTCGAATTTCAGTTGAATTCATTACATTCACTGTAATACCCTTGGGAAAGGTATGAATTTTCTTCTTTAGCTATGGGTAAATAGCCTTGGGTAAATAGAGCGGGTTCTAGAGACCTTGGATGGCAACTGGTCTATCGCACAAAGAAATGGCAACCAACTGCGGGGAAAATGTATCGAAAGATACATACCGCCTTCGCGTGCATCACGCATGGCACACCACTGACTGACCGACCCTTGGGAAAGGTGAGAATAAATCTCTTCTCTCCCTATAGGTAAATAGCAAGACAGACTAAGTCATATAATCTTGGGTGATCTTGGAGAAGGAAAAACTCTGAATTCAAAGCCAGCAAGTTGGGCTCCGTCATGTTAGCTTCCTCAGGAATCACCACTGCGACAGCACACGTGGTGTCAATACGACCCTAGAGGGTTAAAAAATAAAAGAGAGCACCTCGGCGTCGGATAAAGGTTAGATTGATTTTTTTTAAGGCTCATTAACCTTTTCTCAAAGCAAGAGAATATTTTTAGATTGTAAGAAATGTTGGGGGTTAATAGTGATTTACTGATACAAATTCTGTTAACTCATAGCTGGCGGAGAGTAGGGGAAATCGTACTTTTCCCAGGGATATTTGCGCATCACTGCGCGTCAGTGAATACAACGAACCCGACTGGAATTAGAACTCTGCTTTCCGATTTCCAATTCCGAGCCGTAATCCATTACACCACCCGCACATCCAAGTTTACAGAACCCGGTATTCCACAGCGGTAACCCACTCATGTACTGACCCGACTCGACTTTGCTTAAGTTCGGTGATCCTTCAAGGGGAGAATGGTTAGGCTATTTGTGTTGAACATTTTTTTTATCATTTCATCCCACGAAGACGTAAGGAGTTACTTGGAGTGAAAGAGAATGAGAA
>OZ038489.1:33181371-33231371 GCA_964036315.1 Acanthosepion esculentum
GGTTAAATAGTAGGAATTGTATCAGGGAAAAAAATTGTTTTTATTATAAAATTGCTAATGCAGTCTGTATCCTTGCCTCTTTTAAAATTAATTTCCCCAAAATGAAGCTTAAATTAAAGAAAAGCATGTTAAATTTGTAAATGTTTCTTATTTGTTGGGTATCCTATCAAATTTTAAACCATATATATATATATATATGTGTGTGTGTGTGTGTGTATACACACACACACACACACACACACACATACGTGTTGGTATTTAGACAGCAAATTCTCTTTTAGGCATGTCTGATTAAATAAATTACAGACATTATGTCTGCTAATTTTTTCAAAATCCGTTCATACTCACGAATAACCTTCTGTGTATTGATGTTAAAGAATGAGAGAAATGTGCTATAGCTGTTTAAATTTCTTTTATTTTCATTTCCCAAGTACTTTCGATCTTTTTCCAAGATCATCTTCAGGGGTGCAAGTGGTACAAAACTATATGCCGTTCATTAGTACAAGTATTTATACAAAGTTGTGCGTTGTTATCCATTAACGTAATTTTTTTCATTGTGCTATTAAATGCAAAACGGTTGACAATGTACCGAGCGTTCATTAGAACGTGAAAAAATATCCATTATGGATTTTTTTCCTGTTATAATGCCATGGTCATGTGCGCATTACAGCATGAAAAAAACTGTTCCTTTACAGGCATTTCAGAACATTACTGCAGTATTCATAGTTGATTCTGTTCAGTGCCGCTTTGATTTTTTAATATAAATTGCTTCTAGTATCTGTAGTCTGAATTTGTTGTTTTCTTGGTGTAGGATAGTTGTGTTGTCGATTATTAATTTTTTATATTGTGAATGTGAACAGGAATATTGTTGTAGATGTTTCGCAACAGATGAATATATATATTTGAAGAAATACGACAAATGGAAAACCGTTTAATTGAAATTAGATTTGATTACGCGTTTCACCTTTCTAGGCTTCATCTGATCCAAAAACGTAAGAAAGAAATGTGTGTGTACGTGTATTTTTGAGTATGCTTAAATAATAAATCATCAGTACTTTTTCCGCTAAACTGGCGTTTCTCGGGACGAAAGAAAAGAATGAAAATAAGTGACTTTTAAAAAAGCCGTAAATATTTATTATCTTTTTTTATAAGTTTTTTTCCATATGACATGTCCTTAAAGGATGTGGATGTTCATGGCTCTCCACAACTTCCTGCCTTTTGTTACTTTTAGTAATGCTTGCCCCTATACTACTCTTCTTTGTCATTGAAGAGGCAATAATTAACCAAATGAGTAGACATTGACACAATACTTACCAGGTAGCCACTCGGGGTCATTAAACGGATGGGGGTTAGGGACATGACTCGGGGCAAGGACTGAAGGGGGTAAGGAGGGCAAGGTAATGATTAATATGTAAAATATGAAAGAAAACTGACAGAAGCTATAGAGTGCAATAATCGTCCACACTCTGAAGAGTCATTGCAGAGAAAGAGAGAGGGACAAACATATATAGATAGAGAGGGACAGAGGTAGACAGACAGACAGAGACAGACAAATAAAACAGAGAGACTGACAGACAGACGCACACAGGGGTAGACAGAAATATACAGATAGGCGTAGAGTGAGAGATAGAGAGAGAAACAGAGAAACAGAGAGAATGACTGAAAGTGAGAGACAGACAGGCAGAGACAGACAGGGAGATGCAAACAGAGAGATACAGAGTGTGAGACAGATATATAAAGAGAAAGACAGACGGACAGAAAGAGATAGACAGAGAGAAACAATGTCAGAGAGAGAGAGAGAGGGCGAGGCAGACAGAAGCAGACAGACAGACAGACAGACATAGACATACGGAGGGAGACAATGATATACAGACAGAGAGACACAAAGTTAAAGATAGAGTGAGAGAGACAGAAAGAGAAAGACCTAGAGAGAGGCAGAGAGGGAGAGAGAGAATGAGAAAGTGAGGCAAACAGGCAGAGACAGAGGTAGATAGAGAGGTAGACAGAGATACACAAATTGGGAGATAAGGAGAGACAGAAACCGGGAGAGAGAGAGAGAGAGAGAGAGAGAGAGAGAGAGAAAGTATTACGCAAGTGCGCAAGTACACCCAGAAGCCAAATGGCAAAGAAAAAGAAAGCATTTTTGACGTCACAAATAGTCATTTTTCAGACATACTATATATACTTGTGTATAAGTCGACTTCATCTATAGTACGACTTCTAAATTTTGGAGCATAAATTTTAACCCTTCCATAAAAAAAATTACCTGTGTATAATGGAACCGGTCACCGAAAATGCATCATTTTTAACCTCTTAAAAAAAAGGCTTCTTTTTTTTTTTTAATTTGTTGTATGATGAATTGGATCATGAATACTATTCCAATGTAAAAAATTATAACTATGGAATATTAGAGTTTAAGCCTCACTACCACACAAAAAAGACAATGTTTAACGTCGAGAATGTTTAACACAGAAAAACATAAGGAAAATTAATTCATTTTAATAATACGTGTAAATATCCATTCTTTGCCTGAAGAATGTCGCGAGACCCGAAACACATGTTGTAAAATTATGGAAAATAGAGCATAATATATATTTTTTTTAAAAATCCACATTGCAACCAAAAATGTTTCCGGTTTCTCTCTTCTTTCTAATATATATATATATATATATATATATATATATATATATATATATATATATATATATATATATATACTGGGTGTAACTGCAAAATTATCCAAGTCGTATAACAACATAGTATAATTGTCTATTCCACAAAATATTTAATATCTGAAAAACCACTAAACTAATTTAGTTTCTTTTTCAGGTTTTCAGATAAAACATTTAACCATCTTGACACCATTTGTCGTAAGAAACATAGGAAACACTTTGAGTTATTCAGCTTGAAAAAGAACAGGTTAAAATCGTTTTGTGTCAGCCCAACTGTCTTCCTAACAGAGCAATGGTGAGAGGAAAAATATCATTCAGGCCTTCAGTAATCGTACCAACATTCATACCCTGAGTTCCATCTTCAAAGTTCAAGAACCATCAAAAGAATGGTGAATAAGTATAAAAACTGGATCAGGAGATCACAAAAGGAAGAGAGATTATCATTTCAACTTACAGTTAAGTAAATTCTTATTGTTTAAGGTAGAGTTCAGTAGTGTTATAAAAACCTCGGAGAATTCCAGTAAGATATCTTTAATCATTTCAAAGATACACCGATTCAAAGCTTCATCTAACAATTTGACAATTTTGCTGTTACACGATTTGGACAATTTTGCTGTTACACCCGGTATATATATATATATATATATATATATATATATATATATATATATATATATATATATATATATATATATATATATATATAATGGCCGGCTTCTATCGTTTTCTGAACACACGCGTCTGTCAGGTCAACTTGCAAATCCATGCCACAGATACCTGCATTTATTCAACATCTAAAGAACCTACCTGTGGTTTATACTGCAATTCTGTTGAGCAGTCCTTAGTTACAATTTTTGGCAGAAAGCGCATAATCTGTCATGATTAGCAGTTTGAACAACTCAGTGAGCCCAAACCCTCAGTCACAATGACTTGTGAGTTATTGCCAATCATCGTCGACTTCCGAACTGTCCAATTTCACTCTCAAAGCTTGGGCCAACCGATGACATGGTTTTCAAATAATTTCCAAATGTGCCGCACGCTGGGATCACCTTACCAGAACGATGATATCAAGAAGTCGCCATCCTGACAAATCGACGATGGTAAGATTCGAACCCGGGGCTCATGGTTGGAAAGCAAACATTCTAACGACACTATACCAGAAAAATCGTCTGAAAATCACGAAGCCTTTAAGAAAGGAATCACCAGTTGGTCACCTGGTTAGACATTTTCCCGGGTTATTGTTAATATATTCGATCATAATTTGGCACACAATTTTTGCGGCTTGTGACAAAGGAGTGAGAATGAAAGAAAGAAATGATTAAAATATACAAATAGAGGAGACCTTAATAAGAAAGAAAGAAAGAAAGAAAGAAAGAAAGAAAGAGTAGACACGAAAAAATAGATAAAGAAAGAAAGAAATAAATGATAAAAATAAAGGTAAAATGAAATATTCTCAGAAAGAAAGAAAGAAAGAAAGAAAGAAAGAAAGACTAGAGTAGACGCGAATAAATAGATAAAGAAATAACTAAATTATAAAAATAAAGGTAAAGGGAATTATTCTAAGAAAGAAAGAAAGAAAGAAAGAAAGAAAGAAAGAAAGAAAGAAAGAAAGGAATGAAAAATTAAAGAATAAAAAAGAAAAAGAAAGCTAGTGTAGACGCGAATAAATAGATAAAGTAAGAACTAAATGATAAAAATAAAGGTAAAAGGAAATATTCTCAGGAAGAAAAAAAGAAAAAAGAAAGAAAGAAATATAGGAATGAAGAAAGAAAGAAAGAGAGAAAGACTAGAGTAGACACAAATAAATAAATAAATAAAAAACTAAGTGATAAAAATAAAGGTAAAGGTAATTATTCCCAGAAAGAAAGAAAGAAAGAAAGAAAGAAAGAAAGAAAGACTAGAGTAGATACGAATAAATAAAGAAAGAACTAAATGATAAAAATAAAGGTAAAAAGAAATATTCTCAGAAAGAAAGAAAGAAAGAAAAAAGAAAGGAATGAAGAAAGGAATGAAGAAAGAAAGAAAGAAAGAAAGAGAGAAAGACTAGAGTAAACACGAATAAATAAATAAAGAAAGAACTAAGTGATAAAAATAAAGGTAAAGAGAATTATTCTCAGAAAGAAAGAAAGAAAGAAAGACTAGAGCAGATACAAATAAATAGATAAAGAAAGAACTAAATGATAAAAATAAAGGTAAAAGGAAACATTCTCATAAGGAAAGAAAGAAAGAAAGAAAAAGAAAGAAAGGAATGAAGAAAGAAAGAATGAAAGAAAGAAAGAAAAGAGAGAGAAAGACTATAGTATACACGAATAAATAAATAAAGAAGTAAGTGATAAAAATAAACGTAAAGGGAATTATTATCAGAAAGAAAGAAACAAACCAACAAACAAAGACTAGAGTAGATACGATAAATAGATAAAGAAAGAACTAAATGATAAAAATAGAGGTAAAAGGAAATGATCTCCGAATGTAAAAAAAGAAAGAAAGGAATGAAGAATTAAAGAATAAAAAAAGAAAATGAAAGACTAGTGTAGACGCGAATAAATAGATAAAGAAAGAACTAAATGATAAAAATAAAGGTAAAAGAAATATTCTCAGAAAGAAAGAAAAAAGAGAGAAAGAAAGACTAGAGTAGATACGAATAAATAAATAAAGAACTAAGTGATAAAAATAAAGGTAAAGGGAATTATACTAAGAAAGAAAGAAAGAAAGAAAGAATGAAAGAAAGAATGAAAGAAAGAAAGACTAAAGTAGACACGAATAAATAAATAAAGAACTAAGTGATAAAAATAAAGCCGAAGGGAATTATTCTAAGAAAGAAAGAAAGAAAGAAAGAAAGAAAGAAAGAAAGAAAGAAAAAAGAAAGAAAGAACGAAACCAAGAATGATGGAACGAAAGATTTGAGTAGACACGAATAAATAGATAAAGAAAGAACTGAACGATAAAAATAAAGTTTAAAGGAAATATTTGTTGGAAGAAAGAAAGAAAAAAGAAAAGAAGAAAAGAAAGAAAGAAAGGAGGAAAGAAAGAGTAAACATGAATAAATAGTTAAATAAAAAATAAATAATAAAAATAAAGATAAAAGTAAATATTCTAAGAAAAAAGAAAGAAAGAAAGAAAGAAAGGAAGGAAGGAAGGAAGCAAGGAAGATCATCTAACGTCATCTCACGTCTTCCTGATTACTCTTCTATTGCTCTGGTTTCTTAGTCTTTCACACTTAGTAACCCCTTTGTGTCTTAGTGGCTTTACTGCTTTGCGTGGAGTGAATTTGATCTTATAATAATGGGTAATGGCGAGAAACGAAAAGAAAAATAAAGTTCACTTCTGTAGTAAAAAGAAAAAAGAGTTAACTTCTATAGTAAAAAGTAAGTCAACAAGAGAGGTATTTAGCTTTGAAAATTAAACGTCATTAGATTAAAACATCTGAAGAAACTAGCAAATTATTTTAAGTAAAAACCTAATAGGCTGAAGAGTTGTTCTACTCCAAGAGTGATTTATTGCAATTCTGACATTAATTGAGAGTGAAAATGATGTTCAACACTAACCTCGATAAAGTAGATAAAATGAATTACATAGGATATTATCTCGAGAAATTAGGCAAAAGGAAAGGAAAGGAGACGTTTTCGGAAAACCTTACATCTGGAACCGTTTCCGCTGCCCATCTCTAACGAGAAAAGACGCATCTTTGCCACGTGTTGATGCCTAGTGTGTGATTTGCTCGATGGATTCGCTTTTTATTTGAATAACGAAATTTGTTGCATCGCCAATTTTGTAAAAACCCTCTATCATACATACAACAGATTACGAAAGTGATATTTCTTTTCATCATAAAATATGCCCAATACATATATATATATATATATATATATATATATATATATATATATATATTGATAGTATTAGTCTAGCCACACTGATGAGCTGTGATACAACGAAACAGTCTGTCTGTGGATGACGATATTAGTTCTCGATAAAATAATTTAATCGATCGACCACTGTAGGGTGTAAAGCGAATTTAGAAAGAGTCACTACTACTGCTGATAATGCAAGGCTATCCTAGCCGATTGAGTTCTCTAATTGACTGGTGTGTTTATGAAAAATAAATACGCCTTTCTCTCTGTCGGGCGTCCGTATCCTAGGGGTTAGAATATCCGACTGATACCAAATCGTTCATACAGTCTTTCTGTAAATCACTCTATATATATATATATATATATATATATATATATATATATATATATATATCATTAAAAACGACTGACAAGGTACTGCGATTAAGCCCACAATATATATATATATATATATATATATATATATATATATATATATATATATATATATATATATATATATATATATCCTAGCTCTGTATAACCACATCGAGTACTATTATGTTTACACCTCTTGGCAAAATTTGGTAATTATTTATTTGCTTACCTGTGTATACAAGCCAGCACGCGCGTATACGGTTGTTTATATTTAGTTATTTCATTTTTCTAAACCTATACCGATATATATATATATATATATATATATATATATATATATATATATATATATATATATATATATATCTATGAAAACAGTATCGTTTTATGGTATGCTTTATTTATGATGAAAAGTGCTCAATATCAGAGATAGAACGTATGTAAATATAAAATTGGGCACAGTCTATTTCATGATTCAACGAAATCTTCAGACCATGTGTACTGTGTTTTTGACCCTCTATTTGTGTATGCTAGTCAGTTGTGCATTATTGGTAGCAAGTTTTACTGTGTTGTCCCGACGGTAATTGGGTGAGCGTAACAGAAATATTTCAGGTTATTCTGGGGGTTACTGAGTAGAAATACTTATGGACTTGAATGCGTCTCTTCGTTTTATTCAAGATTGCGTTTAAGCATGAAACAGGCTAGTCGAAGTGTCCGCTAGCCGAAAACGCCTAGTACTTGCAACTCACGACATAATTTTGTATTATTCAAAATACGATGGCCTTATGTACCTTCAAAAGATAATTTGTTAGTGGCCAATCTTTAGGGAAATTTAAAAAATATATATAATTTATTACATTGGAATCGTAATCACGATGCAAATCATCAGACCTACAAATTCAAAAAGAAATCGGAAATATAACTCCGGCTATAAAAAAACAAAATTTTCGTGAGAGTGTATGTGTGGGAGTGGGAAACAAGTGTTTGACCCCCTTAAGCGATCCGATGTCTAGCCACACTGATGAGCTGTAATACAGCGAAACAGTCTGTCTGTGGATGACGATATTAGCTCTCGATAAAATAATTTAATCGATCGAGCACTGTAGGGAGTAAAGCAAATTTATAAAGAGTCGCTACTACTGCTGATAATGCAAGACTCTCCAAGCCGATTGAGTTCTCTAACTGACTGGTGTGTTTATGAAAAATAAATACGCCTTTCTCTCTGTCGGGCGACGATAGCCTAGGGGTTAGAATACCCGACTGATACCAAATCGTTCATACAGTCTTTCTGTAGATGACTATATATATATATATATATATATATATATATATATATATATATATATATATATATATACGTCATTAAAAAAATTTTTATATATATATATCATTAAAAAAAATTTTTCAAAAATATTTTTTGCATAGTCAGATGAATAAATTAGAAACCATCAGCATCAGTCATTATTGATAATATCCCACCAAGATTTCATTTTTTTTAATTATAAAATAAATCCTTTCTCCAAAGAGAACCAAGCAACTTTACCGTATTTTTAAAGCAGAGGTTTACGCTTATGATTATGCGTAGTGGAAATAATGCGCCATATCTCATTCGACTCACCGCTGAAGAAACATTGCACACGACTCGCTTATATCATCAATGGGGTTATATTCTCTAAATATTTTGTTATTGGATTTCTGTATGAAAGCTCCTTGATATATTTTATACTTTTCCACAATCGATGCTATTCGATCAGGATTGTTACAACCTCAAGCCACGCGTGTGTTCAAAATATCTCACGTTAAAGCGTGGGACTATCTTTACGTGGTGCCAGGCCACGCGTGTAGCTGGCGGCGACATCTGGAAAACAAGCGGCTAATTAGAACTGACAGATGACAGATAAAGGAAATTTTATATATTTCGGCTGTAGTGAGCTTACAGGAGAGAGTTCTTGATAAGCTGTCGTTCAGCACGGGTAAACTTGAATCCCACGCACTGCAGGCGACATTTTAGTGGCTATACACACACGCACATCGGATGAGCGTCCTCATACCTGACTTTTCTTTTCTAGATAATGACATTTTTCTTTCCCCAGTATTTTTTCTTGTTTTAAAATAAGGCGTTCCAGATTGTTGAAAAACATAAAAAGAGTTGTGATACTTTTTTAAAAATATATTAAGGTGACCTGAAAATTCATTGAAGTTTGCTAGAAGTTTGTCAAAACAGATGTCTTAATCGGTTGAATGATTTGTTTTTTGTTTTTTGTTTTTTTAGATAGTAAGAATTGTTCAGAAATAATAATGTACTGATATAAATTGTGTTGTTTAACCCATAGCTGGAGGAAAATGAGTAGTCGTACCTTTCCCATTCATAGTTGCGCGTAAGTTAATATAACAAACCCAACTAGATTTGGAAGCAGCTGCCGCATAAGTCAACGTTATTTGTTACCTCCTTTTGGTATCGTTTACTACCTCATACAATCTGTATACGAACCAGTAACAAACTTTTACGAAACAATGCTTTTGAACACTTACTATACAGGTGGGCAGTGGAAAGTTTTGTGGGTGCAGAGGGGGCTGTCCACACGGGCGGCACTTTTGGTTTGCGGTGAGTTTTCAGAAAAAAAAAAAAAACAATAGCATATTTCAATAACTTTGGGGAAAAAAACGGCTATAAGGAAGAAGATAGGGTTCAGATGAAGCCAATTTGTCTTTGATATGGCTGGCTCAAAGCTAGCCAACCAGCAATAAAAAAAATTTTTTAAATTGTCTCCAAAACGCGCTGTCAGCTGGTGGGGATAAACCCCACTTACAAGACGTGAGCAAAAGGTGTGAAAAAAATTGAACATTTTTAAAGGGCTTGATGTGGGATTGGGTTAAGTGAACTTAGTGAATCCACTCACAGTTTTTTCACACCTATGTGAGAAGTCGAGACTTTGGCGTCAGTTCTTTAATTTTGATTTTTCATGTCTGTGAACTGTTAGTGAAAACAATTAAATAAATAAGTGAACCAATTATTGGTATTGAGTGAGGGGGGTATATCGACGCTTCAGAATTCTTGAGACACCGTTTTAGACATATTCAAAACCCAGACAAAGGCAATGCATCACTGTCAGAATGCCCCGCCCATGTGTCACTCCGGTTAATTGCTGACCATACAGGCCTGGTATTCACATTCTGTAACACTCTGTTTTTAAGGAAAATTCTTCTTTTTTTTAAAATACTTTTTAAGGTTTTGGAAGAAACATTTGGCTATTCCAATGCGCCTTCTGATTTCTGCGTCACATTTTCTGTTGTCTTGATCTCTCCTTTATGGTAACGACCATACATTCTGTCTTCTTATGTTTGATCTATGTTGCGTCAAGTTTCCTCTTCATCTGTGAAGAGATTCTCTAGCATTCACTGTCATATAGGGAGATTGAGAGTACATGGCAGCTTCTTTACCAATGCGCCTTAGGATTTCTGTCAAATTTCCTGTTATACAGTGTAACCCGGATATAAGAGAGTTGTCGGGACCAGAGAACATCTCTCTTATACCCGGGTTTCTCTTATATCCGGGTTACACTGTAAAACATTCCCCCGTTCCACCATCTATTCACACAAGGTAGGTGGCCCGCTGCTTTTCCTCGTCCCTCTTGCCTTGGCCTTTGAGTATCAAACTTTCCAAACTCTCCTTCCTCATTATGTTTCCAAGTAATTTAAACTTTCTCTTTTTGTTTCCTTAAAATGTCCTCATTGTTCACCGGCTTCGTCCATGGAATTCTCAGCATCCTGTCGAACCACTTTTCTGTTGCCTCCAGTCCTCTGTTCATCTGTGGGCTTACAGCCATATCACGTTGAAACACAGGTTCTCGTACGGTCATAGAAGGTAAGCAACGTCGACACTGGTCAATACCTATATGGGTGACAGCTTCGGAATACAAGGTAATGTAAGCTTGGATGTGCTGGTGGTATAAAGAATTAACGGCTCGGAATTGGAAATCCGGGAGCCGAGTTCCAATTCAAGTGCGATTCATTATATTCACTTACGCGCAACTACCCCTGGGAAAAGTATGATTTCACCTCTTCTGCTACGTGCCTTAATTATTACAACTTGTATCTGTAAAAATCTTTATCTTCAAAAACATTCTAACGATCTAAAAATATTATCTGGCTTTAAATAATCTCAAAATGGTTGATAAGTCGTAATAAAACAAATCAATCTATTCATCTATGAGGAAAATGTCCAACTTTTAATGCCATTGTAGTAATTCGGCTCTCTTTTCTTTGTATCTGATGAAATTTTCCTTTTTTCTTGTTAATACTTTGCTTAGATTTTGGAAGGCTTCTTTTGCTATTCCAATGAGCCTTCGGGTTTCACTGATAAATCTTCCGTTGTTTGATCATCAAAATAACAAAAAATGTTTATTTTTATCGCTGGAAATGTTTCTGTCAATAAAATGGACTGCTCGGATAAAGTGACTGATCCACCCAACAACTTTTAGAAGAATCCAATTATTACAGCTGTTATTTAATTTTATATAAACCAAGCTGTCTTTTAATTACGGACCATCTGAAGATATCTGGTCCCAGAACAAGATTTTGTTTCATTGTAATTGACAAGTATATCTTTTGTTCTGAATCATACTATACAGATTCAAAAAATAAAGAAAAAACTCCTGTAGTATCGTATACAAATGAGATAGACAAATATAAATAGAGAACAACTGGTGAACATAGGCCATTGCTCAGCGAACCCGTTTGCTAAATGTAACGTGGAGAACTGTGCTACGACTGCTACTACACAGAGAAATATACCAAACATAACAATGGCGTCGCCGATAGGATCCTTAAATTCGCTGGACAACGCAGAACACAGAGAAACATGGATAAGAACTTTTGCTGCATTTGCAAGAGTGAAAAAAAATAAGAGACACAAAACGCCGACGGAGGAGAAAGCGAGATAATCGTTAAAGAGAAAACAAGAGGAAGGACAGTACAGTACGAGAATAATCAGGAATAGTAAAAGAAAAAAACAAGGGTATACGACCTCTCCGATTCAGGGAGGTTTAGTATCGTATGCAAATGAGATAGACAAATATAAATAGAGAACAACAGGTAGACATACTTACAATCAGAAGGCGACAAGTGAAATTCCAGGATCACATAATAAGAAAAGAAACCTAGAGAATTTAACACCCACGGGACATACTGGAGCCAATAGAAAGCTTGGAGTAATCTATTCAACAAGCTTGGGTGGATGGTTGTCAGAACGGGGACTGGGAAGGATTATAAAATGTTTAAAAGAAAGGAAGTTATAGAGATCTATGATCTCCCACATGTTGAAGGGAATATGTGCGTAAGGAAGTTATAGAGATCTAGGATCTCCCACATGTTGAAGGGAATATGTGCGTAAGGAAGTTATAGAGATCTATGATCTCCCATATGTTGAAGGGAATATGTGCGTAAGGAAGTTATAGAGATCTAGGATCTCCCACATGTTGAAGGGAATATGTGCGTAAGGAAGTTATAGAGATCTATGATCTCCCACATGTTGAAGGGAATATGTGCGTAAAGTATGTTCCCAAAGTTTTGAGAATAAATTAGATCACACTAACGGTGTTTCAAAATGATTGTTTTATCAAAATCTAGATGAGATGAGTCTGAGACTAATTCTAACATGGGAGGGACTGGCTTATAGCATTTAATAACTCTAAAGCCAAACTAGTAAGGCTTCATCATCACGGAGCAGGGTCTGAACTTTCTCCAAGCCTGATGAACGATTGTACTTAATGAGGCTCTTTATCTTGGAACTCAAACAGGCTACAGACCTCAAGTGGAACTCATGTATATGATACATCGCTAAATATGCAGGAAAATGGTCGCTCCAGAAAAAAATTACTTGTTTCCTGCGTACACTATCTTTACAAGAGCCGGATAGGATTTAAAAAGTGGACCATTGCTGCCATATCTGGGCTGGAGCTACCTAATCTTCACTTTCCTGCTTGTATCACTTTAAAAAGTACCTGACTCCTTATGCCCTGCTCTATCTTTACAAGAGTCAGATCAGACCAAAAATGGTGTATTGCTGCCATATCTGGGCTGGAGATGACCAATCCTCACTTTCCAGCTTGTATCACTTTAAAAAGTACCTGACTCCTTATGTCCTGCTCTATCTTTACAAGAGTCAGATCAGACCAAAAATGGTGTATTGCTGCCATATCTGGGCTGGAGATGACCAATCCTCACTTTCCAGCTTGTATCACTTTAAAAAGTACCTGACTCCTTATGCCCTGCTCTATCTTTATAAGAATCAGATCAGATCAAAAATGGTGTATTGCTGCCATATCTGGGCTGGAGCTGCCCAATCCTCACTTTCCAGCTTGTATCACTTTAAAAAGTACCTGACTCCTTATGCCCTGCTCTATCTTTATAAGAATCAGATCAGACCAAAAATGGTGTATTGCTGCCATATCTGGGCTGGAGATGACCAATCCTCACTTTCCAGCTTGTATCACTTTAAAAAGTACCTGACTCCTTATGCCCTGCTCTATCTTTACAAGAGTCAGATCAGACCAAAAATGGTGTATTGCTGCCATATCTGGGCTGGAGCTGACCAATCCTCACTTTCCAGCTTGTATCACTTTAAAAAGTACCTGACTCCTTATGCCCTGCTCTATCTTTACAAGAGTCAGATCAGACCAAAAATGGTGTATTGCTGCCATATCTGGGCTGGAGATGACCAATCCTCACTTTCCAGCTTGTATCACTTTAAAAAGTACCTGACTCCTTATGCCCTTCTCTATCTTTACAAGAGTCAGATCAGACCAAAAATGGTGCATTGCTGCCATATCTGGGCTGGAGCTGCCCAATCCTCACTTTCCAGCTTGTATCACTTTAAAAAGTACCTGACTCCTTATGCCCTGCTCTATCTTTATAAGAATCAGATCAGACCAAAAATGGTGTATTGCTGCCATATCTGGACTGGAGCTGCCCAATTATCTCCTTCCAGCCTTTAAAACCGTTCAAAAGCCTTTACTAGACAATAAATTATTTTCCAACTTACAATCGTTTTATTCCGACAGCTTCTTTTCAAGAGTCGCTGCTTTGTGGAACAGACTCCCGCGTCCTTGCTTCCCCGATCACTACAATCTTAACCTCTTCACATCTAGGGCCTGGTGTCTGTACATTTCTCAGCTAAGTTAAATCAGGGCTATTTTTTAAATATCTTCACCCCAGACACAATAATAAAACCACTAAAATGCAAGGGTTACTGTGTGTTAGAGAATATGAGAAAAATTAGCATTAAGGAGAAAGGACAATAGAAGAACAAGAATCAAGTAAACAGAAAATAAAATTTGATATTGCATATAAATTTTGAAAGATAAAAGTTGACTGGGAAGCCAGAAGCGTGAAGAGAGTTCCACGAGCAAGAAGTGCGATAGATGTAACTATGAGCATAGAACTTACGGTTACATCTCGCCATTTCAACTTTAAAATGATGACTCTTTGCCGCCAATCTAGTACTGCGCTTAAATTCATAAAATATAGCTACCATAGAGCAGGGGTCGGCAACCTTTTGCTTTGTGCCGACTTAAATGTTTTAAAATCATTCTGTGTGCCAACAGCATAGGTATTTTTTATACAAGTCACGGTCAATATACCTGTTCTACAATATATTTTATATAGTAATATATAGTATATATACTTTAGTATATATTAACCCTAGAACACTTACCATCAATTAAAGTTACACCACTTCTAACCATGGGTATATCATACCCGATTTTGAAAATATAAAAAAAAAAAAATGAAATATAAATCTTTATTTGAAATATTTTACATGCAAGCACTTCAAACTTTGTACTTTGAGTTAACATTAATAGGAACTGAAAAACATCTTATTTACGTAAGAAAATAAGGTACTGAAAATTGTAATTAAAAATAGGAAAAATTTGCGCTGGGTATATTATACCCATGGTTAGTGTTCTAAGGTTAAAATTGAAACACCTAAATATCTTTGCTTTGTAGTAGTTATTGGTTTGGACTTCGTAATGTCATTTGCGGCTGCGTGTCATTGGAAATTGTTTGGCGTGCCACGTGTAGCACGCGTGCCATAGGTTGCCGACCCCTGCCATCGAGGGAAGTTCTTCAGAACAATTACCATGAAAGTATTTATTAAAAATATGCGCAGGGTAGCTATGTTACGTAGCAGCAATATTCAAAGCAAGGACAAATGATAGACTTATAAATATTTAAGACTTATAAATATGTAAGACTTATAAATTGTTATTTTTCTTACAGATTTTACAGCGGGGAAAGAATAATACGCCCAATGGTCGACTATAATTTATGTAATACCATTTCTTGTGAGATCTGACGTCACATTTATTTTTAATTATTTCACCCCAAACAAGTCGTTATAATGCTGGTTTTTATACCCTTTGAATTTATGTGACCAATAATTTGTCCTCTGTAGAAAGTAAAGGTAAAAAGAGTACTGACGCGACACGGCGAGAGAAAACAGGACAACACCAGATTTGAGTGTAAAAAAGAAAGACTTTATATCAGAAAGAGGAAGAAAAAAATTGGGCTTTAAAATCGTTGCAAAAACAGTGGTTTTTGCGAGGACTTAACTGGTGGCAGTAAAGTTCGTTTGGTTTATAGTTCTTCTTCAGGTCGAAGAGGGATTCAGTTTTCGGATGCTTTGCTGCAACTGTTGGGACATCTTCGTTCCTATGTTGTATTCTTGGCTGCTCCATTTTCGGACACCATGTGGCTGCTGGTTGAGTTTTACGGAGCTAAATTTGTCCGTGTTGACTCGTCGGTGGCACAAGAAAAAAAAGGCCGTGATAAGCTGCTTTCAGCCCAACCCAGGGGCCGGTGATAACGGCCCCTACAAAGGGAGGCAATTCATTTATCTTTATAATATTTTCAATAGTTACTGGAAGTGGAATGAGAAGACTCTAGAAGGAGAAATGGCAATAAAAGAAAAGGATTCAGGAAGACAGAAGATGGCGACTGACGGTGCATTTAGATTTTCGCAGATTGTAGTTATCAGGGACGCAAAAATCGGTAGGGTGTTCCACGGGTGAGAAGACCGAGAAAAGAAACTATTAAAATATAACTTACGGTTACATCTAGCTATTTCAACAGTAAAACGATGAGACCTAATTGCCAATCTAGTAGCACGCTTAAATTCATGTAGTCGAGTTACCAAGGAGGAGAACAATATTTATTTTGAATAATACATAAGTTTGGAACAAGGCCAATGTTGGGTAAAGGAGAAGGCTAGTCTTCAATCTGTCTTATCTTAAAGTTAGCTAGCCACGATTACTGACCCAAACATACCACAGTATTTTAACACTTAAACAAAATATTCTTACTTATCATTCTTACTACAGTCACCATAATACCTCCAGGTCTCTATGTAATTCTAACTAGTTCTCATATGTACAATTTGTCTGTGGTGATGGGGGATAAAAATATTAAAAAAAACAATGAAAATCCCAAGGAGGAGAGCTCGTTAGAACAGCTGCCATGAATATATTTATAGAAAATACAGAGGTAAACTATGTCAAGGCGGTGCTAAAGTGATGCCAGGTCAAGACCGATAACATTACAGATTCTTCTTTGGATTCTGTCGAGAATCTCGACATATATAGCAGGAATACCAAACCAGACGCGGCAGCAATATTCAACGCGCGGATAAATAGTAGATTTATAAATGTGCATGATGGATTCTGATGAGAAAAATGATCTGGCACGACATAGTGAACATCGGATCGGATATTTGGAAAACGTTCTGAAGAAAGGTTAAGTTTCTTCGGATATTCAAACGTTATATGGACACCCATATTATTCTTGAATATCTGAACAGAGTTTGAATATCCGACGAGAGTTTGAATATCTGACGAGAGTTTGAATATCCGACGAGAGTTTCTTAGTGCTTCTTCGAACAACGATCGAACCCCAGACGATGCAAGGATTCATCGATTTCCCAAAAAGCCTCCAAACTGGAGCCTCATTATCATCCTATTACGTCAATACTTTTTTTTTTTACTTTTTATCTCTCTTTCTCGCGTTTCTTCTCACTTTGCTTGCTTTTGCTTTCCTTTTTCTTTTTTTACTGCATTTCTATTCTTCTATTTTATAACCTCTTCATTTGCATACTGTTTTCTGCTTTCCCCCTCCTCCCCTTCTTCTTTCTTTACTTCCCCCCCCCCCGCCATCGTTCTCCTTCGCCCAATAGATTTCTATTTTCCAACGAAAAAGCCTTGAGAGGCCATCTGTGACTTTAATTGATAGTTCGCGCGCTAATCAGTCTCTATAGCTAATGTTCAAAAAGCCGCTAACTTCTACCCCACCCTGTTGCGGCAAAGAGTAAGCGACTCGTATATTCAGTAGCCAAATCGAAAAAGTAAGCGTACAAAACAAGAAACAAAAACGAATTTGAAAGAGAAGAAAAAGCTTAGCATTCTAATTGTTATCTATTTAGTTATAAAAAACGAGTTTCAATACCCGATACAGTCTTCTTTGCATAATAATAATAATAATAATAATAATAATAATAATAATAATAGTAACAACGAAGAAAGAAAAACAAAAGATAAAATGAATAAAAATGGTTGACGGGAGTAATTACATTAATTCCTGAATAAAACTCCTTCAACAGCCACAGATGCTTTATTTCTACACAACGACATCCTGACAAAGATACGCAACTCAACCAAGACATGTTAAACGTTAACATATGGCCAAAGTAAACATATGGTAAAGTGGGCTTATTTCAACGGCAGGTGGAGGGTCGGTGGAGTAATGGATAGCGGCTCAGACTGAGGAATCGAAGAGCCGAGTTCGAATCCATTCACTTACGCGCTAATACCATTGGGAAAGGTATGAATCCTCCTCTTCTTCTTCTCCTCCTCCACCCCCAGCTATGGGTAAATAGACAGTGGCAGAAAGCAATAGCGGGAAAAAATCTGTCTCGTCACTCATGTATCGAAAGATGCATGATCGCCTAAGCGTGTATCACGCATGGCACATAACTGACATTATGTGAGGTGCGTACTACTCTTGACCCCCCCCCCAAACGGGAAGATTGATTGGGGCCCCGGATTGTGCTTTTTGACGCTCGCTATCTTATCAATATTTAATTTTTTTACTACTTAATTTTACAAATAAAACTAAGCACAACTGTTACTATTAAAGAAATCAAACATTTTTTTATTCAGATTATGACGTCATTCCAGGGTCCTTTTTTTTTTGTTTCGTTCAGATCCGTGAATTTGTTTTGCTCGTGCAAAGTCTCGAAAAAACACTACATTGCATATGATCCTTTATTGTATATAATTACGATAACATGTGTATTTTATATGAATACAACCTTAGGAATATTGAGATGCAATAGAGTGTAGAGCTCGATACATGCTTTTCTTTTTGGCCCTTGATGATGGCATCACCTTTAGCAGGCATCCGTTTTTATCGTGAGATAAAGTTAGCGTCCTGTTTGGTCAAAATTCCGTCTTTTGGTGGTGAAGCTATTATTAAAAGATGGTAAATTTTCGCGCATTTTGACGTCATTCTGAGTTTGTTTTTTTTTCAGTCCAAATCCGTGAAATTTGTTTTTCTAAGTCCCGAAAAAAAAAACAGTATACAAAATTCACTATTTATTTTTATCCATAAGGTTGAATGTGTTAAAATTATTCAACTTTTTAACAAGAAAAATCTCCAATTGATGTTAAAAATTGCCGCAAATCATTGTTGATTTATTTAAGATGAGATGATCTCTTATGACACGTCACTAATTTGTATTTAGATACATTGTATTTATTTTCTATTTTTCTAGTTGAATTGTTCACCTATATTGTATATGAACCATTATTGTACATAATTAGATTACAATAAAATTTGTTTTTTATATAAATACTACTTAGATGTCTAATGACTTTTTTCTTTTTTTTCAGACTTGGCGGACATTTGGGCGATATTATTTTTCACACATAATTGCCATGAATTAAATAACATAATAGAGAAATAAATAAATTTTCACCAATAACACTGATTTATTTACTGCTGACTTTGATCCATCTTAATGAAACACCCTTATATATAATCCGTCTTAATGAAACACCCTTTATATATGTGTGTGTGCGCGCGCGCGTGTGCGTGCGTGTGTATGTGTTTATGCAAATACCGTTCATTTTCTGATCAGTGTCGCTGAAATGAACCTTGACCCTGGAAATGTAATTTGAACCGTAAAATAATGACAATAGCAAATATTTGAGTGACACGGAAGAGTGGACATTTCTCTATTCTGAATTTTCATTTATTTCACCTTGGTAAAATAAGGTGCGTGGATTAATTAAGCTTTGTTTCATTAAGTAGAAACTTGAAATTAGAAGAGATATACCGTTTGTGCTTTACTTATATTAAGAATTCAATTAGAGGAATTCCCATAGTTAAATAAATATAATAATGTATGCAAGAACAAGAAGCAGTTTATTTATTTAAAATAAACAACGAAACGCATGAAAGCTGATTGTTTTCAAACAAATATTTTTCACAAATTTCTAGTACTTTTCCCGACACGATATATATTCAAGAGTTTCGAATAACTTAAATCTGATTGAAAGAATCTCGTACCCAACGTAAATGGGTACTTCAGCTGCCGTGCTTAAAAAAAATCATTTCCATAAAAATTGTGTTAGAGGCATAACCAAACAGTTCATTAAAAGCTATATCTTCTCCTGTATATGATACGTCCAAAGAAGAATCTGCAATGTTATCGGTCTCGACTTCAATCACATTCCCAGCGCCATAATGTTTCCTACCTGACCATTTTTTTCTATATATATTTTCATGGTAATTGTTCTGATGTGGTGTCCTCTTTGGTGCCCCGACTTCACGAATTTCAGCACAGTACAAGAATTGTAATATCTGGCAAGTATTTTAACAAAGGACGGGAAGTACAAGGCGTGTTGGGATAGCGAAAAATGCCTTTCAAACGCTAAGCAAAGTATTAAGAAATAGGAAAATTTTTTATTAGAAACAAAGAAAAGAGTACAGAACTGTTAAGGGATATCTGTCCTCCTACATGGCAGTAGACAATGCTGGACAAAATCCTCACAGACGAAGAAGAGACTTGAAGCAACAGAAATGTGCTTCTACAGAAAGATCCTGAGGGCACCGTGGACCAAATATTTGAGCAACGAGGAAGTTTTAGAGAAAATGGAAACAAAAAGAACACTTATACTTAAAATCATGAAGAGACAGATGAAATTTCTAGGACACATATGAGGAAAGGGGGCTTGGAAAATCTGATACTCACGGGTCGGACTGAAGGCAAGACGGACAGAGGAAAACAACGCAGAACCTACTCGGGGAGCTTGAGTACATGGAGGGTGGAACAACTTTTACGAAAGATAACAAAAAGACAAAATATTTTAAGAGATACGAGGGACAGGAAAGTGTGGAGAACCATGATCGCCTACATCCTGAAGCAGAGAAGACTATATTGGTAGCTAGGTTTCATAACTCTCACTTCTGGATCACTCTTCCGGCTTCTTGCTTGTCCGGTCAGCTACGATCTTCGAATATATAAATGCAGCGTCAATCGTTATCTTCTGTTTCCTTGAACCCTCTCCTTGAGTCACTATATATAAAATGATTTAAAATATGTTTTTTTCGCTACACAGTAATAACCATGTTTTTAAAATGGAAGCTAAAAACTGCAAATTAAATTTTGTAATTAAATTAAAAGCATTAGTTCCGTTTCATCTTCAAGCGAATATTGGGAATAACTTATTTTTAAATTTACTGAGTTTTAAAGACACACATAAATTCATAATTCCCCGTTTCCAAGGATACAGAGAAATCCAATCATTCAGACAAGGGTTGGTAGCGTGTTCATTTTTATTAACTATTTTTGTATCAATTATGAGTTACGTTCGAAAAAGAGGTTAAGTTTAGGGAGGGTAGGGGAGTATTTTTCAACGAATTCTGACATCCGTTATATGCATGTCGTCTGGGTTTTTTTCATTATTAACGGCAAAAAGTCTTTCGGCATTTTTTCCTACTTGTATATTTAAAGATTTTTTTAGGGGATGTTTAGGTTAGAATACGTTTTATTTAACTATAATTTTAAAATATTTTCACTCTTAATTACTAATAGACTATATTTCTTTTTAAAACAAGTAAATGTAATAGAATTACTTAAATTATATAAAATTATTTTTTCATATCAAATATAAGTAGGTATATTATTTAAGGAAAATTTTTGACAATGACGGCAAAAAATAGCTATTTCATTTCTCTGATTCAGTAAATTTTTATTTTTTATAAACTTAGTAATATATAGTTTCTCATGTATGCACAAAGGACATGGGTCATTTAATGACCTACATATTCTAGCTTTTCTTATTAATTTCCATTTTACTGTAGGTGTTTTACTGGATTCTTGTAAGTGTCAGAAGTACTTTGAAAAAGATGTCTGATTTCTGTATTTATTTATCCTAAATGAACTTTGATGTTGATTGTACCGTTTTTTGAACTCATAGCTTGTGCACCCTATATAGATTTTTATGTTTTCGGGATTATCAATAGAAGAGATATTGTATTGGTATACTAATGATTCCGTGCGACATTTATTTTGTAGAAGACAGTTATGAGGGTTTCTACAGTTACATAATTTTTGTATATCTTCATCTGTTTTTATTTTTATTTTTCTAGTGTCTAAAATTTTTTGGTTTTGGTCTAAGTGTTTATTGAAGATATTAGCATTATGTTTCTTAATAATTTTTTCTAAGTTTTCAGTACAGCTGTAACTTAATTTTAGTGTACTTTTATTGAAAATAGTACTTAGTTTACTTTCTCGAGGAAAGTACCTGACTATTAATGCAAGGAATATATTGTTCATAATTGTTTATATTTCTAGGGAAAGGTTCAATATTGGCGATAGAGCGTTTATAGATGCCCAATGAGCGCTTGTGAGAATGTCAGACACTATGCTATTTGAATTTTTCTGTAAAAAACTCTGTCTGTCTGTCTATCTGTCTGACGGTACTATTTCACAAAAGCTCACGTAATGACCAAAATTTTGAGGGAGATGGCTTCTCTATATTCTCTCTCTCTCTCTCTCTCTCTCTCTCTCTCTATATATATATATATATATATATATATATATATATATATATATGTGTGTGTGTGTGTGTGTGTGTGTTAGCGCGCGTGACTCTGTTATATATATATAACACAGTCATATATATATACATATATATATATATATATATATATATATATATATATATATATATATATATATATATAAGGGGTTTGAATAATCATAATTAATTAATTCATCGAGTCTAGAAGAATCCTCAAATTCGATTCGGGTTCGATTCTTGGTAGTGGATGCGCACTGTTAACGAGTCCCAAAATAGGACAATATAACCGACAAGTGCTTTCTGCATTCTGTTGAGGATGCTTCTAGACTCGATGAATTATATATATATATATATATATATATATATATATATATATATATATATATATATATATATAGGGGTTTTTTTGCCGGGCGCTTTCGATTATCGTCAACCGTTATCCTGGTGTATGCTTTGGTTTGAAAATATGGTATTTGTTGTTTTAGTTTTAGAGATAACATTAGACGATATTGTCTGTTCTTTTTTATCATTATTAATAAGGAGAGTGTTTGATGTTTATTATAAACAATATATTTTTACAATAAAAAGCGTATAAATTGTTTTGTTAACTTAATATAAAAATAAGAAAATCAACAGACAATTACTGATACCTCCTGAAGAGTGGATGAAACGATTACACAAAGGTTCTTCTACGAAACTTCCGAGTCGATCTGTCATCTGAATATAACATCAGTGAATCAGTCAGCTAAGTAACAAATTTTATATTAGTATTAATCATATATATATATATATATATATATATATATATATATATATATATATATATATATATATATATATATATATATATATATATATATATAATTTAACTAAAAATAAAAACAGACCACTTTAAGGTTCCATGTAATAAATTATTTCACCATAGCCTTTTTAGAGGACTGATGATCGGCAGTCCTCTAAAAAGGCTATGGTGAAATAACATTTACATTGAGCTCTCTGGATTTTATCCTCCTTGGGTCTACCCATACAGATTACCTAGTTTTTCGTAAACTATATATATATATATATATATATATATATATATATATATATATATATATATATATATATGTGTGTGTGTGTGTGTGTGTGTGTGTGTGTGTGTGTAAGTATATATATATATATATATATGTAAGTATATATATATATATATTGCATAGATATATATATATATATATATATTCAATATATATATATATATATATATATATATATATATATATATATATATATATATATATATATATATACACACACTACTTCTTACCTTAATAATGATAGTTCCCTGCGATAAGTGGAATATTTTTCGATGAATACTCACAGGCATATTTTTGACGGGAAGGGGAGTGTTTGGACGAACGAGAGCGACATCTTGTACTTTGTTCTATATTTTCTCTGAAAGACTTCTTTTTTATTTTTTTCATTTAAGAATTCATTCCCCAGTCACATGACCCTCCCCATATGGACCATTGAACAGCTGAGGTATGCGACTCCCTTAGAGGAACCTTGGTATTGAATTAAAGAGTAGAAAATAACAACAAAGAAGCCACAAAGGCGTAAAAAATGTTTTCTCGCCGGGAGTAGAAAGGAAGTTTGGTTTTGAATATACCTAGTGTGGCTGAATCAATAAGTCTGTAGCCTGACACTTAGCTATAAATTGAATCTTGGTCTGAAATGTTCACTGTATAATAACAACAGTGTGCGATGGTTGAGCTGTCGTCTAAATTACACAAAAATGGAAATAACACAGACATCTCATTTTAACAGATATATTTACCAAAAATGTACAAAGATATCGTGAAATACTAAAGAAATTATTCAATAAAATCGGCATTGGCTTCAACCACGACCTCCAAACGACTTCGGAATCTCCTACAACACTTCTGGACGGTCTCCTTGTTTAAGTTGGTGAATACTGCCATAATCCTTGTCTACAGTTCCTCTTTGGTTTAACAAGGATTTTTTTATTATCTCTCCCTCAACTGGGCCCCACACATAATAATCAAGGGGGTTGCAATCTGTGGAATTAAGTGGCCAGATGTAAGGCCGCAGAAATTATAATAACCATGACTGGGTTCTCCTGAATGTGTGGCATGATGCAGAGTTCTGTTGCCAGACAGAGGGTCTTCCAGCAGCCACCCTCTTGACCCAGGACAGCACTACCTCCTCAAGACACTTGATGCAGGCCTCTGTGTTGAGACTGAGGCATTATTGGAAGATGAATGAAGGCATAACCTCGCCACACGAGTGGTCACTCCAAACACCTTCGTAATCACCATTAGACTCATCCAACTCTTTCCAGATCCTCTGCACTGTCCTCAGATGGACACCCAAACACTCTGAAATGTTCGTATTGAAGCTTCCGGGGCTAAGGCTACAGCAGTACAGCATACCGTTTCAAAATGTCTGGCAGAATGAATTGCGTCATTGTGCTCTTTTTCTCACAGATGGGGTCCAACTGACCCTGCTATACTGTGCAGTCGAAAATAAATAAATAAGCAATGCACATGAGCGAAATTAAAAATGTAAACTGGCGACAATTTTCCCATCGCACCCTGTATCTCCACTAATTAGATGTTTGTGAAGATTAAAATCGATGTTTTTCAACCCCCTCCCCGAAAAAATGTAGTATTTTTTTTTTGCCGACTGTGATTACACAAAGTAAACAACATTTTTAACTCAAATATGTTCGGTTCCGCTAATACAACAACCTCCTTCGACAAGCCTCTATATTGAGGGGCTCTTGGGCTTTGTATAGAGTGAACATTATTAAGAGATGTGACACTTTTTTCCGTTCTTTCTTATTTCCATTGACAGAAAAAATGACCATCAAATTAAATGCTTTTTTTTTTACTCAGGTGTCAAATTTCCGCGATGAAAATTAAAGATGCCTACTGTACAACATTCGATCCATATCACTGATATTAAACGATGAGTTCCTGCTGTAAATTGCGATCTACATCTAATATATAATAACATCCGGTTTGGAGGGCAGTCACTACTTTAAGAAATATATTTTAATCATTTCAACGCAAGCAAGACAACAAAGCCACTAAGACGCAAGAGGTTATTTAGAGTGAAAGTAACTGGGAAAACGTTATTGAGTAAAAAGGACAATAAAAGAACAGGTTTCAAAAAGAGAAAATACGACGATTGCCTTTGCATTTAAAGTTTTGAAGATCGTAAGCAACCGTATATATATATATATATATATATATATATATATATATATATATATATATATATATATATATATATATATATATATATTTAAAGACATTTATATATATTATGTTTAACGTTCTTTTTATAGATACAAAAAAAAGATATAAAAAGAACGTTAAACATAATATATATAAATGTCTTTAAATAAATTGTCGGACTATGTCCAATTCTAAAATATATATATATATATATATATGCATACATATATATATATATATATGCATACATATATATATATATATATATATATATATATATATATATATATATATATATATATATATATATATACATATATATATATATTTATATATATATTACAGTTTGAAAAGCTGTTTTCTTAAGGAGATTAAATATCGAAATTGTAAGAAAGTCCAAAATTGTAAAGAATGGATTTTTTTTTTTTTAATCATATCACCCCAAGCAAGGCCGGGGGCCACTATCACGCAAGGGGTTGGAGGAAGAGCAGATAGGAATGGCAAGGGAGGGGATGTGGAGAAAGAGAAATACAGTGGTATGATCAAGGCAAGGGGCCACAAAAGATCCGGAGCGAGAGCAGATAGGAATGAGAAATGAAATGATGTGGAGAAGGGAAGTGTATAGATCAAGGCAACTAGAGATGTCGATTGACGCTACACTTAAACCATTGGAGATTGTATTTGTCAGGGAAACAGTAATAGGGCAGGGAGTTCCATAGGCGAGATGTGCGAGACATGAAGCTATTGGAGTAGAAGAGTGGGCCTCAGTTCTGGGAGGGAAATCGGGCAAGAGCACCCCGGAAGAATCTAGCGTAGAATTGGAAGAAAACTTCCGAGCGAAGCATTCGGCCTTGTCAGCAGAGGTGGTCAGGACCTCAAACCGATTGAACAGGGGAGGAATGGAGATATAAAAAATACACTTGGGAGGAAGTTTTCACCTTGAACCTTTCGGTTTTACTGAGTAGTATCTCTTCTGCTAATCCATCATATCTATTAAAACACACACTTCGTTTTCGTTCCCCTCTTTTTCCATTACTGAAATTTGTATCTGGACACATACGCCTGGCTTTGAAGTTATTCACTAAATTTGTCTCTAGTTTCCCGGAGATAGTTTTTCATAGACTCAAGATTCGTAACAACATGTTCACATCCTTTGATTGCAGGACCTTACTTGTTGCTCATTCTTTCGAGTATATCATTCCAAAGAATTGTGAGAAAGAGTGTTTCCAAGTTTTCCATTTTTGGGGGCTCAATCCTTCTGCCTCTCGCCTTGTATTATTCACTTGCTTTTCATTGTCAGTTGATAGAGAATCCAGCGTATGTTTTATTTTCTCGAAACCCCCATATAGAGCATGAACAACATCAAAATGTGCTAACGATCAGTCTGACGCTTGGACCACAAAATCTTTTCCCAGAGATGATGTCAACACATTCCAGAGATGAGTAGAAGCAGCAAAGAAATGAATACAGAGGGTGAAAAAAAAATCAAAGAATTTTACTGTCTATAGACAATACTCTTTTGCTTTTACCCCCACCAAGTTCAGGCTGTGTCCAGCGCAGGGGGACATAAATGGCAAACTCACTGAGTTGATGAATCTGTCCATGCAATCCAGGATATAGTCCATACATATATGAGGCATTATCGTATGACTGATCACAGTAGTTTGATAGGGGAATTTTGTTCTCATTAAGAAAATCCAAAACAGTGTCTGTTAGATCCTTTGCTCTATGAGAAAAGATGGGGATGAACATCAAGAAACGTTCCACAAGCTCATTGCCTTTAATGTATTGGACAGTAAATGTCAGTTGATCTGTGTGTGGAGATGTCTGGAGTGGGATCTACACACATTGTATAATATTTTGACTCTTTTACTTCTTCAAGAATAGCACAGAACCGTTGTCCCATTAATTAAATAAATTCCGCACAAATATTTGCAAATAAATATGACGGATTACGTTTTCCAGGATTTCCATACATTTTGAGATGTTCTTACAAGAAAGGGTCAAATTCACTCTACAGCTCTAGTATACCTAAATAGTTGCCATTTTTGCTGACCCAATAATCTGTTTTTCTCCACGAAATGGCAAACCTCTGGAGGCAAGAAAGCAAATTACAGAAACCACACGTGTTAAAACTTTATGACAAAATTCCTGCTCTGAGCGATGTTACTCAAGTAATAATCTACATTTTCAGTTTCTTTATGTCTTATTAAATATGCTGTCATGCACTTCCAATGTTCTTCTCCATTTTCATGTTCTACAATAACATTGCTGCGCTTCCAGTAATTGAACCCCGATGTAGCAAAGGGAGATTCTTTCCTGGACAACAGGTGACAAACAAACGAACTTGGGATGTGTTATGGTCCAGGTTAGGACCGAGGAAGAACAACACGAACAAAAGAGTAGAAATAACGAAGATATATTACACGGAATAATAATACAAGATGTGGAAGGTGTTAGTATGACTGTCAGTCTGGTTTGGAGTGAACTACTATCGGCTCGACTCGATTCGATATTTAACAGTTCCCCCACGAGGAAAGTATGTGGCACAAGACCGAGTTTAACGTGGGTTTCTCCGAGCCCGTAAGCTCGGCCAAAAATACTCCCTTAAGAAATCGTATAAACGGATTCAGGGCTTGTCTACTACCCCGGACGAAACTTTGCCCTTCGACAAAGCCTCGTCCGAGTTCCTCTCTGCCAAAGCAGAGAGTTCGACAGGAGTCGCGCACAGTCAGAAACTGCGGCTCGAATCGATTCGTCTCTCTTTCTCTCTCTTGAGAGGCGTAGTATACATAGTGTTAGGAAGAGTTCATTCTGTAGTTATAGGTAAGGACCCATAACAGGATGGTGAATAGAGTAGCATTCATGTTTTACACGCTTGCCATTCCGCAGTTCACATTTGAACACATTGTTTGATCAATACCTTGCTTTTATATTCTCTACTCCAGCTGTTTTATACGTCCTGCATGTGTTTGAAAGGTTATCATGATTCTGACATGGTGAGGGCCCACTACGAATGCAGTAATCTATTGTGTTCGTATCATTGATGTTCCATGTCTTCAGATCTATCTCTTGGATTGCAAACTCATTTACTGTTACAGATTTGGGTATTTCCTTTTGTAAAATGTCACCAGCAACAGCAACAATCACTGATAGTAGGCTTGCTGAAACTGGATAATTGGTAGCAGGAATGGGCGTAGATGTGGCTGCTATATCTGAAGGAACAGTATTCGTGACTGGCATTGCAGGAGGGGATGCTATATATGAAGGAATAGTATGAGTAGCTATCGTTGCACTTGTTAATTTTGGAACTTTTTCTATTTTCTCCTTCTCCTCTACAGCTCCCTTCTTCTTCTGCGCTCCACTCAAAGCATTACGTTTCATTTCTGTTTAAAGGGTTATTCACCTGGAAATATGTCTTAAATATTTAGCATTTACTCTCACACCAGGATATATGTTTATATTATATAAATGTGTTTACAACAAGGCCTACGTATTTAAACATTCTGCTTCCATAATGAACATTCTTCCTGTAATTGTACAGACAGTATTTATTAATACAAACTCTCTACTGTGTGCTGATTCACAAAACTTTCGGACAAGACCTACATCTAGCTTAGTGGCAGAGCTAGGGTGTCTGGCACTGATCTAGCCTCATCTATGCATAGGTCTACAAGACTACATTCAACACTTTTCTCACTTTACACAATTAAAAAGCTTATCCATTTATATATTCACAAAAACTATCAATGCCTGGTAATAAGTACTGCATCATAAATCTATCATCTTAAATAACCGCTACATGTTTACCGTACAAGTGTTCAATGTTGTGATTGAATGTCAGTTTCAATCCCTAAAATTTATGCATAACCCTATACCTGGATTCATATACAATGTATAAATATATTCAACAATCATGTCATTGCTATTAATAATACTACAGTTGGCCTAATGTTACTTCAGCTTTTTTCATATTTGCATTAATGTTTAAATCAAAATATATAGCTAGTTGCAATAACTGATTTTTTTAATAAGTGAAATTCTTCGCAGTTAACGATATTTCAATACAAATAAAAAACAAAGTCAGTTTTAACAAAAAATATCTGAAGAGAAATATGAATTACTTTCTTTGTTGTCGCTTATGTGAAACAAACATCGAATGAGAAAATTATTTGTTTTAGTTAGGTATCTGCACTAATTCGCCGAAAAACGGCATACCATGATGAAAATACATCCTAAACTTGATGAAAAAATTTTTATCGTCTAAATGTTTATGTTATTATTAAGAGGAAAGGCTAAAGTATTTTTTCATTGTTTTATTAATTTTTTTTCATCCTTTTTAGAACATTCGAAATTTTGATTAAAAATCATGTTTTTTTGTTTCTTTTTGTTTTCTTTTCGTCAGCGGAATACCATTAAAATCGATTATGTCTACGATTTTTGAGAAATTTGTAAACAAAAAGTTAATTTCTCCGTTTAAAAATCTTGCAAAAATAAATTATACCTTTTTCAAAAGTTATTTGAGGAAAATTAGAAAATTTAAAGTTTACTTAATCTAATTTGAAACAAATATTATTTACATTTTTTAGGTTTTTAGCAGAAAAATGTAGTTGAAAATAAGAGAAGCATGTTTTAACTGTGGTGACTTGTTTTTTAGGTGTTAACTGAGAATTACATTGAAGTTATCGTACAGAAGCACAAAAGTGACATCATTTTTTCGAATTTTAAGTGAACTAACTTATTTAACTACCCAGTATTTTTTTTAAATTAACAAGTATTTACAGCAATCTAATATTCTATTATTATTTTACAACCTTTCTGGAAAAATAAAATTTAAAATACTAACAATAAAATAAATTGAAAATTTCATAACTGAAAATGAGATCAAATTTCATAAAAAAAGTACCTATAATTTTTACGTACATTTCTTATGAGATTTTATGTTATCATTTTATTTATTTACTTTTATATTACCTCAGTTATGAAAAAATCATAACAGAGGTAATATAAAAATAAATAATAAATATAAATAATACAATAAAATTTCATGAGATTTACCTAATAGGTACCTCTCTCATTTATAAAATGTTATTTTTTTATATGTTAATTTTTTTTCTTATTTTTAATATTAATTGTTATATGACAGTTATGAAAAGGTGAATTTTTTGTATTAATTATGTAATCATTTACAGTTATTTTATTTAATCATAATCACTAACAATAGAAGTGTCAAAATTTAAAAAAAAACGCTATGTAAATGATTTCAGACTTTAACGAAAATGTCTAAAAAGGCTGAAGAATGTGATTCCCTTTGTTTCCGTCCCTAGAATTGAAACTAAATAAGAAAATAAATTAATTAATAATTGCAGTATGTCTCTCATTGAAAAACAATAAATAAATTATATTTAAAAAATTAAATTAAAAATATTTAATGAAATAGGGCGTAAAAAAAACTTTTGAAATGCAATGAATCAGAGAATTTTTCAATACGGGCTCGTAGAATGAAAATGTATATTATTGCAGCCGGCAGAAAACGACTCTTAAAAAGTGTGACATTTTAATGGCATGTCCGATATATTTGGGTAAAAAAAACGTTTTTATGCACACTCAAAAACAATGTTAAATTCTTTTTTGAAATACGGGATGCCGCTGATTGTAATAAGCTTCCAAATTTATGATCTGTAAAGATAGATCTACCTAATAACAGCCTTCCCTAAACTCTACGGATTGAAACTTAATTTTTAAAATATTTAACAACTTTATCACATTTTGTATTTAAAATTGAGAGAAAAAAAATACAATTCTTGTAAAAATCCATTTTTCATCTCTCTCTCTCTCTCTCTCTCTCTCTCTCTCTCTCTCTCTCTCTCTCTCTCTCTTCCTTTTTTTTTTTTTTTTTTTGTCGCAACCGTGACAAAGTGGGGCTGGGTCTCGTCCTAAGCTTTGATGTTCATTTCTAAACAAAAACATTGATTCAGCTGTCGTAATGCGATGCTATGTATGTGATGTATGTATTGCACCAATAATACACCCTGGGGTACTTTGGTCTTTTTGCTTATATCTGGAATCAACACAGGGAAAACACTGTGTCGACTCTTGGCGACGGTCACCTGATAAGCCCTTAGCTTATAAATATAAGAGATTTGAAAGAACCAGACGATACAACCAGACAACAAATAGCAAGTCACGAGCAGCGTCTGATTAATTTACTCAATACATGTTTTGTTTTATTTTTAAAGGAATGGTTCTTCCTTAACCTCCATTCCTTTAATATCTCTTCGACACACGACCTTCATATCTCTACTCAGACACCCGCCCGCTTGCCTCCGCCATTTTTCTTTTTAAACAGCCGTCTATTTCTTAATGTGAAAGGACACAAGTAAAAATAACAACCCTTATTGTTTTGTGCCAGCAGAATACGCCTTTCAATATATGTCTGTTTTTGCGTTTAAGGGTTTATTTGGGAATTCGTGTTTTTCCGGGAGTGTCATCGTCCAAGGATACATAAATGCAGTATTCGTACATAAGTGCAACAGATTACTTAACCAAGGTTACTCGGTGTTGCCCAGTGTTAAATTAATACATTAGTGACAACGTGTTTAGCACTCCGGTTCCAAAATATTTTATTCAAATTATTTCATATCATCATTATTCAATCAATGCAACGCCTAAGAGCTTTTAAAAAGAAAATTTTACTGTTTTTAAATCATCTTACATAAGCCAGTCAGTTACCCGCCATGCTTGATACACGCATAGGCGTTCATGTATCTTTCAATACATGACTGACGAGGCAGATTTTTCCCCGCAGTTGGTTGCTATTTCTTTCTGCAGTAGACCAGTTGCCATCCAAGTCTACAGAACCCTGTCTATCCTAGCTGGGGTGGGGGTAGAAGAAGATGATTCATACTTTTCCCAAGGATATTAGCACGTAAGCGAATGTAATGGATTTGACTGGAATTCGAACTCGGCTCCTTCGATTCCTCAATCCGAGCCGCTATCCATTATTCCGCCGTGCCTCCTCACCACAAAAACATTTTAATAGTTTTTTTTAATCATCTTCCATGCAATTACCATTTTAATGTTTTTAAATCATCTTATTTAGAAACGCAAAAAAAAAAAACAATACAGTATGTTGCCTCTTGTGAAAAAAAGTACCGAATAATATATTCCGATCTCCATCTTGCATGTTTTTATCAACATCGCTTATCATCCAATTCTATATCGGCATAGCAAAAGAAGTCTTCTAAAAACTAAGCAAAGTATTCAGAAACGAGAAAATTTCGCCAGAAAATAGTGTTGAACTGCGATGTAATATTAGTTCTCCTATATGAGAGAGAATGATGGAAAATATCCTCACAGATGAAGATAAGATTTGAGGTAACAGAAATATCGTTCTACAGAAGGATACTGAGAATATCATGTTCCACACATGTGAACAACGTGGGAATTTTGAAAGAAATGGAAACAAAAAGAAGACTTACAAAGAACATTTGAAATTTCTAGGACTCATAATGAGGAAAGGAGGCTTGGAGAGTTCTGAAATATAAAGACTTGAAAATAAAGCTTAAATTTAAATGTTTTAACAAATGATAGAAAATGTGACACCGAAATCCGAAGGCGCATTCGAATGAAAAAAATTACCTCGATAAACAAAACGCCAAACAAGAGAATTTCATTATCCTCCAATATGGTAGTGAATAGTGAACAGTTTCATCACGGATGAAGCGAAGGGTTGAAGAAACAGAAATGTGGTTCTACAGAAGGATGCTGAGAATTCCATGGACGGAGTATGTGAGCAACGAGGAAGTTTTGAGGAAAACAGAAGCAGAATAGAAAAAAATAGAAGCAACTTGTACTTAGAATCAGAAAGAGAGAGTTAAAATTTCTACGGCACATAGTGAGGAAAGAATACTCGGAAAAATTGTCATTCACAGGACATATTGGAGGCAAGAGGGAAATAACAAGTAACCCATGTAATGAGCTTAAACAATTTGATAGCAGAACAGGGAGAGGGTGAGATAGTAAAAAACAAAACAAAACAAGCACATGGCTGATAGTGAAAAGGATAGGAAATTATGAAGAGACATTATTGCCCACATCCGGGAGAGATACGGCACATTGAATGAGAATATACAAGTACTTTTGAGGATTGCAAGTGAATAATAATAATGATAATAATAATAATAATAATAATAATAATAATAATAATAAACAAAAAGAACACTTACAAAGACAATTGAAATTTCTAGGATTCATAATGAGGAAAGAAGGCTTGGAGAGTTCTGAAATATGAGACTTGGAAATAAAGCCTAAATTTGAGTGTTTTAACAGATAATAGAAAATGTGGCACCGAAATCCAAAGGTGCGTTGGAACAGAACAAAAGATGATCTCTAAAAACTAAACAAAATATTAAGAAACAAGTGAATTTCATTAGTAGATTTTGATTGCTATGTAATATCAATCCCCCTGGTAGTGAATGCTGATGAAGAGTAGATGAAGGGAAGATCTGCGGCAACAGAGATGTGGTTCTGCAGTAGGATGCTGAGAATGTCATGAATGGAACATGTTAGAGGACGTTTTTAAGGAAGATGAAAACAAAAGGGACACATAGATGGAGAAAGTTGGAATTTCTAGGACACATTATGAGACAAAAGGGCTTGGAAGATCTGACACTCACGGGGCAAGAGGGAAACAGAGATTAATTTACATAACGAGCTTGTGTAAATGGAAGGCAGAATAGAGAAGGGGAAGGATAATAAGAACAAACATTGTTAAGAGGATAGGAAGTTGTGAAGAGCCACGATCAGCTAGGTCCTGAAAGAACACGGCACGTAGAAGAAAATGAAAGAACATTGATCTCGGTAGCGGAGCAGTTTAAGTCTCAAATTTTTTAAAAATCTTAAACATTACGAGTTTCTAATCTGGGTGCAATTGCTCAAAGATGAGTTGCTATCGCGTCTCGGCTTTCTGGTCAGGATCAAAGCGTAGTATCAGTTTTCCCCTCATTTGAGATGGCGCTCGATCTCGATGATTCCAAACCTGCAGCAGCACCTTCCTCATTAAAGATTTTTATTTTAATTGCTTAAAATTTAACTTGGAACATATATACATTGAATTTCTTGTCGTATGGTCGGCGACTAAACCTGCTCCCTACTCTAATTTATTGCGAATGAGACCGAGCGTTAGCAACTCTATACGATAAAAACTAAAACTAAAACCTACCAACAGGCGGAAAACCGCTTGAGACAACGGCTAGCTAACTGGAGATGGTGTCTCAATAAAATCACAGTGGAGATGGCAACGGGAAACTACTCGACTATCAATCCCAAGATTATTCCTGGATTTAATTAATACAAAACAAAATAACAACTTAAAACTTGAAGCAGGGCTTTACGATGAAAACTGTAAATAATGTCATAAGATTTACATATGAAAACCATTTAATAATCATAAGAACTTAAAATATAATGCCACTTTTTATGATGAACCATAATTCTCAATTTAATGAATGAATAAACTCCTTGCAAATTCTACAGCTACAAGATACCCGTGGAAATTCCCCTTTTGCATCGTTAAATATATGAGCACTGACAAAATATTGCAATAACAATCACATGCATCAATGCAGGTCATTATTTAAAAAAGAGGATATAAATGAAAAGATTTAAAATTGGTATGATTTTTCATTTCATTGAGGCAGATGTTAAACGTATAAGAGCATTGTCGCCTCCTGCATATTCTCTTTCTTTCTTTCTTTCTTTCTTTCTTTATTTCTTTCTTTCTTATTATTTAGGCTTTCTTTTTCTCGGTAAAAGCAAACAGCCTCTGACATAGATCTTACTTCTGTCTTTCCTAAAAAACGAAAAGCACCATTATTTATCTGAGGTAATGACATACGTGCTAACTTACGATCTAATGAACGAACAAACAATTATATGATAAGTCTACTAGACATAAAATAGGGGATCGATTTTGTTATTGCTATTAATTATTAAAATGGCCCTCCATTTCAAAATACTACATATTACTATAATAACTGGAAAAATATATTTAAAGACTGATATATGTACACCTTTCCTAGTAGTAGTAGTTATAAACTGACCCCTTTGAATTACTATATTTTATTCTAACTAAGGAAATATATTTAGGAATCACATGTGAAAACTTAACAACAGTAAGGACATAAAGTAGTATTATGATATTAATAGGGGATCGATTGGCTGTGCGATGGTAAGTTTGTAGCTTTGAAGCTAAGGTCCACAGGGTTGAATCACCCCAGCTTCCATCCCTCCTCTTTTCACCCAGTTTGAAGTGTTAACGTCTCCTCCCGATAAAGCGAAACGCTTGGCTCGTAAATTCTTTTCTAATTCTACTCCGGACTCATTTGAGATATCTTTGTCTGACTCTCCACTTACGACTGAGTTCGTGTTGAGTGCATTCTACTATTTCTCTTCACTTGATCCCCACAAAACATTTGGACCTGGTGGCATCCCTAAAATGGTCCTTAAGAAATATGCTCCTGAACTAGCTCCTAAACTCTACAATAAATGACTGTCAGCTTCTTGCTTTCCGGTCTGTTGGAAATCTTCTTCTGTAGTTCCAGTCATAAGAACTCGGGTGAACCGTCTGGCTCTTCCAGCTATTGGCTCTTAGCCTTCTAGATCATTTTGGAAAAGTACTAGAGGACATAATCAACTCTGAACTGCTCATGTATCACACATCGCGGGGTCTTCTTTCACATAAGCAATCTGACTTTCGCTTCTCTGCTGATGTAATCTGTTAATATTTTAAGGATTATTGCTGAAAGAATCTTTGAAACTTTAGATAAGAATGGTGAAGATCGGTGCGTTGATTTGGACATCTCGAAAGTATTTGATAGGGTTTGGGATGACGGTCTTCTTCGATAGTTGAAAAGTTATAGTATTTCTTGTTGAATTTTTTTTATCTGATTCACTCTTCACTAAATGAAAGTCATCCTGAACGGCCACTCCTCTATATCTTTCTATAGTAATGCAAATGTCCCCCAAAGATCTATCCTTGGACCTATGCTGTTCCTAATTTTCATTAGTGGTCTTCCTGATGGCATTAGTTTCCAACTTGATATCTATGCTGGTGATACAAATATTTACTTGTGTCTTAATAGTAAGTCCGATAGGGTCAAATTGGCAACTGTTCTAAAAATGACCTACAATCTGCTGTTAACTGAGGTAACGAATCTCTTGTTATTTTTAACGCTTCAGAAAACGAAACTGCTCTCTATTAATCATCTGAGAAACACCATTCTTTCTTCAAATCAGCATGGCTGATGCTAACCTCCAGGAAAGTGATTCGTTGATCTTTCTCGCGCTAACAATTATTGCTGACATGAAGTGCAAAGAATATATTGAATCAATTGCTAGGTTTGCTGCTAAGAAATTTTCTTCACTATATCGTGTTAGATAATTTATCTCTCTAGAATATATCTTCAAAATTTATAAGCCTCCAATTTATCCATGCATTGAGTATTGCTGCCACATATTGTCTGGTGCTCCTGCTATACATTTAGAGATTCTTGGTGAAATCCAAAAAAGAATCTGCAATGTTATCGATTCTGACCTGACATCCCGGCTTAAGTTCCTCCCCAACCGCCGTAATGTAGCTTCCTTGTGCATTTTACTTTCAAGATTGTTCTGATGAACTTTTCTCTGTGGTACCTAGACTTTATGAATTTAAACGCACTACTAGATTTGCGGCAAGGTCTCATCATTTTACTGTTGAAATGTAACCGTAAGTTCTATGCTAACAGTTTCTTCTATCGCACTTCTCGCTTGTGGAACTCTCTTCCGGCTTCTAGCTTCCCAGTCAATTTTAATCTTCAAAAATTTAAATGCAATGTCAATCGTTATCTTCTGTCATCTTAATTCTTGTTCTTTTACTATTGTCTCTCCTTAATAGTATTTTTCTTTTTTTCTCATACTCTCTAACACTAAGTACCCCCCATTGCGTCTTAGTGTCTTTATTACCTTACTTGAGGCGACATGACTTTTTAAAATTCTTTTCGTAAGAAAGGCTTTCCATTTTTTAAAAATCATTTCACCCCAAACAAGGTGGGAGTGTCACTATCACTCAAGAGATTACAGAGTGATAAAGTGAGAGAAAAGACTGAATATAGGGGGGGGGATGATGAAAGGATAAAAGATGAATGGGGTTCAAGTCAATAGAAGATGGCGGTTGACGTTGCACTTGAATTTTTAAGATTGTAGTTATCAGGGAAGCAAGTAAGCGGAAGGGAGTTCCACTGTCGGGAAGTGCGAGAAAAGAAACTGTTGGAGTAGAAGTGGCGGTTACATTTAACTGTTTCAACATTAAAAGGGTGGGACCTAGATGCCAAACTAGCAGTACGCTTAAATTCAAGTAGTCGGGGCACCAGAAAAAAAAAGCTCCCCAGAGAAGTAGCCATGAAAATATTTGTAGAAAATACAGGGAGAAGTCACGTCACGTCTGTGAGAAAGTGACTGAAGTCGAGATGCCAAGTCAGGATCGATTATATTGCAGATCCTTCTTTGGATTTTGTCAAGAAGCTCGAGATGAATAGGAGGGGCACCAGACCAGATATGGTAACAGTATTCAATGCACGGACGAATGGTACATTTGTAAATGTGCAAGATGGTCTCTGACGAGGAAAACCTCTTTGTGGCAGATACAGCTACTGATTCAATGTAGTTGTTCCACTTTAAGTCAGTTGAAAAATCGAGGCCAAGAAGGCGCAGTGAGACGCTGTCCTGGAAACAAGCATAAGCCATGCTAATGGCGGACAGGGAAGTTTCTCTGTGGTGGTTAAATGAAAGTAGTATTTAGAAAAGCTTCTTCCCAAAAATCGCTACTTTGTTGAACAGATCTCCACATGTAGGCTTCCTTGAACACTCCACTTACTTTCATGTCACATATCGCATCATTAACCCGCTTCCTTGGGAGGATCTTGGGCCTTGGAACTTTTTTTTTTTTTAAGGCCAGCAAAGTCACAGCCGGGAAGAAATATCTGTCAATACTGTGTGAGTGAGCGAGTTTGTGTGCGTTTGTGTGTATGTTTGTGTGCGTGATTAATTTAAATTCAATATATGTCATAGGCTAAGTTACATTTTACGATGTCATACAGACTTACCTATCCACGTTGATACATTTTCTTTTCTTTTTTTTTCTTTTTTTGCATGTTGCATGAACCTATTATACGTGATCAACTTTTACGACTTGCAAGTTAGGAAAAAAAAAATAAAAGACGAGCCCGGACTCTTGAAAACGAATTTATATGACATTCTCTTTCTCAATGCCTCGTTTCTTATCCTCTTTTCTTTGTCCTTTCCCTTTTCCAGTTTCTCTCTGAACATTCATATATGTATCTTTCTTTCTCTCGCCTTCTTTTTCCCCTCTCTTTCTCTTTCACTTTCTCTTTCTCTCTCTCTCTCTCTCTCTCTTCCTCTCACAACGCGCACCCGACCGCTTAGTACACAAAAAAACAATGCATTCTTTTGTCAACAGGACAACTTCGTTAAAGATTCCAACAGAAACAATAGGTACTTTGACATAGGGAAATGGTTAACGAGCAAATCTGGCTGAAAATGACTACGATTCTACAAAGATTTCAGTGAGTTCTATCCTCACCGGGTGTCCCATATTTATCATGATATTTAATTAATTATAATCATTTAATCATATCTGGTCACGTGGCCGACAATGAGACCCGCGTTCGAATCTCACCATAGTCGATTTGTCAGGAAGATGACTTCTTGATGTTATCAGCCTGGATAAGTGCCTGAGAACAATACCACGGGGTGACACACGCCTTGTAGGTTAAATTTGGTAAACGGGACTATCTGCGAGCCATCGATTGCTGTGATGGCACAAAATCACAAGTCATAGTGACCGAGGGTTTGAGCGTACTGGTTATGTTTAAACTGTTGATCACGCCAGATAATGCGCGTTCTCTCAGAAATTGTAACTAAAGTCCCCTCAGCATAGTTGCAGTACAAACTACTGTAGGGCTCTTCAATCAAATCTGCCTGAGCAGGCGACTGCAAACGGGATTGGCCGTAACAGACAAGCATACTCGAATACAAGAATAGTCTTTTCGTGTGTAAATGCAATCAGATTTCGATTAAAGGTCTTTAAAAGGGAAATAGGGATTGATCTGTTTTTTACAGCTTATCAACCCTTTGTGGCTTATTTAAAGCCGAAACGAATTTTGGGATTGTAAGAATATTTCTTTTCTTTTTTTTTTTTAAGTGAATATTGCATCAACAATTTTGATAATAAAACATAAGCCCTACTATTTAACCCACAGCCGCGGAGGAAGATGCATTTTTAGCTTTCCCAAAGGTATTTGCGCATAAGTGAATTCGAACTCGACTCTCTGATTGCCCATCCCGAGCTGCTATCCATTGCACCAGATGCAGATCCACTGTAAAAGACGAAAATAATTTTAATATACCTTAATATATTATATAGTTAATAATGTGGTAGACTCCGAGAAAGTCTTTAGATATGTACATGAGATAGGCTTTGGAATAAACGTCTGTAAAAAGTGAAAATATTTTTGATACATCCTAATATATAATAATAATATTAATAGGAATTCTAGCCTTTAGATGGAGGCACCGTGGAGTAATGGATAGCGGCTCTGATCGAAGAATCGGAGAGCCGAGTTCGAATTCTAGTCAAATCCATTACATTCACTTACTTGAGAAAAGTATGAATATTCTTCTTTCCCCCTCTTTGTAAATAGCAGGACAGACCGAGTAATGTAGCATCGGATGGCAACTGGTCTACCGAATAAAGAAATGGCAGATTACTGCGAGAAAAAAATCGAAAGATACATGATCGCCTATGCGTGTATCAAGCATGGCGGGTAACTGACTGGCTTATGCAAGATGATTTAAAAACAGTAAAATTTTCTTTTTAAAAGCTCTTAGGCGTTGCATTGATTGAATAATGATGATATGAAATAATTTGAATAAAATATTTTGGAACCGGAGTGCTAAACACGTTGTCACCAATGTATTAATTTAACACTGGGCAACACCGAGTAACCTTGGTTAAGTAATCTATTGCACTTATGTACGAATACTACATTTATGTAAACTTGGACGATGACACTCCCGATAAAACACGAATTCCCAAATAAACCCTTAAACGCAAAAACAGACATATATTGAAAGGCGTATTCTGCTGGCACAAAACAATAAGGGTTGTTATTTTTACTTGTGTCTTTTCACATTAAGAAATAGACGGCTGTTTAAAAAAAAAATGGCGGAGGCAAGCGGTCGGTTAAAAACATTAATACGTTTGATTCCATCGGTAAGATAAAAGTCCAATTCGGACGGTTTCTTCCCAAAACCCGCTGAATTTGTGGAACAGACTCCGAAGAGGATGCTTTTCAAATCTCGACAATCTTAACCTCTTCAAGGGTCAGCCATTAATTGTTATGTAACAGTTAACATTTATTGATAAGTATTAGACAAATGCGCCTATGCATTGAGTTGGCGAAAAAGTTCTTTCTGACTTTGTCATTAAATAGCACAATTCATTGCATTGTGATAACTGTCATATCAAAATGCTTATTGTCATTCAAATTCTGACAATAAAAAGCCACTCAAAGTAGAGTGTTACTATGTGGTGTTGTATGAGCGTAAGAAAAGGTAAGAAGTGAAATTGTATGCAGGAAAGATAACGGCTCACCCTAGGCTTGAAGAGGTCAAGATTTAATTGGTGAATAATAGCTTAAGAATTGGATACTGAAGATAAAAGAAAATAAATAATATTTTCGGTTTGTTAAGTCTTGCTTATTATTATTTTAAGAAATCTGAAAATACGAATCAAAATGCAAAAGATTCAGACCTTCACAGATACAACCACATACACAGAACGAACCACCATCCTTCCCCCTCCTTCGTATTCCCTTGGTAAGGAGGAAGTTCCAACAGCTTCTTCTCAAGAACTGTTACATTACGGAACAGACTCCCGAGAAGATGCTTCCCCGATCATTACAATCTTAAACTCTACAAATCTAGGGTCAACCTTTATCTATCCCACTTATCTTCTTAATATGTACCTCTTGGTCCTTCTTTATACTTCATTACAACGAACTCACTCAGTAACCCTCTATATTAAGTGGATCTTGAGCCTTAAAATAGAAAAAATAAAATATTATAAAATTTACAATATTGTGAAATCGTAGATAGCCTTTATGCGTGTACATTGAATAAGCTTTCGAGTAAAGATCTGTAAATGATAAAAGTACATCTTTCTTTTTTTTTTAATCATTTCATCCTCAAGTAAGGCGATAATGCCACTAAGACGCAAGGAGTTTACTGGAAGTGAAAGAGAATGAGAAGACTTTAGAAGGAATCGGAAACCCAGTCCTAAACAGGAAAGAGGAGGTAAACGTCTACTCCCGTTCAAAAGAGCGGGGAGGTGTGCGTGTGAGGTGTGCGACGATAGGCGAACCTATCTACTCCTGTTAATGGATACAATCTAATAATGATTATTCGGAGAGCCGAGTTCGATTTCCAGTTAAATCCATTAAATTCATTTACATGCTAATACACTTGGGGAAAGTATGAATCATCTTCTTCCCCAAGCTATGGGTAAATAGCAGGACAGACTGGTTTTTTTGTGGTCAACACTCTTTTTGAAAAAATTGTTGTTTTTTTTTTGTGATAGATTACTTAAGTTTTGTTAGCCAAGTCAAATATATAATTAAAAATGTTTCTTATAATCTAAACATATTTAGTGGATACACATGTTTAAGTGAACATCCCCACCACCATCTCTTTGTTTTTTAAGCAGTGTAATTGATGTCAGTGTCCTGGGCAATTGAAAATCTGCCTCTTGGTAGGGATCAAATCTGTGTTCTCCTTGCATAGGGAAAACTACCTTGTAAACAAGGTGTGCTTTAACCTACTCAGCCACAAGAGATCTCACATCAAAGAAAGGCTCAGTTACTCTTTATAAGAAATGCACATCTCTGAGGAGGCACTGTGGAGTAATAGATAGCGGCACAGACTGAGGAATCGGAGAGCTGAGTTCGAATTCCAGTTAAATCCATTACATTCACTTACGTGCTAATACCCTTGGGAATGGTATGAATCCTCTTCGAACTCGGCTCTCCGATTCCTCGATCCGAGCCGCTATCCATTACTCCACCGTGCCTCCTCATTTAATGTTGTTTTATCATCTTACATGCAAAAACCACTTTAATGTTTTAAATCATTTTCCAAAAAAAGAACAATTTAATGTTTCTTAAATCATCTTCCATACAAAAACCATTTTAATGTTTTTAAATCATCTTCTGAAAGAAACGCAACAAAAAAGAACAAAAACAATATGTTGCCTCTTGTGAAAAAAGCACCGAAAAATATATTCCGATCTCCATCTTGCATGTTTTTATCATCATCGCTTTGATCGTCATGCAATTCTACATCGGACGGTGACTGAACATCTTTTGGTTCTTTTGGTTCTTCTTCGATCTTATCGGAGATGACAATTTCACTTGCATCATTTTCATTTTCTACAACATCTAGAATTCAAAGATCAACTTTTCTGGGTTAATTCGTTGAAACTTTCACTCGTTTGCCATTCGAAAAGTCTAATTATTATTAAAAATGCACCTTTAAGTGCCGAATCTAAGTTCGTCGACAGTGTTGTTGCTGCCATGTAACTGGAAGTTTCGGGTCTAAATAAACAAGAGACTTCTTCGATGGGCGACCCGACCGAATATGATCAGTATTCGGCCCGCACCCAGAATAAACTTTGCTACTAGCTTTAGGACGTGCATTATATAAGTTCGCCCAACAAACAGCAACTAATCAAGACTTCACTTGGGCTGTTCGACGTTATCGATCGGGTATGCTTGGTTGTATTGATCTTCTTACATGCGGCCAAAACATGGCGCTTTTTGGAAGAAGAGAAGAAAATAAATCAATATATATATATACATTAATAAAATAAAAACGATTTATTATACTGGCTCGTCTTACGACTTACTTTTCTTTCTCTTCCTCCCCTTTTAAATTCTTCATTATATCTTATTTGTTTGGTCTTTCTTTTTTTATAACTTTCCTTTTTATTCTTATTTTTTCTTAACTACACTTAACAAAATGTGTAGAGTGATTAAATATACTTAGACTATTTACAAAAAGAAAACTCCTAAAATGCGGTATGAATAATTTGGTTGATACTCTAATAAATTCCGTTTAAAAACTAAGAGAAATAACATTTAACTAAAACTGCTTAAAAATACATTAATCTAGATATTTACATGTTAAATACTAGTTTAAAAAAAGAAAAGAAAGAAAGAAAACATAATAACGTGTAAATTTTAGTTAAAATAGGTTACTCCCAAAAAATTATCGTTAACGGAAGAAATTCGTTTAAAAACTAAGAGAAATAACATAATACTAGATAACAAATGGAAATACTACAAGCCATCAAAGAAAGATGGCATCATTCTCAAGAACTATATAAACTGTTCAATTGATTTCCCCAAATATAAATTATAAATTCGCATTATTTTCAGAATGATCTCTAAAAAAAAAAAAACTCAAAGGAATGTACTACTTAGAGTCCAAAAAGCTTGATTGGGTAGGAACAAACATCCTATAGAAATTGTGCAAATTGCTTCGATTTTGCCGTATAGAACTATAGTTTAAATACAAAGCAAAAGCTGAACAGATGTTCCCTCAGGGAGAATCCGTGCCTTCAGCGTCTATTGGGACATAAAATCAACCCACACCTCAAATGGAACTCATACATACGATCCGTCACTGCAGATGCTGGAAAAACGGTCCGTTCCCTGCACCGCTGCAGTAAGTACCTGACTCCTCCCGCGGAGCTCTACCTTTGCAAGAGCCAAATCAGGCCGAAAATAGAATAGTGCTGCCATGGACAGGAGCTGGCCAGTCTACCACTTTCCAGTCTCGACAGAGTCCAGAAGAGTCTTTGTGGGTGAAAAATTATTTTCCACCCTACAACCCGTTTCTCGCAGACAAAACGTCAAGAGTCTCCCGCTGCTATTTCTGAAGAAAGTGTTCAAACTACATTCCTTAGTTCCACCAGTTCTTGCCTTCACAGTTAAGACCCGCCATGCCACGCAACCATTATAGCGAACCACCTTCATTCCTTTCGTATTCTAGTGGTGAGATGTAAGTTCCACCCAAGCAGCTTCTACCCACGAACCGCTGCCTTATGGAACCGACTCCTAAGAGACTGCGTCCCCGATCACTACAATCTTAATCTTTTCAAGTCTAGAGTCAATGGTTATCTTCCACACATATCACGCATAAGCAGTACTTCTTACTCTACATCGAGTGGCCCCAGGGCCTTGTAAAAGAAGAAAACCTCTGTAAACAAAAAAAAATCCATTTTAAGGGTAGGGAATAAATTTGGAATGTTTTTGTTTTTTTTTTTATTATTTAATCGGTCTCAGTTTTGTATTATCTGCGACGGGTAAAATTTACGATTGTATTTAAGGTGAGCACCATTCTTCCAAGCTGTGTTTGCCATACCCGATGTTACATGGCATCACAAATGAACCCTATATTTCCAATACACAATTTCTACAACCGTAATGGTGGTGACGATAATAGTAGATATGGTTCCTGTTTGTAAATATCCTCCAGCTGTTGTCGGGACCGCGTGTTCGACGACGATAAGACATTACGAACAGTCTGGGGGCTCTACCCGAAAATCGATCTAAAATGGGCAACAGATGGAAGCGCGATTTTATGTATTCCCTAGCCAAGGAGATACATAGGAAGGGAATTTAAAAAAAAAAAAAAGTTTTAAAAAAGAATAAAGGTAGACAGTGGTTGATGTGTTTATGTGTGTTTATGTGTGTTTGTGTATGTATGTGTGAGCTGAGGATAGAGGAATTGCTACAATGTTCATGTGTCGAAAAGGGACGCCGATCAAGCCGTGTAAAGGAACAGCGATTGGATAACGCAGGCTTTTAATATGGATTTTTGTGCTACATGAACAAATATTTGCTAGGGCAGCGTCCCCGGAAAACTAAACCGGGGAACAGCTTGGCTATTTCTCCATGGCAAGAATAATGTTAAAATGAGAATGGGATTGAAAATAAATAATTAAAAAAATGTCAGACGAGTACATATTATTAAAAAAAAAAAATCCTTTTAATAATTATTATATGAAAATCAACCTGAACCAAACGCCATAAATTCTACCTAATTTGGTACCATTCTTACCCTCTTCTTTTACGTGTCGTGTCCTTTAGGAACGTGGGCCATCATGGCTCTCCATAACTGCATATCCATTGAGACTCCTTACTCTCCATCGTAGCCCCTGTTTTATCATACATTTACACAACCGCGTTAGGTAGGTTTCTCGCACATGTCTTTCCACCCATCTTCCTTCCAATGTGTCCTGTAAGTGGTAAAAATCTCCGAGCCCTCTTTCCTCACTATGTGTCCCTGAAATGTCAAACCTCTTTCCGATCCAAAGTATAAGTGTCTTTTCACTCCCATTCCCTTGAAATCTTGCCGTTGTTCACATGGTTCGTAAATAACATTCTCAGCATCCTTCTGTAGAACCACATCTCTGTTGCTTCAAGTCTTCATTATTAACTCATCCGAGTTGTCTCCCTTAAGAATGGAATAGGAAAGCAATTCATCGCTTTCTAAATGTGTAATGTTTTCAAAAGCGATGATTAGGGTTTTTAAGAAAATTCTAATCATCGTTTTTTAAAACAATAAACATTGTCGAGGGAGTCAAAAGTGTATACAGTAATATCGGTGTCAAGCGAATAAACGTCCTTTTGATACACCGTTTGTTTTTTGTTTTTTTGTTTTTTGTTTGTTTGTTTGTTTGTTTTGGTTAAAACATAGCTAAGGAACTATTCTTACATTCCAAATATTTAAGCTTTCAATAAATCGTAAAAGGTTGATATACAAAAAAAAAAAAAAAATTCCGCCAATAAATTTAACTTTAATCAAAATAAAAATGCCAGCACCAAAAGGCGTTTCTGAAAACGTCTGCAATGTTCCTTTCAGACAGAAATTTTCTAAACTAATTACATCTCCAAGTATATTGGGTACAAATGAGTAGTCAATAAATTCGATGATTTTCAACCACTGTTACTAATAAAAAAAAAATTAAAATAAATAAAACTAAGAAGAAAATTAGCTAGCCTCACTAACGATCAGTACCCAGTGTCATCTTTGTTTATTCCTCGGTGGAGCCTGCCGACAAACAATTCATAATGGCCTACATAGGCGTAATAAAATAATTTGGCACCCACACAGTGTCATACATGCACTCAGTAACACACACGCCCAGCCTACTTTATTCTGGCACAAGGCCACAGTAACGAAGGACCTAGCCAAAAAATTTGCAACAAAAACAAAGACCGTTTATAACAAGACATTAACATACTACAGTAGGTGCCCGATCGGGGTTACCATGTTGAATTAATATAACGAATTGGGCTATAATGATTTACTAAGCATAGCTTATATCTGGCACAAGGCCGGAATTAGGGAGCACCGAGTGAGAATCGAACTCATTACTCAGTGGTAACTGGTCTAGAGAGACAAGATGTCGTATTGCCCCCATGAACTGGGTTATATTTAAAATTTTGAATTTACAGGGTGGTCCAAAAGTATTGTCACCCATACCAAAAAGTAAATGAGAACGATAAAAGAACAAGTAATACAAAGCACATGTACTGGAGTCAGTTTATTCACTTTTATTGAACGCTGTCATACATCAAGAAGGTCTGTATGGACACCATCATTTTCATGGCACAAAATGAAGCGGCGCCATGTCCTGTGTGATATTTTACGAAGCTGTGCTTTGTTGATTGTTGCAAAGGTTCTCCGAACGGCATCCTTCAACTGATGGATATTCTGGTATCGTTCATATGAAACTCTCTCCTCGGTTATATAATACCGCCACAGAGCCCGTTGAAATAGAAAATTATATTACGTATAGGTGACAAGACTTTCGGACCACTCTGTACTTTCTTAGTATTTGTAAAGCTCAGTTAGCACAGCTTATTTTAAATGTAGACACACGAGTCTCAAATAACAAAATTCGCAATTTACTGGTACAGATAGCGAAATGTATTATTTATTAGCGCTAGGTTTTAAAATGTAAGCCCAATAGTCACGAGTGGTAAAATCCAGAATTTAGCAATTTAGTTTATTCTAGCCACTCTGACACGAAGGATACACTATATAAATATATATGCACTTTGATTGCTACTATATTACGATGTAAAGGTCTTCTCTTCCATAGTCCTGGGTATAACGATAAACTACATCCGTCAGTGAGGCCTCTTAATCGGGAAGTTTTGTGGAGCGTGGAACCATCTTTTAATTACGGCTGTTCCCTGATCCACACTGACCCGGGGTAGTAGCACCTGTTAGGGTCCCAGGTCTGGGAAAATAGTGTTTCGATTTTTGTTTGATGGTTCTCTAAGAAAGTATAAAAATACATTATAGTAAAAATACCAGCAATATATTTATTTAAAAAAATGATCGGTAGTAATACATTTTTATAGCAAAATGACAATACAGCACTAAATTATAGACGTACATCTTTATAGTAAAATTACCAGCAATACATTTTATCATCGACAAATTATATATCTAAAAAACATACGACTGCCCTGAAGGTATAAAATTCTGTACAAAATATCTGGTGTTGGAACCATAAAATTGCGTATAAAATACTTAAATTTTTGCATTAAATAACCCATAGCGATGTTGACAAACAAAAACAATCAGCCATCTTCTCTTTTTTTTTTTCTTTTTTTTTTAAGCGTATCACCCCAAGCAAGGCTGGAAGCCACTATCACGCAAGGGGTTAAAGAAGGGTTGAAGGAAGAGCAGATAGGAGTGGTAAAGGAGAGGATGTGGAGAAAGAGAAAGACAGTGGGTCGATCAAGGCAAGGGGGTTACAGAAGATTTGGAGCGAGAGCAGATAGGAATGAAAAATGAAAGGATGTGGAGAAGGGAAGTGGATAGATCAAGGCAACTGGAGATGTCGATTGACGCTACACTTAAACCGTTGGAGATTGTAATTGTCAGGGAGTGAATTATTTATTATTTTTCCAAGTGTCATTTAGTTTGACTGCATGGATAAGGTTTCGCTGAAATTCAGTTATGGTTGCTAGATTGGCCTACACGTAGATTTGAATTGAATGGCTATACTTCATTTTGCATTCGTAGACCAAGTTAGCCCAGTTTATTTAACAGATTAGCCCAGCTTATTAAATAAGTTAGACCAGTTTATTTTTAAATGTTTCAAACAGCGTGATATCAAAAATTTGTAGTGTCATGTTTATAAAATTAGTTAAATTTGACAACTCTGCAGCACATATACATGTGTGTGTGTGTGTGTGTGCGCGCACGCGCGCACGTTCGTGCGTGCACGCACACGCTTGCAGGAAGGCTATAGAATATTATCGGGCCGACCTGGAAAGCATTTGAAAGATATTTCGTCTCAGAAATAATGAAAAAGTAGGGATATATAAAAAAAAAATAGTGGAAGATTGAAAGAAAGAAAGAAAGAAAGAAAGAAAGAAAGAAAGAAAGAGTGAAAGATTTTAAGAAAGAAAGAAAGATTTTAAGAAAAAAGAAAGAAAGAAAAAAGAGAAAGATTGTAAGATCGAAAGAAAGAAAGAAAGAAAGAAAGAAAGAAAGAAAGAAAGGGAGAGAGATTTTAAGAAAGAAAGAAAGAGTGAAAGATCTTAAGAAAGAAAGAGTGAAAACATTTTAAGAAAGAAAGAAAGAAAGATTTTAAAAAAGAAAGAGTGTGAGATTTTAAGAAAGAAAGGATGAGTGGGAGATTTTAAGAAAGAGTGAGAGATTTTAAAAAAGAAAGAAAGAAAGAAAGAGAGGGAGACTTTAAGAAGGAAAGAATGGGAGATTTTAAGAAAGAAGGAAAGATTTTAAGAAATATTTTAAGAATTGGTGAATATAAATATGTGTATGTGTGTGTGTGTGCGCGCGCGAGTACAAACATATATCATCCCTTATTTAAATGAATCAATCAATCAATCTTTCATCGTTACTATTTCAACTCTAACCCTCTACCTTGAATGGCTCTCGAACCTTGCACTGAGTAATATTGAGTAAAAAAACATCAAACATAATCTATTAAATAAAAGAAACGCCCATTCAGAAACTTTTTCTTATTTCTAAGTCTACGTCCTCTGCGACGAGCCCAAGAAAAGGCAAAATCTCAAATCCTGATTTTAGAAGACTGACAAGAGACAGGCAGGCATCCGTCGCTTCCTAGAGTCATGTATCCAACCCCATCACGGACTGTGTCGTGCTAATTTCATTTTGGTAAATAACAAATTCACTAATATATTTTTATCGAATTGAAGAGAACAAATACATACGTAAATAGTATGTTCAAAGTGTAGATGCCCGTTCATAGGTTTAAAATCCTATAAATTATGCTCATGTAAAATTGTGTCGTGGACGACTTACCATGGAACAATGGTTTGCAAGATCGTCTTGCCGACTGTTATTACCGTTTGGTCACTTAACCACTACTATAACCTTGTGACTAACCAAGCCTAGTAAATGCCAAAATCAATTAGAAAACGCCTCGCTATGAAGCAAAGTTAATGTTGAATATCAGTTACCACTATTATATAATCCGATCCGCGCAGCTGACCATGAGACCTGGGTTCGAACCTCACCAAATCGATTTGCCAAAGTTGTGAATTCTTG
>OZ038489.1:33233871-33236371 GCA_964036315.1 Acanthosepion esculentum
TCTCTACATTTCTATCTATCTATCTATGTCAGTCACTACATTTCTATCTATCTATCTATTTATCTATCTAGATATAAATGTCTCTACATTTCTTTCTATCTATCTATCTATGTCAGTCTCTACATTTCTATTTATCTATGTCAGTCTCTATATTTCTTTCTATGTATCTATCAATCTATGTCAGTCTCTATATTTCTATCTATCTATCTATCTATCTGTATATATATATATATATATATATATATATATATATATATATATAAAAGTGAACATTGAAGTCAACACTTAGAAGCGACAGGCTGTTTCATGCTAGACGCAATCGTCAGGCCTGTCGCCTCTAAGTGCTGTCTTCGCTGTTCACTCTTATATTTACAAACGCTCTATCTCTGATATTGAGCACTTTACCCCATAAATATAGCACACCTTAAGTGTATATTTCTTCATACATATATATATATATATATATATATATATATATATATATATATATATATATATATATATATATATATTTAAATACATTTTATGATATGTTTAACGTTCTTTTTATAGATACAAGTATTTAAGCAAATGCTCTATAATAAACAGTATTAAATAACATTTACCGGCCTGAAACAGAGCATTTGCTTCAATACTTGTATCTATAAAAAGAACGTTAAACATATCATAAAATGTCTTTAAATAAATTGTCGGACCTTGTCCAATTCAAATATATATATATATATATATATATATATATATATATATATATATATATATATATATATATATATATCCGTCTTTGCATATGTATATATTTAGCTAGCTAACTATATGCCTATCTAGAAATTAAATGCGTACATGTTTACGAAAACCAAAACACATCATGTCACATGCGTATACAATCGCCAAAATGCAAACCAACAACATTCTCCCACTCTCACTCTATCTCTCTCTTCTATCCCCTTCCCCCATTATTTCTCCTCGTCTTTCATTCTCACTTTCTCTTTCATTCAATCTCATTATCTTTTTTTTCCCCTCTCGATATTCAAACGAACGTAAATTCTTCTGAAATAGATATAAACAAAATACCTGTTTCCGCTGACACTCAACAAAACATTAGCAATTGCTCCACCCCCATCTCTCTTCCAACGACCACCGACTTCAAGGTTATTTAATGAAGACTATATTACGAAGGCCATTGACGGTTGATTTTCCACGCATAAGACCTTGTGCTAAATCGCATGGTTTCAACGATTATTCCGTCTCCACTTGTCTTATATCAACAAAGACGCAAAACAATTTTCACAGACACTCGCAAAAAGACATAAATAGATATACTTCATCTATGTGACGTGTCCCTTCAGGACGTGGGCATTCATCGCTCTCCACAACTTCCTATCCTTAGCTCTTTTTGTCTTCTTACTATCCGTTCTGTCACCCATTTACACAAACTGGTTAAATATGTTATTCGCTGTCTTCCTCGGACCGTTTTGAATTCAGTATGTCCTGTGAGTGTCAAATTCTCCAACTTCTCTTTCTTTCGGCACGAGCCCCAGAAATTTCAGCTGTCTCTTTATTTAAATATACAAGGGTGTTGTGAAAAATTCTCAGCCTAACCAACTTAGTAGAAATTGACCAAATGAACAAGCAACCAATTTTTTTTTATCAACCTCTCGTATATATATATATATATATATATATATATATATATATATATATATGAAAGAACGATTGCTCCCTAAATACACAAATATATATATATATATATTTGTGTATTTAGGCAGCAATCTTTCTTTCATCCACAGACAGACTGTTTCGCAGTATCACAGCTCTTCAGTTGCCTCTAACTAGGATTGAAACCCGGCTGAATTGGGGTCAGTCGGAGATTCTACCACTAAGCCGTCGACGCACAGCATGAATGAAGGTGAATTTTAGCGTATTTATTTTTAGATAAACACTCAGTGGCTGAAAGGACTCGATTCGCTTTACCGAAGAATCTTGCTATAATGGCCGTAATAATACACTGTTTACAAACCCACACTTCCTCCCCCAGAGAGCTCAGAGAGAGAGAGAGAGAGAGAGAGAGAGAGAGCGAGAGAGAGAGAGAGATGGGTATGCAAAAAAATTAATTTTTAAAATAAATTACGTAAATTCAAAATTTTTTTAAATAATTTTTTATTAACCGTCTTTCGACCTTAAGACCTTCATCGATATAAATTATTAATAATTAATTAATATATAATTAATATAAACAACAATAATATAAGGAACACGTTTAAAGACAGTCAGTCATGTGCCATACGGGATACATGCTTAGGCGATCATGTATCTTTCGATACATGACTGACGAGGCAGATTATTTTTTCCGCAGTAGGTTGCCATTTCTTTCGGCGGTCGACCAGTTGCCATCGAAGGCTACGGAACCCAGTCTACCCTGCTATTTACTCATATCTGGGGAGGGGGAGAAGAAGAGTATTCATACCTTTTCCGAGGGTATTAGCACGTAATTGAATGTAAT
>OZ038489.1:33243871-33353871 GCA_964036315.1 Acanthosepion esculentum
GTCTGTGAATGACATATATATATATATATATATATATATATATATATATATATATATATATATATATATATATCAAGTATGTGGTGGAGTTCAATTTACATTACATGAATCATTCATACAAAAAACAGATATTGAAGTTAATGATATAAATCGCGAGAATACATCTTTGCGCACAAATTTAATAAATGACATTAACCCCGAACCTGTAGATGAATGTTATGATCCCTGTTTATAAATTCCAGTTGCATAAGGTCTATTTTTTATTTTTTTACAAGCTTTCATCTGTGCATACATTTATATCATTAACTTCAATATCTGTTTTTTGTATGAATGATTCATGTAATATATATATATATATATATATATATATATATATATATATATATATATATATATATATATATATATATATATATATTAATTAAGTCATCCTTGTCTGCAGTATTTAATGAAAGATGTTTAAAAGAAAGGTTGTTTCCAGTATATTTTGGAAACAACCTTTCTTTTAAACATCTTTCATTAAATACTGCAGACAAGGATGACTTAATTAATGTTTTATTTAATTTTTCCAGCATCCTTACCGTTTTCCGATTCGTAGGAGTAAGGGTGCATAGAAATGTTGCTAATTTTCTGTACCAAACGATTTCGGCCACTTTTTTAGCCTTTTTGAAGATGGTGGGGGGTGTGATTGCTTTTGTTAGTTTTTCCTCATGTCCGGCGGCAAGGCCTCTCATCAGGAGGTTTCGAGGAGCGCAGAACCACCTCTTAATCGCTGGTGCCCCCAGGTCGATTCTGGGGCGGTGTGGTAGCACCTGTTAGGGTCCCAGCTATGGGCAAATAGTTAACCCCAAAACTGGGGTCGAAACACGATGAAAGTGTAAAAATAGGTTTTAATGCCAAAAATAGTTTGTAAAAAATTACCAGCAATATATTTTCGAAGAAAAAAAATTATTACCAGCTATCAATTTTTGAAGAAAAAAAATTATTACCAGCTATCAATTTTTGAGGAGAAAAAAATTATTACCAGCTATCAATTTTTGAAGAAAAAAAATTATTACCAGCTATCAATTTTTGAAGAAAAAAAATTATTACCAGCTATCAATTTTTGAGGAAAAAAAATTATTACCAGCTATCAATTTTTGAAGAAAAAAAATTATTACCAGCTATCAATTTTTGAGGAGAAAAAAATTATTACCAGCTATCAATTTTTGAAGAAAAAAAATTATTACCAGCTATCAATTTTTGAAGAAAAAAAATTATTACCAGCTATCAATTTTTGAGGAAAAAAAATTATTACCAACAATATATTTAAAAAGCAATCTTACAGCATTTTTTTAAAAAAAAGTATTACCAGCTATACATTTTTGAAGAAAATAATACCAGAAATAAATTTTTGAAGAAATGAATGTTACCAGCAGTGGAAATTTTGTTGACTTTAAATAATCTATTGCGGTTGATATGCCGAAAAACAAAAGAAAACAAACCTTAAATTTAAAGCTTAACGCCCAACCTTTCACTTCGCGTATCTCATTCAGCTTTATTGTTTTTTTTTAAATTATTCCACATTGTAATACCAGTAGTTTTGTGAGGAAGGAAAAATGCAATATGAACCTGGATGTAAATATGTCCTAAGAGATTCTGAAATTAGTTTCTGGCCTTAATGAATTAGCTTCTCAAAACCACATTCTTTAAGTCTAAATTTTTGTCAGCCTATTAATAAGCGCCGCTAAATAACCTCGTCATTTTTATGGGTATTCTGCTAGTATTATTAATGCTTACAGTTTTATTTTATTGATTTATTTAATTTAGACTTTTTTAATACCATTACAAAATATTAGCAATAATTTTTATTCTATTTATCACCAAAATACAGTGGTGGGTGCAAGCGATAACATAACACTGTATGTGTGTGTGCGTGTGTGTTTATGTGTGTGTATGTGTGTGTCTATGTGTGTGTGTCGGTGTATATATTTCTGTGTGTTTGTGAGTATCTGTGTCTGTCTGTGTGTGTTTTGTATGTGTTTTGTGTGTGTGTGTGTTTGTATCACTGTGTGTCTTTGTTTTTGTGTGTCTACGTGTCTGTATGTGTTTTTTTGTGTGTGAGAGTCTGCATGTGTGTGTGCATTTGTATGTCAGTGTGTATCTGTGTGTGCCTGTGTGTGTGTATTTATCTCTGTGTGTCTCTGTGTTTTTGTGTGTGCCTGTGCCTGTGTATAAACCCCTTATTGAAATTCTGCTTGCGCTTAGTGCGTTACATCCTGAGGATAGATAATGGGCCACAATAGAACCCGGTCTACCCATAGCTGATGGCGGGGGGGGGGGGGTGAGAAGAAGAGAATTCATATATTTCCCAATTGTATTAGCACGTCAGTCAGTTATGTGCCATGTGTGATACACGCTTAGGCGATCATCTAGCTTTCGGTACATGACTGACGAGGCAGATTTTTTCCCGCAGTAGGTTGCCATTTCTTTCTGTGGTAACTGGTAGACCAGTTGCCATCCAAGGCTATAGAACCCGGTCTGTCCTACTGTGATGGGAAGAAGAAGATTTATACATTTCCCAAGGGGATTAGTACGTAAGTGAATGTAATAGATCTGACTGGATTTCGAACTCGGCCTCCGATTCCTCAATCCGAGTCGCTAACCATTACTCCACCGTTCCTCCGTAAAGATTAGCATACTAATCCGAATAGAAATGCATATAATATTGTTAATTCCTCATCTCAACAATGTCAGTATCATTTTTTCTATCCTTCTATTTATTTTTGTAGTCTTTAACTTTATGCCTCTTCGTGGTGGCGGAGACACGTTTCTCTACGGTATCTTTTTCTTTGAGATCTGTAAGTTGTGCATTGCGATGAGATTTTGGGAAAAGGTAGTGGAGTATCTTCCCGTCCGTTGTCTCTACATCGGTCAAATCTATCTTTCTCCAAGACAGATTTCCCTCTCAAGACTAAAGATCCCAGTCTGGCCTACTATTTTAGAAATAGTTAAAGGGGTGTGGGGTGTCTTATACAAGACTTTCCCCGAGTTTTTCTTCTTCTAGACTGGTGTGAAACCAAGAGTTTACACCTGCCTGTCATTTAACGCTATAGTTAAAGGCCGGAGAAAGGCCTTTCTTAAGGAATACAACAACCTCGGCCTGAATTTGAACCCGATGGGCCGATTCTATTTTACGCACCAATAACCCTTACGCCACCCCATCCTAGAATCTGTTAATTCTAAATTAGTAAATACCCCCGTATCCTCCCACCCCTGACCAGACAAAGAAATTAACAATAGACTGGCCATGGTAGACTACACAAACATATTTGTGACACCAGTAACCGCATGAAAGACACAAAAACATATATTTTTTTTTACTAATGTTCACCCTACACAAGGCCCAAGAGCCACTCAAGGTAGAGGTTTCCTGGAGGATGTTGTTGCATGAACGATAAGAGTAAGAAGCGCATTATATGGGAATATGTAGGAACGATAACGGCTAACCTTAGATTTGTAGAAGTTAAGATTGTAGTGCTCGAGAAAGCATCAACTTGAGTGTCGATTTCACTAAGTGGAGGATCGTAAGAAGAATCTGTCCGAGTGGAACTTCTTTTTTAATAATGGAATACGAAAGGAATAAAAATGGTTCACCTCTTTGTACGTGACTTGGCGGGTGTAGCGGTTTAGGCGTGTGATACCGAAGAAGAAAAAAATCTTCAAACACGGCTCTACAAATTTAAATAAATTTTATTATTAAATATTTCTCTTTTTTCAACCTGAAGGAAATGAATTACAAAGATTATTTTCGAAATAACTTCACACAAAAATATTTTTGTTTGTACAACCGAATCAATTGCGTAAGTATGATAGAAGAAACAGAATGTGTCTACATACGAAGATGGTAACGTAGTTACGTTGTTTTATGAATGCGTGTAATTTTCTGTTAGCATCATGTCAGCTGGCATAGAAAGCCATATTATACTACTGTTAAAATTCGTGTTGACAATGACTGGGTTTGCATGTTTTCTTTTAAATGCGCTTAATTTAACATCGGTAAGCTTTTGTAATAAAGTATACATGAATAAAATATACGAAAGGTTACTTTACTAAATTATACGAAAGGTTTCTGAGAATTCAGTTTGTCCACAACAATGAACAAACTACCCTGGTCAAAAGTTTACGGAAAAACTGAAAACCAATTTCTGCGAACTAATACGATCGCTTTTATAACCAAGAAATCGGCTCCGAAAAGACTAAACGTTAGATTTTATTAAACTCATAGGTTTATTGGTTAATAATTATTTTTTTCTCAATTTTTAAATATCATTTTTAGGAGGGAAAATTTTGTTGATCATTTTCTAAAGTGAGCCTTCAAAATTTCGTAGCAGCCAACAAACATTAATTGTCTGAAAATTCAAAGGCCTACAGCGCGTTTGTGATAACGTCGCTGATTGGTTAATATATGTGAACGTGGAATTTCAAATGGGAGCTTACAAAAATGAGTTAACAGAGCTTTTTAGCCATATCACTAAAATCCATTGCATTTTTCTACAATTCTTTAACGGGGTTCCACAGCGGGTCTTAGCTGTGAAGGTTGGAACTTGTGGAGCTATGGAATGTAGCACGTCAAAACAAATAGTAAGCGTAGCGAGAACCTAGCAACGTTTCGTTTGGGAAAAAAGGGTAGCAGGGTAGTGTTATGGGATCTAACCTATAACGACAGAATGAACTCTTCCTGGCACTATAAATACTGCGCCTCTCAAGAGAGACATGAACGAGTCGAGACGTGAATGAGTCTAGCCAATAGTAGTCACTCCAAACCAGACTGACAATCATACTAACACCTTCAACATCTTGTATTATTATTCTGTGTAATATATCTTTGTTATTTCTACTCTTATGTTCGTGTTGTTCTTCCTCGGTCCTAACCTTGGACCATAACAGTGGCGACGAGGATATTGGACCATAACAGGTAGAAAATTCAATCACCCGAAAGGATACACAGACACTTTTGAACTCTGTCAAGACTAGAAAGTGAAGACTGGGCAGCTCCTGCCCAAATATGACAACAGTACTCCATTTTAGACCTGATCTGACTCTTGTAGCAGGAGGAATCAGGTACATACTGGAGCAGTACAAAGCATCGATCTATTTCTCAGCATCTTTAGCGACAGACCGTGTACACGAGTTCTACTTGGGTTCTGGATTGAGTTTAAGTCCTAATAAACGCTCAGAGCAAGGGTCCTCGTTCAGCGAACACCTATTCATTGCGACAGGCGAAAATTCAGTCCCTGATCGATGATGACGGAAAGTTACTAGTTCGGTTTTTAAAATATTGAATGCGACCAGACAGTTCCCCCCGCCCACATTGAAAAAGTCGGAGGAGAGGTCAGCTGACAGGTTCTAACCATCTACATTTTTGGAGGTGCATCCATACGCGTTTTTATTTTTTAAGCTCTTAGGCAGAAAGTGTAAGACTTAGAAGCTGGCCTTGAGGGGACCCCCCCCCATTGTATTTTATGGGTCTCGGAGGACTGCTCATTAACAACGACCTTCATGGACCTACTAATTTGGAAGGACTTCATAATTAAGAAAACTCTTCAGGCTAGAAAGCTTGTGTAGCAACCTCCTATTTAGAAAGCAATCATGCTGTCCAATCTTCTATACGCTGCTGAATCTTTTCATATACCGGTAACATCTATGCCTACTCGAACTACCTATACCTCTGCAGAGTTTCTAATATAAATCCAATGAGGTTCCTTGCTTTGAACGTCTGTTAGGCCTCGAGGAACCCCAGGCCTCGAGTGGAATTCATATGTATGATCCATCTCTGGAAAATTGGTCGGTTTCCAGTACCGAACCAGAAAGTATCTGGTACCTCCGATCATGTTCTGCTTTTACAAGAGTCTATTCAAACAAACAAAAAAATGTTGTATTAACTGCCATATCTGGAATAATAGCGGTTACATTGATCTTTTTGTCAACTTTAAAATGTGGGAGGTAGTTCTGCCGCACACTGTATAAAAGACAACTGCCAACGTGACGAGGATGGAGAAAGATTGTCCTCCAACAGCCTCCTTTCTGGAGAACAAATCTCTGTGGTCTCGCTGATTAAATACACGGACTCGCTGAAACGGACTCCCGTCTCCTATGAATTTAACCACTGTTTCTGAGAAAAAGGGACACCCGACAGTGCGACAGGGAGGCAGAAGATCTATTAGAGAACCTCCTTCGCTGAAGCAAGTTGCAGAAAAAGAGCAATAGAAAAAAAAAACAGTGTCAACTTTGTCGGCTGACGAACATTCACATTTTGAAAAAGCATAGCCCCTCCGATTGAGTCTCCCTCGCCACAGAATTTGTGAAAAATATCGGACACCTTTTCCAAATGAAATGAAAGAATGTCTACTCGTCATTTTGAAGGTACGAAACTAAAATAACTCCTACAAAAGGTTGTGAAGGAAAGCGAGAAGAAAGGTGCAAGAGTCAATTGAAAAAATGACAGAATACATGGTTGTTAGCAAAAAGGAACGACCCAAGATGCAAATTACACATTGGGGATACCAAAATCAAACAAGTACAACAATTGAAATATCTGGGAAGTATTTTAACAGAGGATGGAAAGAACGACACAGAAATCCGAGGACGCGTTGGGATAGCGAAAAATGCCTTTCAAACGCTAAGCAAAGTATTAAGAAAGAGAACAAAATTGTTAGAAACAAAGAAAAGTGTACTGGACTGTAACGTAATATCTATTTGGCAGTGAATGCTGGACAATCTCCTCACGGATGAAGAACAGACTTGAAACAACAGAAATATGGCTCTACAGAAGGATACTGAGAATACCATGGACTGAATATGTGAGCAAGTTTTAGGGAAAATGGAAACAAAATGGACACTTCTACTTAACACCATAACATTTTAGCGCAATAAACAAAGAAAAGAGTACTGGACCGTTACGTAATATATGTCTTCCAATATGGCCGTGAATACTGGACAAGCTGCTCAAAGTGAAAGAAGAAACTTGAAGCAACAGAAATGTGATTCTACAAAAGGATGTTGAGGGTATCATGGACCGAAAATAAGAACAACGACGAAGGTTTAAAGTAAATGGAAACAAACAAAAAACTTATACTTAACATCAGAAAGAGGAAGTTGAAATTTCTAGAGCATATAACGAGGATAGAGGGCTTAGAAAATGTAATACACGCAGATCAGATTGAAGGCAAGAACGACAGACGAAAAAAAAACGCATAACCTACCTAACGGCCTGAGTAAATGGATGGCGGAACAAGATTTAAGGGAGATACCAAAAAGACGAATTTTTTTAGAGCTACAAAAGACAAGAAATAGTGGAGAGCCATGATCGCCAACGCCCTGAAGGAACACGGCACATAGTTCATTGAACTAACTGCAACTCAATCAGGCATTATCAATATTTAATAGCACAAATTAAATAGGAGTGTCTTTTACTAGTCGTCTGCTTCCGTGTTGGCGCGACACATGAAAATGCTTAGGAGATGAATGGGGTAATCGTGTAAGGAAAGTTTATGTTAACAGGTTAGGTCAATGCTGAAAAACATTTCTTTCGGTTTTGCAAAGTCACTTAATGCGGCCACATACAGATAAACGTCTATGAGCAAATTTTATGACATTAAATTGGGGTTATATAAAGAATGAAATGTTAATTTGAAACTAAGAGAGGAACGAAATGGTTTTAAAATTTGAAACTAAGAGAGGAACGAAATAGTTTTTAAAAAATACTATATAGATGAGGTTAAGTGTAAAAAAAAAGGACCCTATTTAAAAAAATACTCATCCAAAGATGAATTATATTTAAAAAATAATGTATATTTAAATAAATTAAAAAAATTGAAAATAACTTACATTTAGATAATTAATATTAAAATTATATTTTTAAGAATTATAATTAATAAAAAAAATTGGTTATATTAAAGAATAAAAATATTTAAAAATAAAAATATAATGATTTTTTGTCTTTTTCTTTTAGATTTAAAAATTTAAGTCTTTGGCAATTTCAACCATGGAAAGATTAGCAATCAAACAACGTGTTAAAGTTATCGAAGCCTATTACAAAAATTGACGTTCAAACAGAAATGCAATGAGAAGTTCCTAAGTCGCATCATCTCTCGAAACAGCGAAGTCAATTGGCCACCACGATCGTGCGACTTGACGCCTTTAGATTTCTTCCTTTGGGGTCATCTCAAAAGTAAGGTCTATGCCAACAAGCCAACAACAATTCAACAGCTGAAGGATGAGATAATAAGACATATTGGTGAGATCCATGAGTAACTATGCAGAGACGTCATCAAAAATATTGACCATCGAGTGGCGGTGTGACGCCGAAGCCTTGGCGGACATTTGGGCGATATTATTTTTCACACAGAATTGCCATGAATTAAATAACATGATCCAATAGAGAAATAAATACATTTTCACCACTGATTTATTTACTGTTGACTTTGATCCGTCTTAAATGAAACCCCCTATACTTTATTATACTACTGTATTTCTCTATAGTAACTTTATTAGCTGCCTTATTAGGAAATCTGTGATTCAAGTGAAAGAAGGCAGTGCATGCAAAAAAAACAGGTAATATTGAGGAATTGTGAGAGTTTTGACAAGAAGAATGGTCAAAAATCGGCACTCACTACTGCCAGAATCTTCTTAAAAATTATAGAAAAAACTGATTGACATTGTAACCTCAAAAAGATCAATCACCAAATATTAAATGTGAGGGCATATATATATATATATATATATATATATATATATATATATATATATATATATATATATATATATATATATATATATATAAGTAAACCTTGCATACAAAATAAACAGTAATTTTAAAATCATAGTTTTTATCTGCTGTGCCTTACCGCTCAGCTACGGAGAACGCAGCAACAAGCAAGGTTAAGATTCTGTTTTCCCTTTTTACGAAAGTGTATCTACTTCACCCAGTTTATTTTCTCGAAAGATTCATATTTGCTCAGTTTCATATTCGTTATTAATAAACATTTTATGCCAACGCGTTATTTTTTTTCTGGAACTTTCTCAAAGGCAAATTTTATTTAGTAAATGGTATTTCTGTACTGAAAAACGCGGAGAAAAATAAAATGACATTAAATTTTCCAATTTTGAATTATAGAATGCTGTCTAAAATATTCTAAATACATACTGTATAAGGGAGTGTTAAACTATGGAAGACGCTAAGTTACGTAATTTTTCAACGTATTAAACAAAAGTGAGTTTATTGCGTTTATTGATTTTTTTATTAATATTGACTTTTGTGATATTTTTCTTTATATCTGATATATATATATATATATATATATATATATATACAGTGTAACCCGGATATAAGACACCCTGATATAAGAGATACCCGGATATAAGAGCTATTTTCTCTGGTCCCAAATTAGAGCCATACTTACCTAAACAAAATAGACCAAACCCTGATATAAGAGAAACCCGGATATAAGATACTTATTCTCCAGTCCCCTACAACTCTCTTATATCCGGGTTACGCTATAGTGTAACCCCGGATATAAGAGAGTTGTCGGGATTGGAGAAGAAGTATCATATATCCGGGTTTCTCTTATATCAGGGTTTGGTCTATTATATATGCATTAACACAGGCTCTAATTTGGGACCAGAGAAAATCGCTCTTATACCCGGGTTTCTCTTATATCCGGGTCTCTTTTATCCGGGTTACACTGTATATATATATGTGTGTGTGTGTGTGTGTGCAAATATATACAAAAGAAGGAAAGAACCGTTAGGTTAATAATCCGAAGTTCTTTAGTACTTTTGTATTTATTTTTAAAAAACAGTGGTCAATACATAAGTAGAGACTAAATTACAATTATTTTTTTTAAAAAAAATATGATTCCATCGCTACATAAGAGTTCTCGTGTTTCAAAAACAGAATAATTAAATTGAAATTTTTAGCTTATGCTTTTTAAACATGAGAACTCTTATGTAGCAATGGAATCATATTTTTTTTTAAATAATCATATATATATATATATATATATATATATATATATATATATATATATATACAGTGTAACCCGGATATAAGAGAGTTGTCGGGACCGGAGAAGTATCTTATATCCGGGTTTCTCTTATATCCGGGTCTCTTATATCCGGGTTATACTGTATATATACAGTGTAACCCGGATATAAGAGAGTTGTCGAGACCGATGAATAAGTCTCTTATATCCTGGTTTCTCTTATATCCGGGTTTGGTCTATTTTGTTTTATGAACACGGGCTCTAATTTGGGACCAGAGAAAATCTCTCTTATACCCGGTTTCTCTTATATCCGGTTTCTCTTATATCCGGGTTACACTGTATATATATATATATATATTCTGCGTATACGTTGTTTTTAAGTAGATGCTCTGTTTTTAATTAAACAATATTAATTACATTTACCGGCCTGAAGGTTCGAGAAATTTCGTTGGGAAAAAGCTCCCTTCCGAACCTGTAAATTCTTATTTTCAAGTTTTAGTTTTCAAACCATTTCGAATCCATTAATGAAATTTTGTACGAATAAATCTATTTCAATATTTATACGTATTTTCTCATGTCTCTTCGCTGAAAAATAGTTACGTTCAATAACTGTGTAAAAAGTCAAGGATCGACTTTTTACACTGTATCGATATTATGAAAAGGGCAGCCCTTCTAAATCGATAAAAAAATTCAATATTTTTCGATTCTACCAACTGTTGTGACGTAAAGAAATTTTATAGGATGCCAACCTATAATAATATTCCCCGAAAATATTTTCTCATTTTTTGTTTTACAAGTCTTTTTAAGTAAATTAAATTAAAAATGAAATTACTGTGAGAAAAGCAGTATTTTCATCAAGTGTAAAATTAAAAAAAAAAAAAAAAAAATCTGAAGTAATCTCCCTTGAAATATTTTGATGTGACTTGTCTCCCTTAGATAGTTCAATCTTGAATTAGTTTGATGGAAAGCGGCCGGATGGCATTACCATCTTCCCTTTTAAAATGGGTAAGTCGTTGATTTGGGATGCGACCTGTGCAGATACATTTTCGGCCGGTAATTTGATCAGGTCCGCGGTTGAGCCGGGGTTCGTCGCCCGAGACGCAGAGATAAAAAAAATAGCTAAATATTCTTCTCTTGCTGATAGATTTTTTTTTTACTCCTGTGGCAGTGGAGACTTCAGGGGTTATTGGCCCTCGTTCGATGGCGTTCCTTCGGAGGATTGGCGCGATTGCGTCTCGATTAAGGAACGAGCCTCGCGAAACGGAGTGGCTCTTGCAGCGTGTCTCACTGGCGACGGTTCGAGGTAATGCTTTCTCCATCATAGCGGCTGGCAGAGGATAGAAAAAATTGTTTATAGTTACGTTGTTCTGGAATTGTCATCATTGTTCGACTGAAATTGCTTTGTTTCAATGACTTTTGTTTTGTTAATATTAATTACTTTATACCCATTATTATTAAAAAAAAAATCGGCTTCCAAAATTTAAAAAAAAAAATTCTTAGCAATGTTGGGACTCGGCGCTTTTTCTCAGAAATAGAAACTTGACAAAGGTTTGAAAAATGCTGTTACAAAGTGTTCAAATAGTCAAGATTAAATAAAATTAATGAATTCTATTGAAAAATTATCTATGAAAATGGATTTTATTCGGATCTTTTCTGTTAATTCACCCCAAATATTGTAAAGTTACTTTTCGCAAATATTAATTCACCCCAAGAAATTATGAATTTTAAATCAATGTTTGTTTTTTTTATTTTTTGGCACTCCTTTGAAATTATAAATTTTAAATCAAAATTTGTTTATCTTACCTCGCAACAACTCCAACCCTCAGAATGAAAAATTACCAAAAGATTATTGACATTTCGAGGTAAAGGAATTTCTTACAATTTAAAAAAAAAAAGGTTTGGAAATTTTTATTGACGGAAATTTAACATATAAAGTGTGAGAAGACATCTTTCAATGACTTCGGTGGTGAGATAAGTTCTATTGAAGTTTTGAGTGTTTTTTGGAAATTTTTATTGGAAGAAATTTAACATGTAAGTGTGAGAAGAGGTCTTTCAATGACTTCGGTGGTGAGATATGTTCTTTTGATGGCTTGAGTCGGTTGCGCCTATGGACGAGACAGTCGGTAAATTTGTTGCCGCGCTTTGTCATGGAATTTGGAAGCTGAAACCGAGTCCTTTGTATCAGAAGATTTTGTCTTCAGTCAGAATTTTATCCTCGGACGATAAAGACGTGTTTATTCTGGCTCCGTGGTGAACTACTCTAGTTTGTCACGTATATTAGTGTCACCTTAAATAATTCGAATTACAGTATCGAATTATTTGCCTTTAAAGATTATAGAATTAATATTTATTTAGCTTTTAATAGCTATATTGCTGATTTTATTTAGTGATGGGAACAGGGGAGTGTGTGAGTTTTGCATCGAAGGGCTTTGTTGGAAAATTTAATTGGCTTCGGTAGAAATCCGTAGCTAAGATTTGTTTATACAATGTAACCCGGATATAAGAGAGTTGTCGGGACCGGATAAGGAGTCTCTTATATCCGGGTTTCTCTTATATCCGGGTTTGGTCTATTTTGTTTAGGTAAGTATGTCTCTAATTTGGGACCAGAGAAAATCTCTCTTATATCAAGGTTTCTCATATATCCGGGGGGGGGGGTCTCTTATATCCGGGTTGCACTGTATTTGAAAAACTTTGAAGAGAAGATTTGTTAAGCTTCGGTAGAATTCCGTAGCTAAGTTTTGTTTAAATATGTGAAATTTTAGAAGGGAAGAGTTTATTGGCTTCGGTAGAATTCCGTAGCTAAGATTTGTTTATATTTGAGAATCTTTGAAGAAAAGATTTCGTGAGCTTCGGTAGAATTCCGTAGCTAAGATTTGTGAAATTTGGAAGAAAAGATCTTGTTAGCTTCGGTAGAATTCCGAAGCTAAAAGAAGTAATTTTATTCCCTAGAAGGGGAATTATTTCATTTGATTTATTTGTTTGTTGATTCGGAGAATCAACGTTTCTATTTGTTTGGCAGAGTCATTCGATGCAGGGAATTCTGCCCTATTCACGTTCTTTATTAAAATAAGATTTATAAGAATTCCAAAGCTAAAGTTTTAAAATATTTTGAAAGATATTCTTCATGGAATAAGATTTTAAGATCCTAGACTAGGTTAGGGTTTGTATTTTACAATTTACCCTTTCAGCTCCAGAGGAAGTGAAAAAGAGTTTCAAAGAAAGAAAAGAAAATATTTGAAGAAAGAAGAAACACAATAGAAATTGAATTGATTGTAAAAAAAAAAAAAGAAAATGCTTTAACAATATTGTTTGTTGTAAAGAAAAAGTTGAAAGATGTTTGCGTTGTCTGCTGGCTGACAACATTGTTTTGTAAGTAAAAATCCTTTTGTTCATTTTTGTTTGTTACCCACGTAGCATATGGACCAATATGTATGTAATTATGATTTGTTGAAATAAATATTTAATCTGTGAACACTAACGGTATAGTTGTTTATAAGATCGTCTGCTTCATTGAGTGGGTTTGTTGTTGATTTCCTTTGAAGAAGCCGAGAAAGAAATCGGGAGTTTAGTCCTGTGTGTTATTAGTGTATTAAATTGTAATTTAAATACAGTGTAACCCGGATATAAGAGAGTTGTCGGGCCCGGAGAAGAAGTCTCTTATATCCGGGTTTGGTCTATTTTGTTTAGGTGAGTATGGCTCTAATTTGGGACCAGATAAAATCTCGCTTATATCTGAGTTTCTCTTATATCCGGGTCTCTTATATCCGGGTTACACTGTATATTACTTTAAGATCGTATACGGGTAAAATTTAAATTTGATTGAGAATTTAATTTTTCATTTAAATTTTGGTCTTTGACATCACCCTTCACACTGACGCACAGGAGACACTATCTCTCTCTCTAGAAAAACTTTATTTTTTCTCCACTTTATTTCTTCTTCAATTTTTATTTTTTCTACAAAGGAGTAAAAAAAATGTTTTTAACTTATTTATCGGAGTGAGCACGGACGTTGTCACCACAATTAGAAATAGCGAACCCAAGTCGCCTATATTTTGAATGATCGCCAAGGGCCAACCCGACCGAAGTTATATGGAAGAGACTCTGGGAGGATTTGGTGTGAATTTTAGTAAATATAAATTCTTTTTATTTTGGGGTGAATTAATATTTTGGACTGAATTTACAGAAAAGATTCTGTTATGTACAGGAAAAAAAGTTTAATGAAAACTGTTTCAGACAGTAACATTTCAATTTTTAATTGACATCCCCAGAAGCTTGCAAATCAGAGATGGAAGATTGCATGAAAACTCATCAAAAATCAAAAAGAGAAAATGTTTTACTGCAGTTTATAAGGAAAAAGACAATCACATGTAATTTCACACACACATATATATATAGATGAAATATATAAAGTCCGACAATTATTTTAAGACATTTTTGTTTATACGTTCTTTTTATAGATACAAATATTTAAGTAAATTGCTATGTTTATGATAAACAGTATTAACGACCTGAATGTTCGAGAAATTTTCATAGAAAATATGCGTCCTCCGACAGGAATCGAACCTGTATCCTATACGGAACCGTCATAGACTGACATGCTTTTACCGATTGAGCCACAGAGGAACGTTTCGGTTAGCAAGGTCGATAGAGAATTGTAGTTTAAAAACAGTAAAATCGAACAGAACATTTACTTAAATATTTGTATCTATAAAAAGAACGTATAAACATAAAAAATGTCTTAAAATAAAATACGTTGTTTTTTTTTCTTCGTTTTTTTATCCAGTTCCTAATGAATCACAATCCGAGTACACAAGCGAAAATACAACTCGATTGAAACTGTGTATAGACCGAATTATTAGTAAAAATAAGGGTAAAAAATTGTATTTGCTGATCAATAAAGGCGCATGTTGAGCAGGGCATTTTTAGACAGTCTGGACACTAAGTAGCAAAGGTTAACGATGTATAGCTAGAGTGGAGTAGAACCCCATATATGCCCCTGTTGAACATACAATTTTCAATGCTCGTAAAAATAAAATTTCGTCGTTATCTATTTTTATTCAGCGTTAGTAGTCGGGGATTTTGTACCTTAGAAAAAGACAACACTCCCTTCCGATTCCATGCTTTCCGGCAAATTTTGATCTTCAAAAAATTAAATGCAATGTCAATCGTTATCGATTGTCTTCAAGCAGGGCAGGCGAGTCTTACTCACGAAACTCCCGGCCAGGGGTTGGCGTTTTTTTGGTCCCCGTTGTGGCCTCTGTCATTTTTTTCTGCACTGTTTTATGGCCACCCGCCATTATTTAAATTATTTTTAAACTGACGTTACATTGTCAGTCATTAACTAATATTATACATCGTGTATCTGCATGGTCGGTGCGTACTACACAGGAAGACAAAGTTGGAACCCCAAAAGGGCTAGATTCAGCAGTTTTTACTTTTTTCTACCTAAGTTATATTGTCAATCATCAACTATAATAATCGACAGGGTCTGCGCTTACTACGCTGAACCTCTCAAACATGCGGGGACCCCATGCCTACTGGGGAGGGGGCAGAAGTGCTAATTTCAATAGCGCTTATTTTTTTCAAATTGTAATTTTCTTTTTGAACAGTTCATTTAAACCACTTAAGAGCTAAAATCATTTTTTATTCCATGATCATCCACTAAGAAGGATCTCTGATTTTTTTTTACTAATAGTAATACTAACCGGAAATCCACGGCGAGTAATTAAAATAAAATTTCTAGTCCCTATTTTTTTACAATTCTAGAAACATAAAACCCAGGAAATGAGCGCTTAAAAAATAAAAATGTTTAAATATTTCAACACACGAAGAATTTTCCCGAAAACTGAAATACTGTTTTTAAAACAAGTTTTTAAGACAATCCCGTTTGTGTTGTGTTGCAATCTTTGTAAAACTTCTTTCTTTTTTTTCCAGCGGAGATTCCTTGGCGATTGATCTTTATGGAAACGTAAAAAATTATGATAGAAACATTTTTTTTTTCGAGTAAAATTTAGTCATCGAAATATTGATAGTTATTACAAAAAGAATGAAACCTTCTCGGATTTTTTAAATAAAAAACCTATTCATTATAAAAGTAAATGTTTAATGAATATGTACTGAAATTTTCATTTAAATTGAATAATTTCCTTATTTTTGGTAAATTAAAAAAGCGCTACCCTCAAATTTTTTAGAGAAACAATATTTCCCTCTCCGCAGCTTTATGAAAATTAACAAGTTCGATTGGGATCTTTAGATTTGACTAGCAGCTAGTCTATGAAAAAAATTAATTTCGAATCGAAAACTTGTAGAAAACAACGATAATTCAAAGATGATAAGGAAACGGAAACCATAATCGACTAAGTCAGGGGTCGACAACTCATTCGACCCCGCGGGCCGCCGGATCGTGTTATAATGACGGGTCGCGGGCCGGACGAAGGCCATTAATGAAAAATTAAGGAAAATTACATATGCAGACCCCTGTCAACATAAATATTTAAAACCATAATGAAAATAAACATTGAGAAATCAGAAAAACAAGAAAATCGAAAATGAAAAAACACCTAACAAAAATTACTTTTCCTCAAGGAACGTCAAAATACTTCAAAGTGAAAAAAAAAATCAACCGAAGTGAAATGGATGAAATTATGACGTGTAGGTTTGAAACTGTTATTGAAAATTGTTCCACAAACGAACCGCACACACACACACATCAAACAAAAACGAAGCGCATATACCCATACATACGAGTACAAATAGTTGCAAACATATACACTTACGTACGTACACAGGCGGTATCATCCACACATTCATGAGGCATGTATGTATAATGCGTGTATGTTTAACTGTCTTTAGATTTCTGCTACCTCACATGTCAGTCCCTCCCTGGCCTCTTTCAGTTTAGCGTTCCTTTCGCTTCTGTTATCTTTTAATGTAGCAAAGGGTCATAACAAATATGTATCCATTATTTGACATTAAACGTAGGCAACGCAACTTGGTAAAATAAGTCTCATGAAAGATAACTGGCAGATGGTCTAATATAGTTTATAACTGGCAGATAGTCTAATATTTTTAGTGCACTGAGATTATTAAAAATAGAATCATTGGTAATCAGGCTCGCGGGCCGGTCAAAATGTTTTCGCGGGCCGATTCGGCCCGCTGGCCCGTAGGTTGCCGACACTTGGTCTAAGTCGTGTATTGATATAACATCTTTAAGAAATGAATTTCATTTTTGAGTTAGTTCCCTTGTATATACAACATCAAAGTATATAATAATTTAATGAACAAAACCTGAAGGTTATCTCCCCTACATTTAATCTCTCTCTCTCTCTCACTCACTCTCACTCTCTCTCTCGATATATATATATATATATATATATATATATATATATATATATATATATATATATATATATATATTGATGCATGTTTCATTAAATAATATAGACAAGTTTTGTCTATTTATTTTAAGTAAATTCTTTTCATATTGTCTGATAAGCTTAATAACATTATCATTAAACAATGAAAGAAAATCACAATATTGATACATATTTTTAATCCTATCTAAACTTTCGGCTTACATAAGCCATTATCAAAGATGACAATATATTAAACAATACACGGACAAAACAAAAATGATAGGCTGTTTATGTTTACATGGAAGATTTCGAGACGTTGGAAACGAAAATCGTACCGCAGCTCATGACGTCACACATGAGCACGTGAGAGTGTAAACGAGGAGTATGGGAAGCCGTTGGTATAAATCAATGGCTTCTGTTATAAATTATAGGCATTTACGAATATTTGTGGAGATTTCATAGTTTATTTTGTTCAGGTTAGGTTTCAACTGTTTTATGTATATAGCTTAAAGAATTTTTAGTTTTTTTTTTTATTGTTTTCATGTTTAAGTATAGTTGTGTTTTCAACAAGGATTTTCCGGAATTGTGTATGCGGCCAGGCATGTTGTTTTAAATGCCTAAAAACGTTAGAGTTATCATTCAAATGTAGTGTCAAGTGTTATATATATATATATATATATATATATATATATATATATATATAGGAATGTGTAGGATAAAAAATCTACATACACGTATATATAAATATATTTCTTCCTCGGGTATTATAAACAGTGTGCTCAATGTTATGAAGCAGAGCTATAAGTATATATTTGTGAATATGTATAATTTCCAATATCAATAGAACGACTCGGAGTTTCATGCAGTTCTTGCAATCTTCAGAACATGGACTGGAATAGAAAAATATGTATCCCAAAAGTTAATCACGGAGAAATAAAAATGGTTTTGTTAGAAACAAAGAAAAAAAGGGATGCACTGTAATATGTAATATCACATCTCTTGTATGACAGTGATGGACATTTTCTCCACAGATGAAGAGAAAGATATGGTTCTACACTTAGAATATCATGGACGAATCTGCTGTGGATTCCGGGAATGGAATCCTGCACAAATAAATAAACAACGCCAGTAATTGAGATAGAAAAATAAGTGTATTAAACGTAAGAATACAGACTTGAAGTGAAGATTAGTAGTCCAGGAATGCGGGTTAGTAGAAAGTATATATACAAGTCTCTGTAAGTGAAGCCGTAATTCTCTCTCTCTCTCTCTCTCTCTCTCTCTCTCTCTCTCTCTCTCTCTCTCTCTCTCTCTCTCTCTCTCTCTGTGAACACCCTGTCTCTGTCTCCGTATCTCTCACCCTGACTCAACGTATCTCAACCTGCAGGTATTCTCTCTGTCAGTATAAGTATACTTTGGCCGAGTCCATCTTGTGTAAAAGGGGTCTGCTCCACAACAGAATGATAATCACCTGATGATGACCAGAGAGTATTTGGTCGGAACGTTGTGTCTATAACAATGTCTATATCAACCAAGATGAGAACAATAATTAGAAATATAAGAATACTGACAACTACTCATCTCAGAAATGAAATAATGAAAATAGACAATTATAATCACAATCAGATAGCGAGAGTTGAAATGTTTTGAACATATAATGAGAAAGGAAGGAAGGCTTTAAAAATTTGACTTTCACACAGCATATCGAAGGCAACAGAGACTGGCGGAAGCAGCAGGCCAACTAGCTGATGAGCTTATGTGAATAGGTGACGGAACGATGTATGGGAGCGGTGGTAAAAAGACAAAAGGATAGGGAGTTGTGGTGAGCCATAAATCGCCCACGACGCATAGAAGAAAATCTCATCTGGTAGCTACTTTCTACAAGATGAATTATTGTTTATGCAGCTTGAGAACAGCTTCCTACTGAAATTGCTGCCAATTGAATGCTACTTGTACCGGATACCAGGACGTTCTCAGTGTCACCAGAAGAGAATGTGCTCCGTCATGGGTGACAGATTTTACTATGCACAGTGCCTCTTCATGAATCCGAAACCCCAACACCTGTTTCAACTAACTTAATGTCTGTCGAGTACTTTGGATTCTTTCGGGGATCATTTATCAGAGACTAGCAGCCATAGCCAGCTGGTCGATCAGAAAAAGCGTTCAATTAGAATGGAGCAAAAACAGCATCATGTTTAGATATAACAGAGTCTATCTTTTTCAATTACTTTAAAGTACTTTCATTAAAAAAACATTTTGAATTAATGCTGTTACTGATATAACAGAAGTGGGCTGTATTTAATAAATCGAAGTTAGCCGTGGATATGAAGGGGTAAAACAGGCAACATGAAGACCCACTTCAGACCACAATTATTTGGGAGTTTTTGAAATTCAATTTGTCAGTGTGCTACCAGGGATGTAAAAAGGATACATTTATAAACCAATTGTTAAGTTTGATGAAAATTCGTTGAAAGATCAACGAAAAAATAAGAAAGAAACCAGTAAAATCGCCATTTTTCGCTATTTACGCGGGTTTTCACAATATGGGTGGACTCAATTATCAAAATAAATGACTGATAAGCAATCAATTATTTATTGTTGGCTACAACTGAGTGAAGTTTGTATTAGATTGCTTGAAAATTGAAAGAGTTTTTAGTTTAAAATTTGTGTTGAAATCGATTTGTGTTGAAATCTATCATTTGTTTTTCGTGATTTTTCGCTAAACGCAGTAGCGTAGACATAAAAATGAGGTATCGCTGGGCTCATGATGTAAGTAACCTTCATACCGAGTTTGAACGAAATCGGAGGATAAAAAGCTGAATTTATCGATTTTGATCGGTTTTATTGATTATTGATTTTTTGAAAAAATATCGATTTTTTTACGCTAAGAACCTATTTCTTACACTGTACAATGTATGTGCCAAGTTTGATCAAAATCGGTTGGATGGATATCGAGTGAAAAGGTATCACACAAACAGGCAGACAAAAAATCCACATTACGACCAAAAACGTTTGCGGTTTCTTTCTTCTTTTTAATATACACACTTTTCTCTCTTAGGGCATCCAAAAAATATACTGTTTAACTTCGTCATCATTTTGAATATTTATAAACAAGCATTTAATTTCATTTACTATTTAATTTAAACCATTAATCTTCTTTGTAAGTCAATAAATATTAATATTTCTTAATTATATATATATATATATATATATATATATATATATATATATATATATATATATCCACAAACACAGAGACATTATATATGCATATGTACACTTATATAAAGATTCAGATAAAATATATTTGTAAAAGAGGAATATGAATAATAAAAAAAGGAAAACTTATCTTAGTCGACTCGTTTTGCCATCTGAGGGATTTTATCAAGACAAATATACTTGTCTACAAATGCTTGTTACAAAATAAAATACTCGCATTTGCTTTAATAATGTCTTTCCCTTTGTTTTCATGCATTTATTTATATTTGGTATATATATATATATATATATATATATATATATATATATATATATATATATATATATATTACACTATTACATTAGAACATGTAAGTTACTACAAAATTGTACATTTTGTTTCGACTTTTAATTAACAACGTCCCATCAGATATACAGTGTAACCCGGATATAAGAGAGTTGTCGGGAGGGGAGACAAAGTATCTTATATCCGGGTTTCTCTTATATCCGGGTTTGGTCTATTATATATACATTAACACAGGCTCTAATTTGGGACCAGAGAAAATCTATCTTATATCCGGGCTTTTCTTATATCCGGGTCTCTTATATCCGGGTTACACTGTATATATATATATATATATATATATATATATATATATATATATATATATATATATTAGTTTACTAAAAACTAGGTAATCCGTATGGGTAGACCCAAGGAGGATAAAATCCAGAGAGCTCAATGTAAATCAGAGCTAATAATTTGAATAAAAACAGATTACTTTAAGGTTCCATATAATATATTATTTCACCACAGCCCTTTTAAAGGATAGTGGATCCTCAGATTTATTTCCAAATGCTGAAATGAAAAAATGAAAATAAATTTACACATTTATGACGGGCAATAATAAGGAAATTAACGAAGTGGGAGCAGTGTAGTGGTTAGAGAGACAGCATTGAGTTAGATGTAACATTTCTATTGTTTCAAATTTAAATTTTCGCTGAAATCTAGACATTGACACGTTAAATCTGTTAACGGAAGTTATATCTTGATATGGGAGTGGGATAGAATAAAAGAAAGAGAGAAAAAAGAGAAAGAGGTTGTGATAAAGTGTCATTAACTTCCATTGGAATAGGCGTTGTTTTTTTCTTTACTTTGAGATTTCGTAATTTTTTTTGTTTAAACAGTCTAAGCAATTTAATTATATGTTAAAGTTTTTTAAAAAAAACTTTATTACGAACATTTTGGGGATTTAATGTGAAATAGTCGATTAAAAAATATTTATAGAATTTACATTAAAACACTAAAACCTTTTTCTCAAATATAAGTTTACATCTAGTAGTAAAGGATTATTAAGGTGATATCTCTATCAGTTTGAATTTTATTTATGTGTTTGATTAGTGACTATTTTTACATTGGTAAATTCTATTACTTAAAATTTAGTATTAATTTAATATGGAGTGGCATTTTAACGCAATATTAGAGATCATGCTCCATCATATATTGTAAACATATCTATGTAAATTTCATACACATACGATCTTTCACATTTGCAGTCACTTATACAGGTACACGTGTGTTGACATACATGGGCAATTTCATATATCTTCTCAGATGTTTTCGTATACTTCCACATATATATATATATATATATATATATATATATATATATATATATATATATATATATATATATATATATATATATATATAGGGGTGTAACTAGATTTCCCTAAAAAATCTTCTCTAAGAAAGAAATTAGGTAATGACTTTAGTATTCAATCATCAAAAATCTAAATATTTTATCATTAATAATGATTATTAAAGCGTAATTCATTTAAGAAAACAATATTGTAAGTATTGTAAGTGGGTAAAATATCAATAACATACTTGTCTTTTTTCTCTTAAACATTTTTACATACACCCATACATATACACACACATATATATACACACATAGGCACCTATTTACCCACACACATATATATATATGAAGAAATATAGTCTTAAAGTGTGCTATATTTATGGGATAAAGTGCTCAATATCAGAGATAGAGCATGTGTAAATATAAAAGTGAACATAGAAGTCAACACTTAGAGGCGACAGTCTGTTTCATGCTAGATGCAATCGTCAGGCAACTATTTGTTGCAACTAGTAGTTGCTAGATGCAATAGTTGCTAGATGCAATCGTCAGGCAACTATGTGTTGCAACTAGTAGTTGCCTGACAATTGCATTTAGCATGAAACAGACTGTCGCCTCTAAGTGTTGACTTCTATGTTCACTTTTATATATATATATATATATATATATATATATATATATATATATGTGTGTGTGTGTGTGTGTGTGTGTGAATAAAGTCTTAAGATGTGCTATATTTATGGGATAAAGTGCTCAATATCAGAGATAGAGCGTGTGTAAATATAAAAGTGAACATAGAAGTCAACACTTAGAGGCGACAGTCTGTTTCATGCTAGATGCAGGCCTGACGATTGCATCTAGCATGAAACAGACTGTCGCCTCTAAGTGTTGACTTCTATGTTCACTTTAATATTTACATATATATATATATATATATATATATATATATACAGTGTAACCCGGATATAAGAGAGTTATCGGGACCGGAGAAGAAGTCTCATATCCGGGTTTCTCTTATATCCGGGTTTGGTCTATTATATATACATTAACACAGGCTCTAATTTGGGACCATAGACAATCTCTCTTATATCCGGGTTTCTCTTATATCCGGGTTTGGTCTATTATATATACATTAACACAGGCTCTAATTTGGGACCAGAGACATTCTCTCTTATATCCGGGTTTCTCTTATATCCGGGTTTGGTCTATTATATATACATTAACACAGGCTCTAATTTGGGACCAGAGACAATCTCTCTTATATCCGGGTTTCTCTTATATCCGGGTTTGGTCTATTATATATACATTAACACAGGCTCTAATTTGGGACCAGCCTGTGTTAATAAAACAAAATAGACCAAACCCGGATATAAGATAAACCCGGATATAAGAGACTTCTCCGGTCCCGACAACTCTCTTATATCCGGGTTACACTAATGTGACTATACAATGACATACATACATATGAACGGGAGACGCTCGGAATTTTTAATTTTGAAAATATTTGGAAATAAATATTTGAAACTTACTTTGGAGACTGTTTTTGCTGCTGGCTTTCTATCATTATTTCTTAAGGAAATTTAACATTACTAAATTTATTACGAAAAAAAAGTTACAGTGAATCAACGCTAAACGAGGAAGTACTATTTTGGAAATTTTTATTGACGGAAATTTAACATATAAGTGTGAGAAGACATTTTTCAATGACTTCGGTGGTGAGATATGTTCTTTTGATGGCTTGAGTCGGTAGCGCCTATGGACGAGACAGTCGGTAAATTTGTTGCCGCGCTTTGTCATGGAATTTGGAAGCTGAAAGCGAGTCCTTTGTATCAGAAGATTTTGTCTTCAGTCAGAATTTTATCCTCGGACGATAAAGACGTGTTTATTCTGGCTCCGTGGTGAACTACTCTAGTTTGCCACATAGGGTTACCTTAAATAATTCGAATTAAAGTATCGAATTATTTGCCTTTAAAGATTATAGAATTAATATTTATTTAGCTTTTAATAGCTATATTACCGATTTTATTTATGGATGGGAACAGGGGAGTGTGAGTTTTCGCATCGAAGGGCTTTGTTGGAAAATTTAATATTGGCTTCGGTAGAAATCCGTAGCTAAGATTTGTTTATATTTGAAAAACTTTGAAGAGAAGATTTGTTCAGCTTCAGTAGAATTGCGTAGCTAAGTTTTGTTTATATTTGAGAATCTTTGAAGAAAAGATTTCGTGAACTTCGGTAGACTTCCGTAGCTAAGATTTGTGAAATTTGGAAGAAAAGATCTTGTTAGCTTCGGTAGAATTCCGAAGCTAAAAGAAGTAATTTTATTCCCTAGAAGGGGAATTATTTCATTTGATTTATTTGTTTGTTGATTCGGAGAATCAACGTTTCTATTTGTTTGGCAGAGTCATTCGATGCGGGGAATTCTGCCCCTATTCACGTTCTTTATTAAAATAAGATTTATAAGAATTCCAAAGCTAAAGTTTTAAAATATTTTGAAAGATATTCTTCATGGAATAAGATTTTAAGATCCTAGACTAGGTTAGGGTTTGTATTTTACAATTTACCCTTTCAGCTCCAGAGGAAGTGAAAAAGAGTTTCAAAGAAAGAAAAGAAAATATTTGAAGAAAGACAAAAGAAATTGATTTGATTGTAAAAAAAGAAAATGCTTTAACAATATTGTTTGTTGTAAAGAAAAAGTTGAAAGATGTTTGCGTTGTCTGCTTGCTGACAACATTGTTTTGTAAGTAAAAATCCTTTTGTTCATTTTTGTTTGTTACCCACTTAGCATATGGACCAATATGCATGTAATTATGATTTGTTGAAATAAATATTTAATCTGTGAACACTAACGGTATAGTTGTTTATAAGATTGTCTGCTTCATTGAGTGGGTTTGTTGTTGATTTCCTTTGAAGAAGCCGAGAAAGAAATCGGGAGTTTAGTCCTGTGTGTTATTAGTGTATTAAATTGTAATTTAAATATATTACTTTAAGATCGTATATGGGTAAAATTTAAATTTGATTGAAGTTAATTTTTCATTTAAATTTTGGTCTCTGACATCACCCTTCACACTGACGCACAGAAGACACTATATCTCTCAATAGAAAAAACTTTATTTTTTCTCCACTTTATTTCTTCTTCAATTTTATTTTTTCTACAATATTTTTTACCAAAAGGTATTGCTGGCAAGATTTTTTTCTTTAAAATGTATTGCTGGTAATAATGAATTGCTGGTAATAATTTTTTTAACAAAAAAAATTATTGCTGGTATTAAAACTTATTTTTATACTTTCATAGTGTTTTAACTCCAGTTTGTGGGTTAACTATTTGCCCATAGTTGGGACCTTAACAGGTGCTACCACCCCGGGTCAAGGTGAACCTGGGAACACCAGCAATTAAGAGGTGGCTCCACGCTCCTCAAACCTCCTGATCAGGACACGGAAGTAGTTTATCGTCTTACCCAGAACGCAACAATTCTGGTATTTTTTTTTTAATGACAGCCGATGTAACGAATGCAGTCAAACGGAATTTTCTTCTTTTTTTGTTTTTAATGAAATTATTTAAAACTTAACATTTTGCCCAGCTCGATAACACAACTCAATTCAAACACATTATGAAAATTTATATTCTGCAAAAAAAAATTTGTTTAATTTTATTATGATGACAATGCAAGCAGCTCTTAAGTCAACACTTAACCAGCGATACATTTTTGAAGAAAAAATATTACCAGAAATAGATTTTTAAAGGAAAAAATATTACCAGAAATAGATTTCTAACGGAAAAAAAATATTACCAGAAATAGATTTTTGAAGGAAAAATATTACCAGAAATAGATTTTTAAAGGAAAAAAATTTACCTGAAATAGATTTTGGAAGAATAAAAATTACTAGAAATAGATTTTTAAAGAAATAAATATTACCAGGAAAAGATTTTTGAAGAATAAAAATATTACCAGAAATAGATTTTTGAAGAAAAAAATATTACCAGAAATAGATTTTTAAAGGAAAAAAATTTACCTGAAATAGATTTTTGAAGAAAAAAATATTACCCAAAATAGATTTTTGTAGAAAAAAATATTACCAAAAATAAAAATTGTTGGCATTAAATAACCCATTGAGGTTGATATGCCATAAACCAAACCAAAGTACACCAAAAAATGTTTTATTGTTATGGAGAATTTTCCGCTCAACCATGACTGCTTCCTCATGAATATCTGCATAGAAAAAAAAACCAAGTTCCGTGATCATTTGCAGTTTCAGGCATCGGTCCAGGGAAGAATATTGTAAAGTGGACCTGGTCGAGAATTTTTCGACACCTGAAGGTGATGTTTTCTCATTTGGTTAAATTTTGGAATGTGATTTATGTCGAAGAGCTTTTTAGCCCACCCTCATATTTAGTGACATCAATAAGATCACAGACTAGCGACGACGAAAAAGAAAATAACACAACAAATGTATATTTTTCGATATAATATCCCTCCAATTCAGTGTTAAATTTGATAAACACATAAATCGAAATTTGAAAAAAAGACAAGTCCCTTCAGGACGTGGACGGTTATGGCTCTCCACCTGCGAACTGATTGTGAGAAAGGAATGTTTCCTGTAGCTTCTTTTCCCTGTGGATTGGACCTCAGAGTCACCCTTCTCCTAGACAGGTTGCCCAATCTGAGCTAATATTTTGCATAAAGAAATAGATTCAAGAATAAATGGAGTCATGTTTTTTTTTGTTTTTTTTTTTCTTTCAAAAATCTAATTCCGAAGTAAACGCAACTGTCTCGGCTGGAACTTGAACTCAGCGCTCCTCCGCCCCTAATTCCATTTGACGTGCTGATAACCATTACGCAACCCTCACAACTAGTAATAGTGGTAGCTTAGCAATAATCGTAATTATTATATTATGAACAGACGACATCAGCGTCGTCGTCGTCGTCGTAGTAGTAGTAGCGTCATTTGAAATGTCAGCGGAAAGGCCATTTGCAAATTAAAAAAAAACTAACCTTGTTCAATTTTTCTTTCCAGTGACATTGATACATATACTTGTATACGCACCTAAAGATGACGCGCACGCACATACATACATATATACAAACCCAGACAAAATCATTTGTATATACATATGTTATGTGTGTGTCTGCGTGTTTCATAATAATACTAACGCAAATCTATTACGTAAATTGCTCAAGTTTAACGCGTGTAAAATCGAGCAGATTTTTTAAAAATAAAGTGCTCAATATCAAAAACAGAGCAACAATATTTAAGATAAGGAAAAATCAAAAAGCTTATCTTAGGCTTAACTTTACGTTTCGTCGAGGCGAAAGAGATGTAGTTCTACAGAAGGATGCTAACGATATCATGGACCGAGCGTGTGAGCAACGATGAGATCTTAGAGAGGTTGCAAACAAGAAGGAAGCTTATACTTAACATCAGGAAGAGCCAGCTAAAGTTTCTGAGACACATAATGAGGAATGAGGGCCTGGAGAATCTGATACTTACGGGTCGAATAGAAGGAAAGACAGACAAGGCGTGACATACCTGGCGGACTTAAGCAAGTGGATGACAAAACGTGGTGTGAGGGAGGAAGCAAAGGGAAAGAACATGTTGAGAGCTGCAAAGGATAGAGGCAGGTGGAGGGCCATGATCGCCTACATCCTGAAAGGACATGGCACATAAAAAGGATCAGATAAATCTATCAAATTTATCTGTCACTGTTGAGCGGTGTATCTACGAAATTTTAAGTCTTTTATCTAAACAATATCTTATCGTATATACTCGTGTATAGTACGAATTTTCATTTTTTTTTTGCGCTGCGCTAAAATTAAGGTGTCGCACTATACAGAGGTAATTTTTCTGCTGGGTTAAAATTGATGCATTTTCGGTGACCGTAACGTGCCTGGTAGGCCTACATACAGAAAATAGTTTTTTTTTATTGAACTTTTATTAATTATAAAGGAATAGATTATTTACGATACAAAAAAAGGAAATAGTACATTTACTGAGCATTTATTAACTAAGAACAACCGAAGACTTGTTCTTCATCGTCTTCATTACCAAATAATGTCCCAATCTTCTGCTTGAACCTGACTTGACTACAATAAGACTACTAGCATTGCTCAGAAGCTGGGATCACATTATTCGCGAGCTATATGAAAAAAAAAATCCAAAGGTTGCATTATGCATGAAGTCGACTTATATACGAATATACACGGTAAAATGTGATGACTCACGGTCCAGAGAACTTTCCATGAAACTCAAATTAATATCTTAATACCTAGTTTTCCCCATATCCTTCGAAGTAATCACATACTTGTTGTTTGCATAATGGCTCTCGCAAGATATTGCTCACAAAGAACAGTAGTCCATATGTGTCCTTCAGGCTCACCGAAGAGATGGTATATTGAAAAGTTATTGGATCGACTCACTTCCCAATATACAATAGCCTCCCTTTATACGAAAGGGGTACACCACCACACTCCTGTGATACAGCAAATTGTATCGAGCATTGTGCTTTTTCTATACATACATACCCAGGCTATGGCAAGGATAATTTTATAATTAGATTAATAATAAAACTAATTAAAAAAATACAACAATTATAAGAATAAACTAATAAAAGTTATTCGACGGATAGAAGGTTCATTCTTACCCGAGATCATATTAGACACAATGAGAGATTAATAACAATAACTAATAATAACATGGGACAATTATAACAATAGACTGTAATAAAAGTTACGTGACGGATAGAAGATTCGTTCTTCCCGTAGATCTTATTAGGTACGATAATTTGTGTATTTTACCATAAAATAAATTGTGTATTTCGACATAAAATAGCGACTTCGTTTTTGATTCAATGATTTCTGTGTGGAATATTTCGATATCGTGAATTGATTGGAACAGTCGACCAGACCAAGAATAATCTGGGTCCAAACAAATGATAGAATGTCTGGAGAAAACAGTGTATGCAGAAGAACATCCCATTCCAACTCCAGGTCGTTTGTAGTGTCGCATTTGCAACAAGGAATCGGGCTTTTCTTGCAATAAAATTACCAGTAGAATTCCTTGCCCAGAAAAAAGGTGTTTTGTATTTTAATGTGTGTTTGTTTGTTTAGCGGCATATCAACTCCTCATGGGTCATTTAATGCCGAAATTTAATTTTCGAAAGAATTAGTAATTTTTTTTACAAAAATGTATTGCTCGTATTTTTTTTTAAATGCATTGCTGGTAATTTTTTTACAAAAAATGTATTGCTGGTAATATTTTTATTTTTTACAAAGATATATTGCAGGTAAGTTTGTTTTTGTTTGTTTGGGGTATTTTTGCTGGTAATTTTTACTAAGAAAATGTATTTTTATATTTACATAGTGTTTTGACCTCAGTTTGGGTGTTAACTATTTGGGACCCTAACAGGTGTTACCAACACGGGTCAGAGTTGACCTGGGAACAACAGCAATTAAGGGGTAGTTGCACGCTCCTCCAAAGCTTCTGATCAGAGACCTTGCTGCCACATGTAGTATGGCGAAAAGATATATAAATTTTATATACCAGAATAATGTTAGGAAAATCAATGATAAAATGGAATTTTTCTTCTTTTTTTTTCGTGTGATGCGTTTCGACGTTTAAGACTTCATCAGACTAAAGCGATGTGACTACGCATGCGCCCGAAGGAGAGTGAGGATTGAAATTTTTAAACTTTTAAATTTTTTTTTTTTTTATATTTGCCTCAATTTTTTTATTTATGTTTGCCACAAGGAATACATAAGTGAAACCTCAAGGAATTTTAATAAAACACTATATGAACACAAAACAGATCTTTTACAAAAATTATGTATTAATTAGTTATTAATTAGTTATTAATAATTAATTAATTAATTAGTTGCTCATTGTAATGAGTCTAACTATAATTTTGATTTAAAAAATGCTACATTAATTAAAAGAGAAAGTAATATACTAGGACAAAAATGTATAGAAATTGCTTTATTCGCAAAATCATCCACGGTAAATATACTTTTGCAGTTCTTACGAAGTAATATTTAGCCCCCCACCCCCCAGGGTTACATGTGGCACAAGGCCGGGTTTAATGTGGGTTTTCCGAGCCCGTAGGCTCGGCCAAAAATATTCCCTATTGGAACCCGTAAGAACGGGTTCAGGGATAGTCTACTTCCCCGAACGAGACTCTGCCCTTCGGCATAGTCTCGTCCGGGTTCCTCTCTGCCCGAAGGCAGCGAGTTCGACCAAGTTACTTGACGCGGGGCCAAGGTTCTTACGAAGTTTAACCTTTCTTGGTAAGACTTCTATTATCACAATGTGCCATACTTAATAACAAAAGTGATGTAAACATAAACAAAAAGTAAGTAAAGGAAATTGGCTAGACAATATACCCAAATATATTTTTTTTTAAAATAATCCAAATGTTTAAAATTTCAGAGTCTCCTCTCCTTCGTGCGCATGTGTAATCACATCAACGTAATATTATCAATGTTGGAACTATCATTTAAAACCGACCCCACATAAAGAACGGAAATCTTACCACGAAACTTTAAATTGATATTTAAAAGTTAAGTAATCTTATATATATATATATATATATATATATATATATATATATATATATATATATAGTGTAACCCGGATATAAGAGAAACCCGGATATAAGAGAGATTGTTTCTGGTCCCAAATTAGAGCCATACTTACCTAAACAAAATAGACCAAACCCGGGTATAAGAGAAACCCGGATATAAGAGACATAATCTCCGGTCCCGACAACTCTCTTATATCCGGGTTACACTATATATATATATATATATATATATATATATATATATATAAATATATATATATATATATATATATAAAGAGAGAGAGAGAGAGAGAGAGAGAGAGAGAGAGAGAAATATAACAAATACAATATATAAAAAAAGCTAAGTTTCATGTGCACGGGCTATTTATTTCCCGGCGGTAGCCGCATAATCATCAGGTGTTCGCAAAGGACAGGAAACTCAATTCAGTAATTGATATATTGATATATATATATATATATACATATATATATATATATATATATATATAATGATAAAATTTAGTTTCAATGTATTGTATATTAATGCCTAAAAGTATTTAATACCAAAGATAGAGCATTTGTAAGTATATAAAAGTGGACACTGAGCTCAACATCTTCAGGATATATATATATATATATATATATATATATATATATATATATATTGTAACCCGGATATAAGAGAGTTGTCGGGACCGGAGAAGTCTCTTATATCCAGGTTTGGTCTATTATATATACATTAACACAGGCTCTAATTTGGGACCAGATAAAATCTCTCTTATATCCGGGTTTCTTTTATATCAGGGTCTCTTATATCCGCGTTACACTGTATATATATATATATATATATATATATATTATAAGATCTCTTTTATGTTCATAGACACGTTTTTTTTTCTGCTTGTTTCCCCAATGTATTGTGACGAACAGCCTAAGCAATTTATTTATACAGTGTAACCCGGATATAAGAGAGTTGTCGGGATCGGAGGCGTAGTCTCTTATATCCGGGTTTCTCTTATATCGGGGTTTGGTCTATTATATATACATTAACACAGGCTCTAATTTGGGACCAGAGAAAATCGCTCTTATATCCGGGTTTCTCTTATATCCATGTTACACTGTATATCGTTGAACATTTTTAACAATTTATTTATATACGGTTGAACATTTTTTCAATGGGTGACGAGATGCAAAAATTTTACAGAAATTTATAAAATTTATAAATGTAATTTTTGTAAAAAAAAAAAAAAAAAGCAGAAACATCGAAAGAATTCCTGCTGATTTATAGTCGTTTTTTAAACGTGTCTTGGAGCAGCGTCCATAATAGGTCAACAAGACAATGTGACGTATTGTTATATATTCTGAGCTTGTAAAACTGGAGAATTTTGCCTGTCCGATGCGTTGTGCAAAAAAATGTGACTCATTCAAATTTTTGGGGAATAAATCTTGTTTCTTCTTAATATTTTAAATAAATAAATATAGTTTTAAACAAAATTGTGTATAAGGAAGGGAAATGATACATTGCCTGCAAATTTATACAGTGTTACCCGGATATAAGAGACCCTGATATAAGAGAAACCCGGATATAAGATAGATTTTCTCTGGTCCCAAATTAGAGCCTGTGTTAATGTATATATAATAGACCACACCCGCATATAAGAGAAACCCGGATATAAGAGACGTTTTCTCCGGTCCCGACAACTCTCTTATATCCGGGTTACACTGTAAAAAATTCTTAAGAAACAAACCCAAGGCAAGTCATTTTTTGTTTTTAAGCTAAACTGTGCAAAAAATGTGACTTACTTTTTATACTGTATTAATTATCTACAAAGTTAACCTAATATTTTCTTTAAAAAAAATAAAATTTAGTAAAATAAAAACACAAAAGAAAAATTTCATTAGTAATTTATGCTTCTATCTTTGTTTTTCAGAACTTTATTGACTCGGTCCGTCATACTCTTAATGAGATTTTTGCAAATGTCATCTCTTAGCAAACTGTTCTAATCCACAATAAAATTTTCAATCAAAGCTTCTTTATTTTGAATGATTTTCTTCGAAAGTTTAAATTTTATTACGCTCCATAAATTCTCGATTCGATTTAGGTCAGGAGACTGCGGTAGCCATACCCTAACATTGACATTTTTTTCAGAAAAGTAATTTTTCATCTGCTTTGATGTGTGGCCGGGAGCATTGTCTTGCATAAAAATGAGGTTTCATTGATCAATTTCGAGTTTTTCGGCAGATGGAAGCAAGCAGGTGTCCAAGGTTTTTGACTATTGAGTGCTGTTCAACGTTTTGTCTACTGTCACTTTCAAAGGGTTTTCTTCGCGTCTCCGTCTGATTTCGTTCTTTTGTCTTTTGAAAACATTTGTCTCGTCAGAGAAAAGAACATTTTTCCAGTCAGACTGAATGAAGGACATGAAAGTGTTTGCCCACACTAAACGTTTAGCCTTGTGTGTTTTATTTAGCAGTAGCTTAAAAACTTTTGAACAGGCTTTGTAACCTTCGTTCAAGAGCCATCTGCTTACAGTAGAGGAGTTGACACTTGCTTCGAAATCATTTTTCAAGGTAGCAGAAATTTCTGAATTGACCGGTTTTGGTTCATTTATCTAATGATTTTGCAGCCGGTTCTCTCATCGATCTTGTGTTTTCTACCCCTGTTTTCTACCTTGTCAAATGTTCCAGTGTAATCGAAGCTTCTCAAAAGCCTCGAGTCAGTTGATTGAGGAGTGTTGACACTATTTGCAATTTCTCCAGCCGATTTACCAGCTTTTGATAGGGCAACTATTGCTACTTTAATAAATTGCTGTGTTTGCTTATAGCTTTTCATAGCAAATCACTAATTAATTATATTTTTGGTTTCTTTTATATACTTTAAAATAACTCTAGAACTTTCTAGATTTTTTAAGAATATTCTGGAATAAAATTATGAAAAATAAAATTACAAGGTATTTTAAAATAATGACATTTTTTTAATAAGTCACTTTTTTGCACAGTACTGTATAAACTGTATTTGGAAGGCAGGGTAATTATCCAAAAGCTGAAAATAATAGACTTTTGATAATTGCAAAAAAATGGACATATTAAAATCAAACCACAGGAAAGAAGACAGAAATCTTCTTGGAGTCTTAAAATCTCTCTCTATATATATTAAGTCCTTCCAACCCACCTTCTGTAAGGATTTTAGACTTGAAAGTTATCAGCCTTTGATTAATAATATATAGAACATTGTCTTTGGTGTTTTTCTATTTTATTTGTTGTACACATTTGTCAGTTCTCGATTGAGCTCTGACGAGAGGGGAATGAAAACCGGTCAAGCCTTCTTTTTACTAATGTTCAATATAAAACAAGGCTCAAGATCCACTCAACGTAGAGGGTTACTGAATGAAGTTGTTGTATGTCCGTTAAGAAGAGAAAGTAAGAAGTGCATTTTATGAGGTTATATAGGAAAGATAACAGTTAACTCTAGCGTTTTAAGAGGTTGTAGTGATCGGGAAGCAACCTCACGGGAGCTTGTTCCATAAAATAGCGGTTCTTGGGAAGAAGCTGTCCGAGTGGAACTGCCTTCTTACTAATGGAATATGAAGTGAATGGGGGTGATTCGTCCCAGTGTATGTGGAATGGAGAGTCACAGCTGTGAAGGTCTGAATTGATGGAACTAAGGAATGCAGTGCGTCTGAACATTTGCCATGGCAATAGCGACAGAGTAGCGTCTTGACAAAGGCTGCAGGAGCGGCCGAAAATTTCGCGATTTCCAGCAAACTTTACTAAGCTCCCATATGTCAACGAAAATTTTATTGAGCTCCCACATGTCAACGAAAATTTTATTGAGCGCCCACATGTCAACGAAAACTTTATTGAGTTCCCACATGTCAACGAAATAAAAGTAAATAAATAAAAAAAATATACAAAAAATATTTTTGTTATCACTCACCTATTGAATAACGAGTTCGATCCTCTCCGAGTATTTTATACTTATAGCATTAATATATTAATTATTAATATATTAATTATGAATATATCAATTATGAATATATCAATTATTAATATTTTATACTTACAGCCTTATGTAACATTTAATATAATCTTTTCAAATCGTGATATAAAACTCACCTGAAGAGGAGTTTTAAATCTTCTTCTTTATGTATCGTGTTCCTGAAATAATGGCCCTCCACAATTTCCTTTCCTTGGTATCTCTTAATAAATTTTGTCTTTTTGTTACTTCTCCTAAACGTTGCTCCGTCATCAATTTACTCAAGCTCATTATTTCTCTTCTATGTGCTTCAGAACGTAGGTGATCATGGCTCTCCACAGTTTCCTGTCCTTTGTAGTTCTTAATAAATTTTGTCTTTTGTTACTTCTCCTAAATATTATTCCGCCATCCATTAACTCAAGCTTACTAAGTAGATTATACGTTGTTTTCCTCTGTCTTTTTTGCCTTCAATCTGTTTTATGAGTATCCGATTTTCCAAGCCCTCTTTCCTCATTATGTATCCTAGAAGTTTCATTTGTCTCTTCCTAATGTTAGATATAAGTTTCCTGATTGTTTACATTTTCTCTAGAACTTCGTCGTTGCTTACATATTATGTCCATGGTATTCTCAGCATCCTTCTGTAGAACCACATTTCTATTACTTCAAGTCTCTTCTTTATTTGTGAGAAAAAGGAAGAGGAAGAGGAGGAGGGCTTTCTCTTCCTCTTCCTCTCTTGTCGAAAGTCTCGTTTGGGGAGGTAGACAAACCCGATCCCGTGTTTACGGGATCTACGGACAATTTTTGCCCGAGCCTACGGGCTCGGAACGTCCCACGTTAAACAAAAACAACAAAAAACTGGCCTTGTGCCACATCTTGCCTTGTGGGGAGGTTGGCAAATAGAGAGGAGATTGTCCAGCATTCACTGCTATATAAGAGGACTGATATCACGTAAGAGTTCAGCACTCTTTTCTTTGTTTCTAACGAAATTTCTTACCTATCTTTAAATAAAAGTGTAATGTAATGTGTCGGAGTTAACTACTCCTTAATTATCCAAATTGTTCACTAGGTCACTAGGGGTCGCTCTCCCAACACTATAAATACTGGGCGCTTTCTTGCCTCGTTTTATTTTTACTTTGCATTTCAGCGGACACATTTAAAAATGTAATCTCTCGCAGAGATCTGCGTTTTGCCCACTTGTGGGTAAACGCCATGAAACACACACACACACAAACACACACACACACACACACACACACACACACACACACACACACACACACATACACGTACGTACGAACATTCACCAAAGTAAAAAACTCTTTACGTTCACACAAAAACACAAATGTTAATGTCTATGTCCATAGTAAATTTTGTTATTTAATACATATATTTGTTGATATATATATATATATATATATATATATATATATATATATATATATATAATGTCATCCACAGACAGACTGTTTCGCTGTATCACAGCTCATCAGTGTGGCTAGACGTCCGGTTGCCTCTGGCTAGAATCGAAAACCGGCTGAATTCGCGTCAGTCGGAAATTTTACCCTGAAGCCGTTGGCTCACGACAGAGAAGAAGGTGAATTTAAGCGTATTTATTTTTAGATAAATACACAGTGACTGAGAGAACTCGATTCGATTTACCGAAGAGTCTTGCATTATTAGCCGTAATAGTCACTGTTTACAAACCCACACATCCTCCCCAGAGAGCTCAACCGAAATAAATTTTTCAGAAGCATATATATATATATATATATATATATATATATATATATATATATATATATATATATATATATCGGTTGCGTTGGTTTTCTTTACACTTCTTTAAGGTGGAATCAATATCTGATTCCGCCATGTTCTTGTAGTTGAACCTTCTTCTAACGGGATTAAACACACGTGTTCCTAATTTAACAACACGTAAACCCACGACCCGCTACAAATGTGAGGAATTAAAAAGGTTGCTCCAGCCGGGAATCCGGTCACTTGAAAAAACTTTTGAAAGCCCAGCCAGTCTTCGTCGTCCTGAAGCAATGTCAATTAGTAACGCTCTTCAGTCATCTTGGTAAATAAGTTCAAACGACAGAGTGGACAATAATGATAATTTCTGAAAAACCAATCGATATGTCCATTTATAAACATTACATTACAACCATACTTGTTTCTGTTAATAATAATATTTAAAATTTTAAATCGTATGTGAGCTCACTTAAGTAAGTCAGAATGCGGGCATATTGACTCATTGCTTATTTTACAAGCACACGAATGAACCGAGTTGATGAGTTTGAAGTCCAGTAAACACTTTCCAAAAAAAAAAAAAAATTTTTTTTTTTTTTTTTTTTTCTGAGGATTGAAACTGAAATTAGCGCTAAGCTGAGAAAAAAAAAAAAATAAACATAACGTGTTTATCAAATGAGCCGCCTCATAGTGATTCCCCGTGTTCAGAATTAGAAATGAAAGAAGAATGAATTTGAAAAGAAAGAAGGAAAAAATCAACGCAGGAAAAAAGGCAAAAAACATAAAATAAAATAACGCGGAATAAAAAAGTAAATTTATGTCGAATGCCAGATATGTGTATATGTGTGTCAGGATCTGTTTTCAGTCACTTTATTAGTATTTTTTTTTCTTTTCTTTTCTTTTTTTCTTTTCCTTTTATTTTTAACGTCACCTCTTTAGGAGAAAAAAAACGTTGCTAACTGTTATTATAAAATGTAACTCGGCGGAAACAGCATAAAATAAGTGTCATGCCATTTTTTTCTTTTTAGAATTGGTCTCACGCAATATGCAGAGAGTCGCACGTCCCAAATAAAAGGACGATGTGATCAAAAATTGCAGTTTTAGCTTCACCCATGTCACAAGGATGCAATTTGGACTACTGTCTGTTCTGATATTACCGTTTGATTCAGTGCGTCCAACAACAGAAACCAACCCGGGTAGAGAAACAACAGAAACCAACCCGGGTAGAGAAACAACAGAAACCAGCCCGGGTAGAGAAACAACAGAAACCAGCCCGGGTAGAAAAACAAACAGCGTCAACAACCCACCCTCAATACAGGTACGATATGAGTATCGTGGCCGAAGTACTTTCATGTCTGACCACAGAGAGGGTAAGTAAATTTCGTTCTCTCTGTCTCTTCTTTTTTATTTATTTTTATTTTATTTTATTTCATTTTTCCAAAATGGCCAAACGTACAAAATCGCATAAAGTTTAACATTTAACAAACACCCTACACTACAGCTTAGGGTCAATCAATTAGTAGAGGACTTAAAAAGTTACAGAATTTTATTTCTTTTAGGTGATAGTTGGACTAGCTAGCGCCATTTAACTTATTAATAAGGGCTCTCCATTATGTATTGTAGTTCAAAACCACGCCAAGTTTAAATTCAATATTATGTAAACGACAAGTAAACAAAATTAGCTTGGATGTTATTTCTTCAAATGTACCAGTAGTCGTTATAAATTTGTTTTTTGTTTGTTTATTTTTTTTGTTTAGTTGTTGATTTTTTTTTTTTTGTTTAGTTGTTTTTTTTGGTTTTATTTATTTTTGTTTTGTTTTTTGTCTAGAAATTAGGACTGTGGTTGTTAACATTATGTCTCTCGCTTAAAAAATTAATTCGGACTCCCATAAAAACAAAGAGCTAAATAAATAAATAATAATAATAATAACAACCTAAACCACGGCCTAACATTGTAATGAGGAAGGGTTTCCATGTCTTTAAAATTCATTCTTCATTTTAACGATCTGCTGCGTATAAATTGTTAGTGACATATCGTATTTCCGGCATTAATAATTCCTTTTTTTTCTCTCTCTCAAATCGCGTCCTGGGTATGACGATAAACTACATCCGCGTCCTGGGTAAGACGATAAACTACGCCCAGCAGCAAGGCCTCTGATCAGGAGGCTTTGAGGAGCGTGGAACACCTCCTAATTACTGGTGTTCCCAGGTCCACCCTGACGCAGGGTGGTAGCACCTGTTAGGGTACCAGTTATGGGTAAATAGTTAACTCCCAAACTGGGGTCAAAACACTATGAAAGTGTAAAAATAGGTTTAATACCAGAAATACTTTGTAAAGAATTATTACCAGCAATATATTTTTGAAGAAAAATAATTACCAACAATACATTATTACCAGGAATAAATTTTCGAAAAAAAATTACCAGCTATACATTCAAAAAAATTACCAGCAATAAAAATCTTGTCAGTATTGTATAACCCATTGAGGTTGATATGCCGTAAAAAAAAAAAAAAACCAAACCAAACTCTCTCAAATATTGTCTTTTTCAAAATATATATATTTTTTTATTTATATCTGAAATTTACGCACGCACGCACATGCACACACACAAATATATGTTATGCATGTATGTATCTATTTGTCTGTTTGTTTAATTTTTATTATATTTTTCCAACTTTTGGATCACATACACACAGACACCATATTGGTTCTTGACAATGACTGCGATGTTCTAAAGTACTTGAAGAAAACAACAACAAAATATGAACTTCACACAGTTTATCCATAACTTTAAACACAGTAATCAAACTTTGCATATGTATGTATATATGATTGTATATGTATGTATATGTGCATGTATACGTATGTATATATGTATGTAGATGTATGAATAAGGTAAAAAATATAGTCTTAAGATATGCTATATTTATGCGTTGGAGTGCTCAATATCAGGAATAGATCGTATATAAACATAAAAATGAACATTGAGGTCAGTTTCGTGTCAACTTAAGATTGTGTCGAAGCGTGAAACAATCTGTCGACACTGGGTGTTGACCTCAGTGTCCACTTTTATATTTTTATACAGTGGCACCTCGGTTCTCGAATGTCTCACATGTCGAATAAATTGGATTTCGAACAGAAAATTCGAGATGAAAAGACCTCGGTTATTGAAAAAAATTTGGGTTCTCTAACAACATTGCCGAACCGTGTTAACCCGAACGGAATATTTTCTGAGTCGACCGCCGTGTTGTAGACATTCGTGTGTTGTGGCGTGCTTTTCTTTTCCAATTTTATTCTACTGTGACTTTTTTTCTCTACATTGATTCATATTGGGAAAATAGTTTCGGTTTACGAACATTTTGGATTACGAACGGCCTCCAGGAACGAATTAAATGTACGCACACACACACACACACACACACACACACACACACACACACACACACACACACACACACACACACATATATAGAGAGAGAGAAAGAAATATATATATATATATATATATATATCCTACCTAGGTTTCACCTAAATAGATCTTGAGGGTAAGCTGGCTTATATATATATATATATATTATATATATATATATATATAAAGAAATATAGGGTTGCCTGGCGATTGCACTAGCATGAAACAGACTGTCGCCTCTAAGTGTTGACTTCTATGTTCACTTTTATATTTATTTATATATATATATATATATTTAATATATATATATATATATATATATATATATATTTAATATATTTTCTGTTTATACGTTGTTTTTTTAGATACAATATATTTAGATAAATGCTCTGTTTTTAATTAAAGATTATTAATTACATTTACCGGCCTTTATAAACAGTAATTCGGTCTTTTCTGTAGCTAAATGGTACAGCACGTCAAATGTAATTAATACTATATATATATATATATAATGTTCGTTTTATACACATTTATTGGGTATCAGAATGCTTACTTAGTGCTATTTATTCTTGGGGTCATAGAAAGTTTCGGGATCCATGCATTCAGACTTTATCTTCTATGGGACTATCCGGTATATATATATATATATATATATATATATATATATATATATATATATATATATATATATATATATATATATATATATATATACAGGTAGTAATCCGTTGGTATAATCCAGGCGAGTCCTACTAATACAGCATCGAATTTGAAATATATTAAAACTGACTCACAAAAGAGCGCTCAATGTTTATTTTCATTAAACAGAAATTTTTCTTTACACTTGGAATTAAGATACCTTTAGTTAATGACCATTTCCACCTACAAATTTTAATTTTTTAAATTTGCAGGATTTTTCAAACTGTTTATGGTATTTTTTTTACAATCTACAATTTTTAGGTTAGATGATAAGCAGTTTGAAAAATCATGCGAATTTTAAAATTAAAATTCGTAGATGGAAATGGTCATTAACTAAAAAGGTATCTTAATTCCAATTGTAAAAAAAAAGTATATATATATATATATATATATATATATATATATATATATATATATATATATATATATATATAATCAAACTTAGAGAGCCAGAGAAGGTTTCTCCTAAGCTTTCCCTGACGATCCGCTTAGGTAGGTAGGTTTGTCAGGCTCTCTAGGATTGACTAGGTCTGCTCTACTTTTGTATTGACCATTTTTTTAGTTAGTTGATTACTCGTATCGGGTTTTTTTCTTTGGACTTTGGACCTGTATGTTGTACGATTATTTTCGACAGACGTTCATGTTCATGCCTCTTTCTTTTTTTAAAACCTTTTTTTTCCTTCGATATTGATTTGATCATTGACAAATCAAGAAACCGAAGGTTTTCCGAAACGAGTGTAGTTACCTATATATATATATATATATATATATATGCAGGTGTGCAGAAAAATAGGAAAGAACACGTTAGGTAGATAATCCGGTGTTCCTTAGTATTTAGCTTTTATTTTCAAAAAGACAGTGCTCCATACAGAAGTAGAGCTTATATTATAATATTTTTTGTTTTTAAAAATATGATTCCCTCGCTACATAAGAGTTCTCATGTTTCAAAAGCGAGAGCCGAGACCCCTAGCATAATTTTTGAAGTTATGTAGAGTTAAGGTGCCTGGACCCGCTTCCTTGTCAAGCGAGAATAGCGGGTCCAGGCACGTTAACTCTACATAACTTCAAAAATTATGTTAGGTCTCTCGGCTCTCGCTTTTGAAACATGAGAACTCTTATGTAGCGAAGGAATCATATTTTTAAAAACAAAAAATATTATAATATATATATATATATATATATATATATATATGTGTGTGTGTTGAGTCTTGACTCATTGTTGAATCTCGCCTAATGCATGGAATAATAATGCAACACAAAATGTACTTAGAACAAGAATGTATTATAACAAGAAAGTGTACACAATAAGTACATATAGTATTTCTGTATATTTCTGGGAAGACGTTCCTGGAGAATGTGTTGACTAGTCGCAGTCGATCAGAGTCTCTAGTTGGATCTCGTGATTCCTTCTCTTCCTCGTCTTCCGGTACCAACCACTATTTATATAGTTGGTAGTCACCTATGCAGATTAGGTGGATCCTACACAACAATATATATATATGAAAAAAGATGAGGACTTTCAATTTAACCTAATCTAACTTAGTAAATTAGTAATGTTCATTTGTGCTTGTCTTTATGTGTGAAATTAGATGTATATTTAATACGCCCATCCGTATGCCCTACATAACAGATAGATGAAGTAATCTCGTAAGCTCCACATAAATTGTGCCGCGAAATATTGTGTGTGTGGTGTGTGTGTGTGCGTGTCTGTGGAAGTAGTAATCTGAAAGCGCTCGACGAAAGTTTCGACTATTATTTTCCGTCATTGGGCACAAAAAAAGTATGATTAGATTCGAAATCCCTTCATAAATGTTCCTTCTAATATTGGTTATGTGAAGAAGAAGAATTGGTTACCATTTCTAGTGATCGAGGCCTCAAAATAAAACATTCAAAGATATCCACTGATACATTTTGGATTTCAATGCAAAATAAATATCCCATATTAGCTAAAAAAAAAAAAAGAAGCTTTATCAGTTTTATTGCAATTTTCTACTTCTTATTTATATGAATTATACTTCTAAACCATAATAACATAAAAATACGAAGCGAGAAAGACTACACTCAACTGAAGTAGAAATGAGAGTCTGCTGATTGCACATTCGACCAAACATCGCGAAAAAACACCAGGTACAGATTTCACACTAATAGTTGAATAGAAAAATTGATTTCAAACAAATAATTGAATAGAAAAATTGAAATAAAGTTCATATTTGTGTGTATATTTCTTTGAAAATCTATAGTTTTATTTCATAACATTTAAATTTTATTTTAAAATCTTGCTAAGTGTACCGTGCTATTTTCAGTTGCTCCTTGTTGCACCGTTTCTTAAAATGGTTGAGAAACACTGCTTTAACGTATTTTTAATACTCAATCTGTGTCAATGTCTCCATTTACAGTTGTACGGAAATTGTTCCTCGTTGAATTCAGTTCGCGCAAAATTTAATTTTTTGTCTATTTGTGGCCTTTCGTCAAAAGTGACTTCGTTAAACTTGATAAATCAACCTTAGAAAGGAGTAAATCTATCAAAAAGTTTCAATGTCCGGTTTGGCTATCTTTGAATTGATTTAGTATCCCCACACTGATTAACAAATCAATCATGTCTGAAGATGTCTAGCATTGTGTAAACTCAGAAAACAAAAATTATTTTATTATCTTTGTGTGTGTGTGTGTGGAAGTAGTAATGACACAATCTTAGTATTTGAATAAAGGAATAAGTAATACATTTTTTTTTCAAATAATTCTTTTAACTATTCTTGCTACATTTTGGATTTCAATGTTATATAGGAATAAAGTGTCGCAGCCGACACTTGTGTTTGAACATAGATCGCCAGTGAGCAAACACAGTGCGATCCCATTATTGAATTAAGTGGATCACGTGACCATAGAGGAAACGCATATATAAGAAATGGCGTTAGGTCTAGATTGATCGCATTTTCTAGTCTATCTTCTATACTATTTGGATTTCATTTCTAGTCTATCCTCTGTTACTATACGAATCCCTATTCCTAGTCTATCCTCTATTACTATACGGATCACTATTCTCTACTCTATTCACTATACTATTTCTTTATTCGGGTCGCTATACGGATTACTTGTTGAACGAGTATTATTGAGCAAGTACTATTAGCGCGAGTGATATTCAAAGGCGTCTGACACCAGTATTGTTCTGCATTCTGTTGAGTTTTCTTCTAGACACGATAAATCCTCCTAATTATTTCTATCACTTGTATATGCTACAGCCCGGACTTCACCTTTCTTATCTAGAGCTTGATAGACTCTTTCCGCAATTATCGTCAGTTCATCAGCAGTTGACCTGAGGAAACGAAAGACATATTGCTTGTCTGAAAAAATAACCCAGCGGTGTGAAATGCTTAACCAGTTCAAAAAATTGATAAGTGCCTCTAGGAGTTTCCCCCAAATTGGTAGAAGACTAATAGTTGGAAGGGTCTGGCGGTTCACACGACTTCTTAAAAACTTGAACAATATATATATATATATATATATATATATATATATATATATATATATATGATGAAATGTATTAAGTCTGACAATTATTTTAATATATTTCCCGTTTATACGTTACTTTTATAGATATAATTTATTTAAGTAAATGCTCTGTTTTTTAATTAAACAGTATTTAATTAGATTTACCGGCTAGAATGTCCGAGAAATTTAGTAGAAAATATTTGGTTCTCCGAAAGGAAACTAACCTGTAAGCCTTAATGGGAACCATCATTTTGAACTCAAAGTCTTCATACTCCTAGATTGGTTACCAACCAAGGCTACAGATCCATTATGTCCTGCATAGGTGGCGAAGAGGTGGAGTCATATCTTTCCCAAGGGTATTTGCGCGTAAGCGGACGTAACGAACTCGGCTGGAATTCGAATGATTTCTCATTCTGAACAGCTATCCATTATACCACTACACGCACGCACGCACGCACGCACGCACGCGCGCGCGCGCACGCATGCACACACACACACACACACACACACACACATATATATAAGTGAACATTGAAAACACTCAGGCGACACACTGTTTCATGCTAAACGTAATCATTAGGCCTGATGATTGCGTTTAGCATGAAACAGTCTGATATTGACCACTTTATCCCATAAATATAGCACATCTAAAAACTATATTTCTTCACATATATATATATATATATATATATATATATATATATATATATATATATATATATATATATATATATACTAACCGAGGTACCTGGCGTTGCCCGAGTGTACATGGCTGCAATTGTATAACCTCACCCCTGTATAGAAATGCCTGCCTGCGTCCCGCGTTTATGCATCACCCATTGGTATACTAAGCTACTCTCCCTTCATCTTTGTATGGTATGTCCTTAGCAAGTGTTTGATTGTTTTTTTAATAAAGGAATTCTATCGATAAAACTTTGCGTGGTCGTTGCTCAGGGTTAAATTGTTTCGGTGTTTTAGATATTTAGTAAATTTCCTATGGCCGGATTAACTTTCAAATAGTATGGCATTGTTCACAAATCTAATAATCAAAGAAAAACACGGATGAAGCGTCAGAGTTTGATTCAACTGGAAGTGCAAACGCATCATTACTCCCCCTCCTTCGCACGTTTACTGTAAAGCTGGGGTTAATAAGATGTCTTTCGGAAATCTTTCCTTTTTAACGCTTCAATAATCCTTCTCAAATAATCTTTGCATTTTCTTGTTCGAATGCCAATTTAGGATGGAATCAGATGAAGAAACTATTGGTTAAATGGCAAAAGCCGATTTTCGACCGAGTTTGTCGAAGATTTCGTCCACTTAATTGAAATAATTTAAACCAAACATGGCAAATTTGGAAAGCATCAAATGAAAAGCCAGGGAGTTATGGCTATCTTATTTCTTGCAAGATGGCAAATTTTTGGCGACATGCTTGAAGAAAATTGGGTAAAAATGAAATTATTCAAGATTTTATTTTAAAAAGTACGAAAAACCTGATTTTTTTTCATTTTTTTGCAATTTTTTGTGTGAAGACAATGTTTCAGGAAAACTATCAAGCATTCTGCATAAACCTCGTAACATGAGCTATGTTTTACATTAAGTGCAAACATCAGCTCATCCAGTAAAAATTTTGTTCGCGTGTAACTTTGCCTTGGGTTTTGCAAAAAGTCGTACCCACCTTCAGTTTTATCGATTTTTCTGCCAAACCCGGGAGGAGGGCTGAAGATTGAAAAGTTAGTCTTGACCTATAATGGTAAATTTGCAACATGTGCGTAGAATTTTATCGAAATCGGCCGAGAAATGTGGACGTATATAAATAGCATACACACAAACACACACATACATCTTCTGTTTTATATATATATATATATATATATATATATATATATATGTGTGTGTGTGTGTGTGTGTGTGTGTGTGTGTGTGTGTGTGTGTGTGTGTGCGTCAGTGGAAAATCCAGAGGTCAGGTTTGTCGAGCTTAGCTTGAGTCAGTGAATATTCAAATATATCTATTACAAAGCAGCGAAAATCTTTCGTAGTGTGTCACCTATGTTCTTGACTTCAACTGGATCCGAAATGAATTCTTTTAACTTCGTTCCTCAAAATATTGACCGAAATACATTTTGTTGATATTATTCATTATAAAGAAGAAAGAAGAAAACAATGAAAGTAAGTAAGTAAAAATAAGAATGAAATAAAATTAACGTGGATAGTCGGTCTGCGTATATCTGAGCCCTATCAGACTGGACAATGTATTTATTGCTTTAATTTTATAAATATTCTTTTATAAATCTCTAATGAATTATATGCTCTGTTTTTCAAAGAACACATTTTTATTTCAACGTATTCTTTTCAAATGTCCATATTAAATAATTTATTACGTACAGTATAAGATCTTTTAACGAAATCGGGGTGAGGAGTGTGTCAGGGTAGTATTGAGGAAATATGATATCAGTCAACTATTACCATTAGTGTCTTGATAACCAGGCTATACAACAATAAAAAAAATGGAAAGGGGGCAATAAATAGACAAACATAGCAAAGACTTTGTCCTCACTCTTTTTTCTTACATATCTAGAAAACTTATTAAGAATAAATGTTTATTACAATTAATATTAAAATGCCAAAATGTCTTTTTTTTAATTTCATGCACAGAGATTTTTTTTAAATTTAGTTAGAGTAAAGGAATCATTTTAGCATCTACGTTATACCAATGTTATATTTTGTTAAAGATTGTTATGAGTCCAACAAACACTCATGACCTAGAGTCGCCACTGATATATATATATATATATATATATATATATATATATATATATATATATATTACATCCTTCAAGCTTAAAAAGTAAAAAGCAGACCCTTCGACGCTTGAACATGATGATCGCATACTTCCGCCCCTGAACAGAAATGCATAGTGTGTCAGCTGCTAGGGGAACATGTCCAGCAGGTTAAGTTCATGCAGCTGACAAGCAAAGATTTGTGTTCTATGCTGAGATATTTAATGTAGCCAATTTTAATCCATCAAGACAAAACAAAATATATACTTATTAATCATTTAATTTAAAAGCCATCAGAGCCATGCCAGTTGTAACATCAATTTATTATTATTATTATTATTATTATTATTATTATTATTATTATTATTTCCAGTTTACTGTTTGACACAAATTTTTTATCCTCATACCTGATGTATAGGAAGTTTTTTTTTTCATACGAAATTTCTTCCTCCTCTTCTTCCTTCTGCCATCACCTTTCAAGACGTTGTTGATTATGGTCTCCATAATTTCCTCGTTTGTAGCTCTTCATTAATTTTGTAATTTAATGAAACATGTATAAAATAAAGGTTGCTGCCCAAATATATATATATAAGTGTGTGTGTGTGTGTGTGAGTGTGTGTGTGTGTGAGGGTTTTTATCCAACATTATTTCTTATTATTGTAAACGTTATTTTTAATGGGTGCATGTGATTCAATTGCTATCGTTATTTTATTGAACAGTGAAATTAATAACCTGAGAAAGGGATGCAAGTTCGATTCCTGCCGGAGGTACAATTTTTCTTCAGGACTTTTCAATTTAGGCCGGTTGTTATTAATTTCACTGCTCAATAAAATAAAATAAAAAGATGAATAACATCTCAAACACGTGTACCCAATAAAAATAACTTTTACAATATATATATATTTATATACACACACACATGTATATACATATATATATATAAATATATATATATACAAACACACATATGTATATACATATATATATATACACGCATATATATACATATATATATACATATATATATACACGCACACATATATATATATACATATATATACACATATATATATGTATATTATAAATATATATTATAAATATATATATTATAAATATATATATATATTATAAATATATGAAGAAATATAGTTTTAATCTGTTTTATATTTATAGGATAAAGTTCTCAAAATCAGATATAGAGCGTATGTAAATATAAAAGTGAACATTGAAGTCAACACTCAGAGGCAACAGGTTGTTTCATGCTAGACGCAATTGTCAGGTCATACATATATATATATATATATATATATATATATATATATATATATATATATATATATATATATGGCTTGACGATTGCATCTAGCATGAAACAGACTGTCGCCTCTAAGTGTTGACTTCTATGTTCACTTATATATATATATATATATATATATATATATATATATATATATAATGTATATATGTAAGAGAGAGAGAGAGAGAGAATTAATACAAATATGAAGTTTTTCACTTACCTAATTAGTGTTACCTTCAACATCACAACTCTAGATTTTCGTAGACGGACACTCCAGCAGTAACTCCGTCCTCTCGTCCATCACTCAGGACATCTCACAACTTCATGACCTGCAGATTGTGTTCAAGTATGAAACAGACTGTCGCCACTCGGTGTTAACTTCACTGTCCACTTTTATCCTTACATACGCCCTATCCGTTATATTGGACATATTCTCATCTTTTTTTTTTATCTCTCGTTGATATCCATTGCTTTTTTTCCCTTGATATTCGTCCACTTCTATGTTTCACACCCGTTAGTCAAAGCTAGCTTTTAAAATTCTATTCTATGTTTTTGGTTACTAATTTCTAAACAATACAAGGTTTGAGAGCCACTCAAAGTAGAGTATTACAGTTGAAATAGTAATAATGAATGATGTACGAGATATGAGTGGAAGTGAATGTGATAGAAAGCAAACATTATGAACATGATAAGAAAGATAGTTAACGATTGATCCTTGACTTGAGGTGGTCAAGAATAAAGTGTCCGAGGAAGCATCCAGGCGGGAGTCTGTTCCACAACGTAGCAGTTGTTGAGGAAAAAAGCTGTTCAACTTTTTTCTTACATTTGGAACATGGAAGAATTAAGGGTGATTCGACTTCGTGGAAGTGGCATAGCGTGTTCAAGCAGTAAATATCTGAACTGGTGGAACTACACTATAAGTTTTAAGTCTATTGGCAAGATGGGTTTCTCTATTTTGCCTAAATATTTTCCAGCGAATCGTTATACTGGAGACAGGAAGATAATATTCCAAGACGTAGAGGGCCCACTTGATTTCTTTCCTTAAAAATCAGTGTTTGAAATCTTGGCTTTTATCTAGGATAGAATATTGCCATAAAGTTTCAGAAGAAAATAAACAATTACAGTAACAACTTCCTCATGAACATCAGTAAGTACGTATCCTAATAATCGTAAGCCCGTATCCTAATAAACGTAGGTCCGTATGCTAATGAACGTAATCCCTTATCCTAATAGACGTAATTCCGTATCGTAATAGGCGTAAGCCTGTATCCTAACAAATGTAAGTCCGTATCCTAATAGGCGTAAGCCCGTATCCTAATAAACGTAAGCGCGTATCCTAATAGGCGTAAGTCCGTATCTTAATAAATGTAAGTCCGTATCCTAATAAATTTTAAGTCCGTATCCTAATAGGCGTCAGTCCGTATCCTAATAGGCGTAAGTCCGTATCCTAATAGGCGTAAGTCCGTATCCTAATAGGCGTAAGTCTGTCCTAATATGCGTAAGTCCGTATTCTAATAGGCGTAAGTCCGTATCCTAATAGGTGTAAGTCTATATCTCAATAGATATGTCAGAACCCCAATAGGTTTATGTCCACATCCGAACAGATATAAGTCAGAATTCCAAATAATGTAAGTCTATATCCCAAAAGATGTAAGTCTGCATCCGAATAAATGTATCCTCGTATGCCAATAGATGTATGCCCATATCCAAATAGGCGTACATCTATGTCCCGAAAAAATTAAGCCAGTATCCCAATAGATGTAAATCCATATCCCAGTAGACATAAGTCCGTATGCCAATAGATCTTAGTCAGTATCCTAATAATGTAATGTTTACTTTAAAAGGAGGATGCTGAAAAGTTGTAGTCCTGATCCACTTCCCAAATTTGATCAAATGACCAAATAATAATTTCATAATAACTTCATAATTTGAAGATGGGGATCTTTTCCTAGTCGAGCCGATACATTTTCAGCAACACCCTCGTTAGCAAATATTTACTTTTCAACCTAATCTCCTACCTTGGCAATGGACTCAGAACAACGATTCGTTAATCGCATTTATTATTGAACACCAGAGAGTGAAAACTGCAGCACCAAACTCAGAGAATATCGCTGCGCTATAAACATTAATTCGTCCAGCCACAGCTCACAGTTTCATGCGTTCGTTCACTTGCCTGATGATTGCGTGAAAACGCATGAAACTCTTAGTTGTGGCCGGGCACTGTTCGCTGGGAAATTTAATTAAAATACAAAGGCGCTGCCACTTAATATGGCATTGAGCTGTCTTTCTCAGGTGTTCCTCTCTAGCAGACTCTCTTAGCTACTTATTTTATTCACACACACACACACACACACAAACACACACACACACATATATATAAATATATATATATATATATATATATTAAACACTGTTTAATAAATAAAAATGAGGCGTCTGATATCGACGGTTCTTCGGTGAAACATGTCAAAATGAAAATTTCATAAATTGAAAAATTAACTATTACGTCGGCATCTTATCAAAATGAACTTTCTCTCTGAACACACACAAACACGTACACACGGACACACACGCACGCACGCGCGTACACACACACACATATGCATATATTCGGCTAATACATATATATATATATATGTATGTATGTAGGCATATATATTCTGCTAATATATATATATATATATGTGTGTGTGTGTGTAGGCATATACTCTGATAATACATACATATATATATATATATATATATATATATATATATATATATATATATATATATTTAAGTAACGAAAATCTTGGTAATCCGTATGTATAATCACAAGGAGGATGAAATCCGTAGAGCTCAATGTTAAGACAGAGCGAATAATTTAATTTAAAGAAAATACAGAACACTATCTCTGGTGAAATAAATTATAACTAATGGAACCTTAAAGTGGTTTGTTTTTTCTTTAAATTAATATATATATATATATATATATATATATATATATATATATGGAATTAATACAAGTAAAAGTTTTGTCACAGAGCTGATTGATTTTACCTTCAGCATCCCGACTCCACAGTTTCATAGACGGACTCGTCCTTCCACTCGTCGGGAGTTATCAGCAATTGACCAGTTTTGCTTCTCGATTTTTTTATACGCACTTATCATTAGTGCATGTTTTTCAATTTTTTTTTGTTTTGTTGTTGTTTTCATAGTGTATGCGTGCGTTCGTGCGCGCACGTGCGCCCATATGCCCGTGTGCGGATGTGCGTACGTGTAAAATATCGGGATTATTTGTCATTTTCATCGCTTTTTTTCCCTCATTTTTTTCATTTTCCTCTTTTTTTTTCAATTGTTGACATTTTGATTTCTGTTTTTTCTAGACAGGCTGTCGTTTTTAATTTTTGAGGATTCTAGGATTCTAGGATTTTCTTCAGTTAGGAAAATTGTATTTCATTTTTTACATAATTAAATAATTTTAATGCTTAAATGATAAAGTAACTATTTATATATGTCTTCACTTGGCCATTATTTAGTTTTCTTATCTAATTTGATGGCATCTTAAATACTATTAGGGCATTAATTGTAGGAGGTTAGGTTTATAATTATTTTTTTTTATTTGTTATTGTTTGAATTTGTATGCATATGCCTGTAGTCATACGTTTACGCACGTTCAAACGCACATACATTGAGTTTATGGAGTACACTCAATTCTCTTTTTGCACGGGGAATACGTTACAGACACTACCGTTCAAAATAAAACCGTGTAATAAATATACAGTGTACATATGAAAATTAGAGATAGGTTCTATCCAAATATATATTTAATAAAAAATGTTAATCTTCATATACAAATAAATTGATTTTAAACACACACACACACACACACACACACACACACACACACACACACACACACACACACACACACACACATATATATATATATATATATATAAACATAATCATTCAGTCATTCATTGTCACTAGTAGATAGTAAACGTGTCCGCTTTCTGATGTTTTTCGGTGGCGCAAAATCACTCTCGTCACTGAAAATATTTAATGGCGATATATCTTTATGTGTACCTTGAATAAAATTAACATCTTGTGTTTCTTTTGTTTCACTGGTTTTGAATACGAATTCGGTTATCAGACGCTGTGATTTTGTTTCTGTTAGTTCTTTATATGATTCTTCATTTTCAAATCCTGCTGGAACTGATGATTTCCAAGTTTATTAGCTATTCGGAGGCCTTTTAGAATTGTACTTGGAGATAGTGGAACCACTTCTTCATCATCACTACTATGAACTAACATGTAATCATATACATTCTCTAAAATACTATGTATGTACAGTGCATAGGTCCCGCCCAAACCGGAGAGGGGGGCGTAACTATACAGAAAAATAGAATGGATTCTATTTTACTTTTCTAAATTGTTACTTAATCATGTTACGTAGAATTTCGGCATTTTGGAAATTATAATTGATTGTCGTTACTTAATCGTTTACTTGCCACTTGCAATAAATTCAGTGGTCACACAAGGGCAGATCTTTAAACTGTGTTAAAGTAAAAAAAAAAAAATGGTGAAAAAAAATCTGTTCTTTTTGTTTGGACTGTGTTGTTTCAAAACCGTGCTAAAAGAGAATTGAGTGTATTTATTTTCGCATACCGGCCTGAATATTTGAGAAATCTCATTAAAGAAAAATATGCACTCTCTAGCAGGATATGAACCTTCATCCCCCTGAACAGAAGAGCCATCATTAGATCCAACGTGCTCTAACTGACTGATTTATCAGACACTGATTTTGTTTTTGTTAGTTTATGTGATTCTTTATAATGGGCCATAATCATTTTCAAATCACGTTGGAATTGGACTGCTCATTGCAATAAATTTGGTGGTTACACAAAAAAGAAAAAAGAAAAAAATAGTGCAAAATAAGAATAATCGGTTGTTTTTGTAGGACCGTGTTATTTCAAAACCGCTCACAAAGAATAAGTGCTAAAATGATTTTAAACACACACACACACACACACACACACACACACACACACACATATATATATATATATATATATATATATATATATATATATATATATATATATATAAACATGTGTGTATTTTCTTTGCTGTTTGGATATATGTATATAGAGTATACAATATATACTTCCGCACGCACACGCACATGTTTTAGGGGAAAACTATGACAAAGTGGGGAAAAATAGGAATCCAGCGGACTAAAGTGTTGTTTACGTTCATGCTACTACATATGTACATGAAGGAGAGGGGGCACTGAGAATTTTAAATTAAAAAAAAAAAGTTTTTTTAAATATATATGTATGTATACATGACTGTGTCATTGTACAAACTTATCAATCTCCATATTCATAACATATTTATTGTCTGAGGCCGAAACTGACCCCGGGGAAGGTCGATATTTAAATCAATCGTAAACGCAAAAGAACCACATGACAACATTTTGTCCCAAGATGTCTTTATAATCAAAACTCAATCGATTAAAGTTAACCCACTATAATATATTTAACGGCCAGTAACAAACAAATGTCATTCAACTCTTTGGTCGGTGTGGGGTTGTTGCTAATGGACATTCTTTTCACTGCATAAAATATGATTACTTTATATATATATATATATATATATATATATATATATATATATATATATATATATATATATATATATATATATATATATTATTATTATTATTATTATTATTATTAAAATAAATCCAAAATTACCTCATTTCTATTTCGGCAGACGTTATTGGTCGTCTGTCTTATCAGCCCTGACGACAGATATCATCGTCTGCCGAAATAGGCTATGCCCCATATGAGGTAATATGGATTTATTTGTTTATTAATTATATTGCTCTGTATAAATAAATACATCAAGCACTTTTTTGTGGATCAGTTTTAATATTTTCTATTACTAGGATCCACTTGGATTATATACCAACGGATTTCTTACCTTTGCTATATATATATATATATATATATATATATATATATATATAGAGAGAGAGAGAGAGAGAGAGAGAGGGGGGGGAGCGAAAGAGAGATAGATAGGTATGTGTGTGTGTGGGACATATATGGGGAAACTTATCTATGAACACAAAAAGGATCTCATGCACAATAACTTATTAAATGCATTAGTCATACATAGAAATAAATCTAACCACAACTTCGATCTAAAGAATAACACAGCTATTAAAAGAGAAAGTGACTTACTTAGACGGAAAATTCTTAAGAGTGGCGCTATCGATTCTTATCAAAATATAAATTTGCGACCCAGACTTTTCCAAATGTCTCCGTTACTGAACGAATTACTCCTTTCACAAGCCAACATACATTATAAAAATGTTAAAAAATGTAAAGAAAACGGTTAAATACATAACCTATTATTTAAAATACACAATACATAAATTAATCCCAAACTACAATAATACAAATATTAATTATATTATTTTAAAAAAAAAACATTTACTCAATTTCGTTTATTATTACGTCCTCCATAATTTACCGAGACTTTTCACTTAGCCTAATGTATATTTATGAACGTTCTCAAATTTTAAACTTCTGCTTCGATAGTCTCGGCGTTGAGCACTTTAAGTGATCGCATATTCCTCTTCTTTTTTCTATTTTTTTTTCTTTTTCCTTTCCTTGTTCGTGGCCAAGTAGTCTAAAAGCACGTCGGCTCAGACGGCTGCTTCCTCCTACCAATAAGGCCGCATGTTCGAATACTGCTGGGGAGCACATTTTTTTATGAAGTTTTCTCAAATGCACAGACAAGTAGATGAAATAAACACTGTTTAAAAATAAACAGGGCGTTCTATTCAAACACGGGTTTCCTCTAAAAACATGTCGGATTAAAAATAAAAATCCATTAATTCTTAATACACACATATATATATATATATATATATATATATATATATATATATATATATATATATATATATATATATATATATGTATCCTTGTTTATAAATTCCGATTTTATAAGGTCTTTTTTTTACTATTAGCTCATACCATTCATTAACGGATTCGAGGTTAATGTATTTTCTTATTAAAAATTGTTTGCGAGAGTGATTCTTGCCATTTATATCATTAACTTCATTATCTGCTTTTCGTATGAATGATTCGCGTAATATAAATTGAACCTGCACCACATAATTGATATATATATATATATATATATATATATATGTTAATGAATATACATATTATTCCTCACCAATAGCACGCCATGGAGTTTCATGCACAACGCAATCTTCAGGTGCTAATTATAGACTGGCTGTTACGTAATTTAAATTTTAAAATATATATATATATATATATATATATATATATATAAGCCGTCTGAAGTCTAACCGCTCCCACCCGCTTATTCGAACCTTCACTTTTATTCAGAATCCGAGAGTACGTGAACGATCCGCGATTCGCCCTATCGTTTTAGTATATATATATATATATATATATATATATATATATATATATATAGTCAGAAGTTATTATGCGAATGACATAAATCGAAATTGGTTTGAAAAATTTTTGTAAATTTTTTACGATTAATTTAGACGTGATAACAAAGCTTGAGCTAAAATTTACGTAGTTTCGATATTTTTTCATTAAAATTATTTGATTTATTATAAAAACTGCAGAAACTCATTCGCATAATAACTTCTGACTATATATATATATATATATATATATATATATATATATATATATATATATATATATATATTAAAAGTAGTACTCGTTTGGAAAACCTCGGATAGCTCAACTTGCAGATATGTCAGGACAAATCGGCACCCGAGGAAAAAATTGGAAATAATAAAAGAAAGAAAAAAAACAGAAAATTAGTTTTTATTTCAATTCCAACATAATAAATTATTTACATTATTCAGACTATTGTCCTCATATTTGTCGCCATATTTATTACAACGTTTCGGCCGTTGTACGCGCCGGCCTTCTTCAAGTGGTTCAAATGTCGAACTGAACCCTTTACTTCGCTCACTGTGGTGGACCATGTGCCATGTCTAATGGATTTCAGTTATCAGTTATCTCCTGTTAATTTCCCTCTGAATGTTCTCCCCTGCCTTAGCTGGGTATTGAACTCACACTCTTTTGGTCCTGTCACTGGATCTAACTAACGCCTTTATCCACTGTGTCATGTGTCCTTGAGTATATCTGTGTAGGAATTTCTCGGTATTATAAACCTAATGTCTTCAGCAACCATTTTTTTTACCAGTGCTCATATTGCAATTTTTTCTGTTATCATTGCATGTTTTTACCAGAGCTCATATTGCATTGGAAAATTCGTAAACTTAAGGAATCAGCACATATGCTAGGCCACAAAAATCTCCTGAGCCGACCAAGCATAGAAATGAATACAATATGGGAATTAGTAATAAGGTTTACAAGAGAGAAGATAATGGAATGGCCATTATCAAATCCAATCTGAATCCGATCAATAGTGAAGATGTAATTATACGAAGGTGGCAAACAATGACAGCAAAGCAGACCTATGGGAAACAATTAAAACCATCATGAACCTGCAGAAGTAAAAAAAGAAAAAAATTTAACAAAATCAATAGATAATAGATTGCTTGTCGTTACTGAGAAGAAGGCTTACAATATTATGTAAATGCTTCAAAGACTTATGTTTGTTATTAGTTCTGTAATAGTTGGTGACCAATTTTTGATGATTTTATTATCTTGAGTATCTGTCTATATTTCTGAGAAAAGCGATAACAACAAAAATTGTAATATGAGCTCTGGTAAAAACCAGAAATGATAACAGCAAAAATTGCAATACAAAGCCATTAATTAAGAACTTACACTCTTTGGGTCCTGTCACTGGATCTAACTAACGCCTTTATCCACTGTGCTATGTGTCCTTGAGTACATCTGTGTATGAATTTCTGGGTATTATAAACCTAATGTCTTCAGCAACCATTTCTCAGAAATATAGACAGATACTCAAGATAATAAAATCATCAAAAATTGGTCACCAACTATTACAAAACTAATAACAAACATAAGTCTTTGAAGCATTTACATAATATTGTAAGCCTTCTTCTCAGTAACGACAAGCAATCTATTATCTATTGATTTTGTTAATTTTTTTTCTTTTTTTACTTCTGCAGGTTCATGATGGTTTTAATTATTTCCCATAGGTCTGCTTTGCTGTCATTGTTTGCCACCTTCGTATAATTACATCTTCACTATTGATCGGATTCAGATTGGATTTGATAATGGCCATTCCATTATCTTCTCTCTTGTAAACCTTTTACGCACACAAAACAAAAATCACGATTAACCTTGGATACATAAGGAGCAATATTATTTATAAATACACACTTCACTTTGAAACTGCGAGGATGGGACGCGTATTATTCAAAGAAATCTCGTCCATGAAATCGTGGTAGTGAATACTGTTCAGTTGAACTCCTTTATCGACTTTGAATGGATTCAGTACTAATTTGATCAAAAATTTCAGCTCATATCATCACATTGCCGTCTCCTTACTACTTTCTTTTAGCCACAAGTATATCTGTACCAAATAGAATAAATCTTTTAGACAGTTCATCAAGTGCCACCCGAGGTTCATCCGTGAAAATTACTTTAGAAAAATAAATTTTAATGTGAATCTTGGCCCAATTTCGATGCCTTAAAATATTTGCTTTACTGAGAAGAGTTCGCCACTGAGATTTCTTGATAGATTCAAATTCTTCACCTTTTGTCCTTCTTGACTCCGTCCATTCGAGCTTGCCCAAAGATCTGAGCACTGGTAAAAAGTGATTGGTCCGCTATAACTGCCTTTAGTTTACGTTCCCTGATCAAGGAGGAAAGTTCTTAAAGCCTTTTCCTTTGCTTCTAGTTCTAAACTTCGTTATATTTTCAACAGCTCTTTTTATCGTTCGATGATTTCTGCGAAGCTCCTTTGATATCTTCCATGTGAATATTCCCTCACTCAATAATTTTGTTATTTTCTGTTTTTCAGCATTTGTTAGATCTTTTGCATTAACCATTTTTCTATATATATTATGAAAAAAAAAATTTTGAATAGTTTTTATTAGATTTCAGAGGCCTTAAACTGTATTACCTTTTTTATCGCTCTAATTTCTGTTTATATTCAATTTTACAAACACGTACAACAGCTACAAGGTCTTTGCTTTTCTTCAATAGAATATTGATCAGAAGAATCACGTCTAAATAGATTTTTCGCAGCCATATCTTTTAAATTATTTTTAAAATAACGAGGAAAGATGACACGTTGCATGATTGAAACATTATTTTGATCTATTAGGATTCAAATTAATTTTCAGAATTTAATGAATTATAATTTCAATGAACTTTTAGAATTTGTATAAAATCAGTTTCGCAATTCTGAATGATCATCGCCTTAGAATTTAGTTTGTTTTATTTTATTTTATTTTTTTTTCTATGAAGTTACCACGAAAACAAATAACCGTCGGCAGTTATGTGGCTAGAGGTGGGAGGGTGCAGGGGAAGTCATTCTTTTGGGTCTGCTATAGAAACCTGTATAGAAAAAGCAAGAAAAGTTACTTTCTGGAAAGTTGTAGTTTTCATTATAAAAATAAAGATGGTCCTAATTTTTTGCACTTGTTTTTTCTTTTACGTTTTTCCCTATATGTTGATTTTGAATTTTATTTAACTGCTACTTTTAAACTTTCAGTATGTTTGTTGTGTATTTAAAGCGTACTAATATATTTGAGTATGTGAAAGTAACATTATAATGGTACACAAACTAGTTAATATATATATATATATATATATATATATATATATATATATATATATATATATATATATATAAGTATAGGATTGGTGTATACGGAATAAATTATAATAACCAACAAATACTATTCTTAAAAGAGTGCTCAATACAGAGTAGAGCAAATATAATTAGCCATTTTGTTTTAACACTTCTGGTGTCTTATCAAGTGATGGTGTTGAATGCATAATAAAGGGGTTTAAAAGGTTATTAGATTTGTCCGGAAAGTCGTTCCTGTTTCAACGCCTTAGAACACGTCAAATATATTGACAGATATAATATGCTTACATTTCCAATTAGAGCACACTTCAAATTATCTATAGTATGACATCTACTATCCATTTTCTACTATGGTATGATATTTACCAACTGTTGGTAGTATGAAATATGTTAAAAACCATTAAAGGTGCATAATAAACAATTTGTAGTGTAAAATTTGTACCAGTCAGTTATAGTATTAGATTATATTCAGCAAAATTTACTGTAGAACTCACCGGGATTTCGTGAACAAAATAATACACTGATTCTAAAATTTCACAGATTTTGTAATAAAATTACATAAATATCTCTTTTATGAATACAAATTGGATAAATACTTTAGGTTAAAATAACATCATACGTAAGAGGAATTAATTTCCGTAGGCCGTAAGTGGGTTGTTTGGTAGATTGCATCGGTAAATATTATTCTATAGTAGCACCGTTTGGGCACCTCAAGGCGGTGTAAAGGGTAGCAAGTTTATCTAGCTAGAACAATTACGACAGAGTAGTGAGTTCGATCCTCACTGGGTGCCCCCTACTTTCGGCCTTGTGCCACATCTAAGCTACGCTTGGAAAATCAATTTGGGCGCCTCGAGGCGGTGTAATGGTTAGCAATCTTGTTTCGCTAGAACAATTACGACTGAGTAGTGAGTTCGATCCTCACTAGGTGCCCCATAATTTCGGCCTGGTGCCACATCTAAGCTACGCTTGGAAAATCACTTTGGGCGCCTCGAGGCGGTGTAATGGTTAGCAATCTTGTCTCGCTAGAACAATTACGACTGAGTAGTGAGTTCGATGCTCACTAGGTGCCCCATACTTTCGGCCTTGTGCCACATCTAAGCTACGCTTGGAAAATCACTTTGGGTGCCTCGAGGCGGTGTAATGGTTAGCAATCTTGTCTCGCTAGAACAATTACGACTGAGTAGTGAGTTCGATCCTCACTAGGTGCCCCATACTTTCGGCCTTGTGCCACATCTAAGCTACGCTTGGAAAATCACTTTGGGCGCCTCGAGGCGGTGTAATGGTTAGCAATCTTGTCTCGCTAGAACAATTACGACTGAGTAGTGAGTTCGATCCTCACTAGGTGCCCCATACTTTCGGCCTGGTGCCACATCTAAGCTACGCTTGGAAAATCACTTTGGGCGCCTCGAGGCGGTGTAATGGTTACCAATCTTGTCTCGCTAGAACAATTACGACTGAGTAGTGAGTTCGATCCTCACTGGGTGCCCCCTACTTTCGGCCTTGTGCCACATCTAAGCTACACTTGGAAAATCATTTTGGGCGCCTCGAGGCGGTGTAATGGTTAGCAATCTTGTCTCGCTAGAACAATTACGACTGAGTAGTGAGTTCGATCCTCACTAGGTGCCCCATACATTCGGCCTTGTGCCACATCTAAGCTATGCTTGGAAAATCACGTTGCGCGCCTCGAGGCGGTGTAATGGTTAGCAATCTTGTCTCGCTAGAACAATTACGACTGAGTAGTGAGTTCGATCCTCACTAGGTAACCCCTACTTTCGGCCTTGTGCCACATCTAAGCTACACTTGGAAAATCACTTTGGGCGCCTCGAGGCGGTGTAATGGTTAGCAATCTTGTCTCGCTAGAACAATTACGACTGAGTAGTGAGTTTCATCCTCACTAGGTGCCCCCTACTTTCGGCCTTGTGCCACATCTAAGCTACGCTTGGAAAATCACTTTGGGGGCCTCGAGGCGGTGTAATGGTTAGCAATCTTGTCTGGCTAGAACAATTACGACTGAGTAGTGAGTTCCATCCTCACTAGGTGCCCCCTACTTTCAGCCTTGTGCCACATCTAAGCTACGCTTGGAAAATCACTTTGGGCGCCTCGAGGCGGTGTAATGGTTAGCAATCTTGTCTGGCTAGAACAATTACGACTGAGTAGTGAGTTCCATCCTCACTAGGTGCCCCCTACTTTCGGCCTTGTGCCACATCTAAGCTAGGCTTGGAAAATCACTTTGGGCGCCTCGAGGCGGTGTAATGGTTAGCAATCTTGTCTCGCTAGAACAATTACGACTGAGTAGTGAGTTCGATCCTCACTGGGTGCCCCCTACTTTCGGCCTTGTGCAACATCTAAGCTACGCTTGGAAAATCACTTTGGGCGCCTCGAGGCGGTGTAATGGTTAGCAATCTTGTCTCGCTAGAACAATTACGACTGAGTAGTGAGTTCGATCCTCACTGGGTGCCCCCTACTTTCGGCCTTGTGCCACATCTAAGCTACGCTTGGAAAATCACTTTGGGCGCCTCGAGGCGGTGTAATGGTTAGCATTCTTGTCTCGCTAGAACAATTACGACTGAGTAGTGAGTTCGATCCTCACTAGATGCCCCCTACTTTCGGCCTTGTGCCACATCTAAGCTTCGCTTGGAAAATCACTTTGGGCGCCTCGAGGCGGTGTAATGATTAGCAATCTTGTCTCGCTAGAACAATTACGACTGAGTAGTGAGTTCGATCCTCACTGGGTGCCCCCTACTTTCGGCCTTGTGCCATATCTAAGCTACACTTGGAAAATCACTATAGTAGCACCGTTCAAAATTATTTAATTCGTGCCAATTTTACATCCCTATAAAAATGGACGCTTATAACGTGAATTTTAGACACTTGATGCTTTTTTTTTTACCTTAAAGGCAAAAACGCCTGACAAGCATCAAAGAAGAGATGTACAGTGTACGGTGGAGGTGCTTTAGTTGACAGAACTGTACGGAAGTAGTTCGCTAAATTTAGAGTTGGTGATTGTAGCCTTATTGATGAAGAACGTTCAGGCAGAAACCAAACTACAGTTGACGACCAAATTAGCTAGAACAATTACGACAGAGTAGTGAGTTCGATCCTCACTGGGTGCCCCCTACTTTCGGCCTTGTGCCACATCTAAGCTACACTTGGAAAATCACTATAGTAGCACCGTTCAAAATTATTTAATTCGTGCCAATTTTACATCCCTATAAAAATGGACGCTTATAACGTGAATTTTAGACACTTGATGCTTTTTTTTTTACCTTAAAGGCAAAAACGCCTGACAAGCATCAAAGAAGAGATGTACAGTGTACGGTGGAGGTGCTTTAGTTGACAGAACTGTACGGTAGTAGTTCGCTAAATTTAGAGTTGGTGATTGTAGCCTTATTGATGAAGAACGTTCCGGCAGAAACCAAACTACAGTTGACGACCAAATTAGCTAGAACAATTACGACAGAGTAGTGAGTTCGATCCTCACTGGGTGCCCCCTACTTTCGGCCTTGTGCCACATCTAAGCTACACTTGGAAAATCACTATAGTAGCACCGTTCAAAATTATTTAATTCGCGCCAATTTTACATCCCTATAAAAATGGACGCTTATAACGTGAATTTTAGACACTTGATGCTTTTTTTTTTACCTTAAAGGCAAAAACGCCTGACAAGCATCAAAGAAGAGATGTACAGTGTACGGTGGAGGTGCTTTAGTTGACAGAACTGTACGGAAGTAGTTCGCTAAATTTAGAGTTGGTGATTGTAGCCTTATTGATGAAGAACGTTCAGGCAGAAACCAAACTACAGTTGACGACCAAATTAGCTAGAACAATTTCGACAGAGTAGTGAGTTCGATCCTCACTGGCTGCCCCCTACTTTCGGCCTTGTGCCACATCTAAGCTACACTTGGAAAATCACTATAGTAGCACCGTTCAAAATTATTTAATTCGTGCCAATTTTACATCCCAAAAAAAATGGACGCTTATAACGTGAATTTTAGACACTTGATACTTTTTTTTTTACCTTAAAGGCAAAAACGCCTGACAAGCATCAAAGAAGAGATGTACAGTGTACGGTGGAGGTGCTTTAGTTGACAGAACTGTACGGAAGTAGTTCGCTAAATTTAGAGTTGGTGATTGTAGCCTTATTGATGAAGAACGTTCCGGCAGAAACCAAACTACAGTTGACGACCAAATTAGCTAGTCATTAATTGAGGATGCCCCGCATTACACAACGTTCGAATTGGCAGAAACACTAAATTTATCAAAATCCATTCTCTATGAGCTCTTGGTGAAGCTTGGCTACTCAAATCGCTACGATATTTGTGTACCACATGATCTGAGTGTAAAGAATCTTTTGGATTGCATTTCATCTGTGATTTGTTGTATAAACCTAATGAAAATGCACCATTTCTTAAGCAAATTGTGACGCGTGATGAGAAATGGATCGTTTGCAACAATGTTCAGCAAAAAAAGATCCTGGGCAAGTGACATGAGCCAACTTTAGCCACCCCAAAAACAGACCTTTATCCTAAGAAAGTCATGCTGTGCATCTGGTGGGATTGGAAAGGAATTTTGTACTATGATCTTCTGCCAAGTAACAAGTCAATTCTCGCAACTGGACGATTTAAAGGCGGCAATTCAAGAAAAACGTCCAAAATTGACAAAAAGAAAACGTGTTATTGTCCACCATCACGTTTCTTCGGCCAAAATTGTTGCAGTTTGGCCGGGATGAGTTATACTACCCGTGATATTCGCCAGACATTGCTTCTTCGGATTTTAATTTTATTCTGGTCCTTGAAAAATAATCTCAATGGTTAAAATTTTACTTCTTTGGATGACATAAAAAAAAACACGTTAATGAGTTTTTTGCACAGAAACCATCGAAATTCTAGGAATGTGGAAGTCTTAAGTTGAAGGAAAAATGAAGAAAGGTTGTGCAACAAAATGATTCATATTTAGTTGAATAAATATTTAATGGCATAATTTTGTTTTGTGCTTTAATTTTCCTTAAATATCGGCATGAACTTCCCGGACAATCCAATATATATATATATATATATATATATATATATATATATATGGTGGCCTGACGATTGCATTTCGCATGAAACAGACTGTTGCCTCTAAGTGTTGACTTCTATGTTCATTTGTATATATATATATATATATATATATATATATATATATATATATATATATATATATATATATATAATGTATATTTGCGAAGTAGCCTTTCATTTTAACAGCTTTCATTAAATTTGCAGACAATGAAGATATAATTAAATTTTATTTAGTTTTCCCAGCATCCTTATGTTTTTCTGTTTTGTAAGGTTAGGGGAGTAGAGAAATTCTTCATAATTTTCATTGTCCCAGTCGTCGTTCTCAGCCAGTTCTTTAGCCATTTTCAAGGGGGAGGGTTGTTAGTTTATCCTCATGTGTCGTATTTCATTTTTCTGTTATTTTGAGTAGGAGCGTTTTTTTTGCTGTAATATATATATATATATATATATATATATATATATATATATATATATATATATAGTGTATTGGGGCAGCATATTATTCAAGCATATATTGTTAAATATGAATATCTATCATGCCGGGTCATAAGCCGTCCTAAGCATGGTGGCTTTAGTTTCGGGAGAAAATAAAGACAAAAAAAAAAAACTATCCAACATTTGGATATTTTTTTTATTATTCTGCTCCTCGATCTAAGCTTTCGGCTCACATGAGCCATCATCAGAGTGGTTATATGGATATTACAACAGCGATGGTCACCATCAAACATGACATCCTGTTATGTTTACATAGAGGGTTGCTATGCGACGATACCTGTCGCAGAATAGCAATCGCAGGAAGCAGGTCGTAAATTCGTAATTTTAGAGTTAAAGCCACTATATTGTTAAAGCCATTATACGAAGCTTAGAACGGCTCATGATCAAACGTAATAGACATTCGTTGTCTGTTATATTTAATAATGTATGTTTGAATATATACACACACACACACACACGCACACACACACACATATATGTATATATATATATATATATATATATATATATGTGTGTGTGTGTGTGTAATTTGGCAGCAACTTTTCTTTCAAACATGTAGTGTTGAATGTTAAAGACAACATAGTCTTACATATTTTCTTTTGAATTTTCTCATATTCTCTAATGAGACTTTTTATTTGAAAATAGTTTCGAAATATGTATTGTCCATACGATGACCTAGCGCTTTCGAACATCATTGTTCATCTTCAGGGTCAATATTTTAGTCAAATTTTTTTTTTTTTTTTACATATATATATATAGATATATTCAAACATATTATTAAATATAAGAAACAATGAAAACCTGGCGTCGCATTACTGCACGTTCCAAAAATTCTTAGCTGTTAATAATAGCACACTTTTTATAAAAAAAAAAAAATATTTCGACAAATATCACATTCATTTTCGTCTTGGAATTTTACCCGAAATTACCTGAAATTGATGAAAATAAAAATAATAACGTATATATGATGGGAATTGTTTTTTACCGAAAGTACTTACAAACAATATGGACTGAATATGTAATCTATCGTACAATTAATAAAAACAAGTATCGTGTCGTTCAGCGAGGGGTCAGTGAGATCATGCCTTCTTAATCTGTTAGCGAAGTTAGTTCGCTATTAATTACATTAACTTTATTGATTTATTCTTTGATTGACTATTTTTACAATATATATATATATATATATATATATATATATATATATATATATAAAGTCTACATATCATAGAACAAAGTTCATCAGAGCGATTATTTTATAGAAAAGGCACATGGAATACACACAAACACACACACACGTGCGTGTGCGTATGTGTGTTAAATTTAATATTAAATGAGCACTACTCCATTGCACTAAAAGAGAATGACTTAATGTATTCTTTCATATATGTGGCTTGTAAAACGTGCTTGGATACTGTCATGTTCAGCATCAAAAGAGAATGCTTGTACGAAATTCAGTCGTCCATATTTTTATATGAAAAATTCGAACCTCCGAATTTCAAGCAATAATAAAATAAAACTAAAGAAAATATGGATACGCCTGTTAAATAAATTATTTGTATTTACAAACATATTTGCATGAATTCCAAAGAGCTAAAAAGTAATAAAAATAGTCTTTCGTCGAGTTAAACTCTTTGGGTCGTTGGTTCACAGAAATCTCTTTGATTCAGACAAAACTTTTAAACTTTACTTTTTACCAGACTTTGAATTATGACATTTTGTGACCTCCACATGTTTTGACTGACCTTTCAACCACCTGGTGAATATTTATGAACATTCTCAAATTTATTGCGTTGATAAACCAATGACATTCTTGCCTTTGTATATAAACACGTACATCATAATAAATCCTATATTGTCTTGATGAAGTCCGTCAGGGGACGAAACGCGCCTGCTAAGAATAGTTTTTCCTCTTGTCTATTTTTATTCATATATATATATATATATATATATATATATATATATATATATATATATATATATAATTATTATTATTATTATTATTATTATTAATAATAATAATAATAATAATAATAATAATAATAATAATAATAATAATACCACCACCACCACCACCAGCTCTTATAATGAGCCTGGTGCGGGCGCACACCGGAAAGAAAATGTTATCCACGCCATATGAAATGGCAGAGCTTTACTATTTTTTACGATTTTTTATATGGATGAAAATATGCAAAACAGATGGATTGGAAGAAGATGGACAGTTGCATACACACCTAGATCACCAGATGTGACACCCTTGGTTTTCTTTTTGCGAGAGTTTCTAAATGAAAAATTTACAACAGGAAACCTAAAACAATTGCCGAAACACGTACATTATAATAATTCCTATATTGCCTTGATAAAGTCCTTCAGAGGACAAAACGCGCATGTTAAAAGTAGTTTTTCCTCTTGTCTATTTTTATTAATTCATATATATATATATATATATATATATATATATATATATATATATATATATATATATATATAATTTTATAAAAAGTGCCAGCTCTTAAAATGAGCCTGCTGCGAGCGCACACCGTAAACAAACTGTTATTCACGCCATATGAAATGACAGAGCTTTACTAAATGAAAAATTAAATTTCTAGCGCACAGTACAGTAACAGCCGATAATCACTGTCAGTTTAATACTTTCACATAATGCTATATATATATATATATATATATATATATATATATATATATATATACTGGGTGTCCCAAAATAATGTATGCACTCTTTAAATATTAATAGTTAATAATACATTTTTTTATATGGATGAAAATATGCAAAACAGATGGATTGGAAGAAGAGGGACATTTGAATCCCCACCTAGATAACCAGATGTGACACCCTTGGATTTCTTTTTGTGGGGGTTTCTAAATGAAAAAATTTACAACAGGAAACCTAAAACAATTGCTGAAATGAGAGTAGCAATTGAAGAAGAGTGTGCTCAAATACCAGAGGAAATGATACTGGACGTTTATAGGTCTTCAAGATATGAAAAGTGTATTGAACAGAACGGCAACCAGTTTGAACACTTGATGTGAACTCATCTTTATATGAACATTCTGCCATTGTCCCAATTAGCTTTTATCTTACTATAGTTAATTTTCTGTTTTTTTGTATATTTTACTCTCAAATTCTTTAAACATGTACTCTTTCTCTTGTATTAATCTTATTTATAAGTTAAAATACATAAACTGTATAAGTTACAACGGTTCTATGAGTGTATACATTATTTTGGGACACCCTGTATATATATATATATATATATATATATAAAGACATTTATATTATGTTTAACGTTCTTTTTATAGATACATGTATTTAAGCAAATGCTCTGTTTTATAATAAACAGTATTAAATAACATTTACCGGCCTGAATGTCCGAGAAATTTTCATAGAAAATTTTCGCTCTCCGACAGGAATCGAACCTGTATCCTATACGGAACCATCATGTCGGAGAGCGAAAATTTTCTATGAAAATTTCTCGGACATTCAGGCCGGTAAATGTTATTTAATACTGTTTATTATAAAACAGAGCATTTGCTTAAATACATGTATCTATAAAAAGAACGTTAAACATAATATAAATGTCTTTAAATAAATTGTCGGGCTATGTCCAATTCTAAAAAATATATATATATATATATATATATATATATATATATATATAGTTCCCGATTTAGGCATGGACTGCAACCTAGTGGCTCCAAGACTAGATGGGCTTCCAAAGGCCCTCTAGTCATGGAACCCTGATAAAACTTTAAAAAAATATAAGGATATAAGAACAGACGAGATTCGTTTATTCCCAAATTTAATGGGGCTCCTTTGAACTAATTTGAAACAAGTTAGAGTATTTAGGACCCTCTAGTCGGAGTGGCTCTTAAATTCAATGTGACCCCTTGAAGGGGACATGTCCCGATTTTGATGCATCTTTTTTATATACATATAGATTTTTTCATATAGATTTTTAGTTGAAGTATAATATGCTTTACACCAAAAAAGCAATAAGTAAAAATATATTTTTTATAGACACGGGGAGGTATTTATGTAATGAATATATATATATGAATGAATATATATATATATATATCGTCGAAGATTTGTTGGTTAAAAACAGTACTTTGGACTTTGCTAATCAGGCGCTAACCAGGTACATCTCTATAGCTGAGTGGTATAGCACGGCAGATCAAATGCCGGTTCCGTATAGGTCACAGGTTCGAATCCTGTTGGAGAATGCATACTTTCTACGAAATTTCTCGAACATTCAGGCCGGTAAATGTAAATAATAATGTTTATTTGAAAAACAAAGTATTTGAATAAATTGTATCTAGTAAAATAACGTATAAACAGAAAATATATTAAATAATTGACGGACTTAATCCATTTCATGATATATATATATATATATATATATATATATATATATATATATATATATATATATATATATATATATATATATATATATATATATATATATATATATATATATATATATGTATAAAGAACAAAAACACGTCACACGAATTTTTGTCATTTTGTAAGTTAGAAAGTGCAAGAAAGAGTGAAATAAAAGAAAGAAAGAAAGAAAGAAAGAAAGAACAAGGAAAATTTGGAAAGGGAAGAAAGAATGAAATAGAATGAGGACACATAAAACAAGGGAGAAAAAGAAAAAATGGTCGACGATAAAGAGAGGGACAAAAAGAAAATAGTGAAAGAGAGAAAAAGGAAAGCTAGAGAGGGGAGGAAAGCGTGAAATAGAAAGAACGCACAAAGCAAAGAAAGCGAAATAGAAAGATGGAAAAAGAGAGAAAAAGTAAAAGTGAGAGATAGAGATAGATAGAGAGAGAGAGAGACTGATAGAAGAAAACAAAGAAAGTTAAAGAGAGAAAAAATAGTGATGATAACTTCAGATGTGAAACAATTAAATTTGTAGAGATAAAAGGAGAAATTTGTTAAAAACCCCAAATTCCTCAAAAACCGGAAACGGAAACAATTAATGTCTGGAAAAAAAATGTAGATTAGTGGAATTATATCAGTTAAACATATGACAAATCCGGATGTTACCAAGTGCTGGCTTTAATTGGTTGAGCCAATTTGTAAATTTCTTTTGAGTTTAAGGTCCAATGGAAAGTCGGGCAAAGAAATTATTGATGCTCGATCATTCAAAAGAGTCAGCTTGTGCGTATTTATTTCTAATCGATATTTCGTTTTCAGTTTCATCCAAACTGATTTGTATCATTTTCCGCACACAGTCAACGAATAATAAAAAAAAAAGACAATAAGGACTGTTTATAAAGACAACAGATATTTACTAAGCTTGGCTCAGAGCTACAATAGAGTAAAATGGCGGAACACAAAGTGTCGCGCGAATTGAATCGTAACAAATAGAAAGATTCGTTTTTCTACGGTAGACAACCTTTTATTTCCTAAGCTTAGCTTAGTGTGACAGTCGACCAAATGGTGGACTAATTAAACTAAAACTAGCTTGTTAACCACTACACCAGGGCGAGGCGTCCTGGTGACATTTGCATGAGGTACAGCGATAAATGTCTATCTTCCTCATATTAAGGGTTATGGGTTCGAATCGCTTAAGGCAAATACTTTGCATATAATATCGTTCTTCCTTCCGAATTGTTTTTTTAACGCCATGCCTCTTCAGGACGTAGGTGATCATGACTCTTCACAGCTTCCTTTTAGTATGTTCTGACATAATGTCTTGAGAAAAGTAGGGGATTGGTTTTGCGTTGCCTTCTCTATGGTGTTGAATTCAATTACTTTTCCTTTCTTCAGAGGGTAAACTAGGACTCTCCACGTCTTTTTTGTCGTATATTTGATAATCCCAATGACCTTGTGAAATATAGTGGAATTGTTTCTTATTGCCTTTTCCATAGTTTTGAATTCAGAGTGATATATCTCTCTTCAGGATGTAGGTGATTATGACTCTCCACAGCTTCCTTGTCTATTATGTAGGCATCACAATGACTTCTTGGGAAATATAGTGGAATTGTTTTTTGTTGCCTTCTCCATAGTTTTGAATTCAGAGTGATCCATCTCTCTTCAAGATGTAGGCGAATATGACTCTCCACAGCTTTCTTGTCTATTATTTGACTGTCCTTCTTCAGAGCCCACTATATATTTCTGTTTAATCCCTGAATGAGAAGAATTGAATTCATGCCTTTCTGAAGAGTATTAGTGCGAAAGTGAACGCAACAGACTAGGCTGGGGTTTGAACTCGACTCGCTGATTCCACTTTCCGAGCTGATAGATTTCTGCTACCTTTCTAATTAATTACATCTTTAAAATAAAAAAAAAGGATTGTGTTTAATTTAACTCTGTACCTGGTGTAACAGCAAAAGTGTCCAAATCGTATAAAAGCAAAATTGTCCAATTGTTAGATTAAGCTCTAAAATGAAATGATTAAATATATCTTACTGGAATTCTCTGAGGTTTTTATAACACTATTAGACTCTACTTTGAGCAATAGGAATGTATAATTACACTCTCAGCTTAATAGATGTATCGTGATAAAATCGATCATAAACGAAAATGACATGTCATCATAGCTAAGGATCAGAAGCTCATGATGGATTGAAATAAAGTTCAAATATATATATATATATATATATATATATATATATATATATATATATATATATATATATATATATATTATTCCAGGATCATTTTCCAACTTATTCAAGATGATTCACGCCCTCTCTAACCTTCTCACTTTCTGTGCTGGAGTCACAAGATGCCTCACATGTTTCACGTACGATTCTTTGGACTGTCATAGCTGAAACTCCTCTCTCAAGTGCCAAACGTCTTATGAATTGAGTTGGATCTTTTCTAATTGATCTCTTTAGGTCTAAGTTAAAATGATGATCCGTCTACCTGCTGTGACCTCCTGATCCAATTTTGCACTCTACTGTTCCCTCTTTTTTCAACTTACTCAGCGTTCACTTGATGGTTTTTGAATGGACTTTGAAGATAGAAGGCTGAGTATGATGTTGGTACCATTACTGAAGGGCTGAATGATCTTTTTTCCTCTGATCATTGCTCAGTTAGGAAGACACAGTGGGGCTGACACAAAACGATTTTAAACTGTTCTCTTTCTAGCTGAATAACCCGAAGGGTTTTTCAATGATTCTTATGACAATTGGTGTCAGGGTAGCTGAATGTCTTATCTGAAAACCTGGAAAAAAGAAACACAATTAGTTCAGTTTTTTTTTTTTTTTAGATATTAAACATTTTGTGGGGTGGACAATTATGCTGTTACACAATTTGGATAATTTTGCTTTTACACCCGGTATGTAAAAACAATGCACTGCTGTATTATATTATACGAATTGCCCTAAAAAATATGCTCCCACAATGTACATTCAGTCTCTAGTATTTTAAAACAAGCTCTAGCGACTTTTGCATATGCCTAGTAATAACTTAAAGGTCATGGAAAAAATCTCCCTCTCACACAGACGCATATATATACGGGTTTTACCATGTGGCTGAGAATGTTTCATATTACCAAACATTGCCATATTTACTAGATGCGGTAATTGAGTCTTCCGAATAGCCCTATTTAAACAAAGTTTGCTTACCTTTTTTATACTAATGTTCACCCAATACAAGGCCCGAGAGTCTCTCAAGACAGAAGATTACTGTGTGGTGTTGTAACAGCATAAGAAAAGGCAAAAAGTGCAGTTTGTAAGGTTATGTAGGAAAAGTAACAGTTAACCGTAGATTTGAAGAGGTGAAAATATATTAACTGGAGAATCATCCTACTTGGGAAGAAGCTTACCTTTTATTAGTCGAATACGAAGGGAATTATAATGATTCACCACTGTGTAGGTAGCATGACGTGTCCTGGTTGCAAAGGTAAGGGCTGGTGGAACCAAGGACTCTAGCTCGTCAGAAAACATGCCATGGAAATAGCGATAGAGTAGCAAGAGGCTCGCAACGTTTCGTATATGGGAAAAGGGACGCTGAGCGAAAAATAATTCTTCACCCATAAGGCGGCGTAAATGCTTTTGAACTCTTTCGAAACAAGCAAGTAAGGACTAGTCAGCTTCAACCTAGATATGACAGAAATACTCCATTTTTGGTCAGCTAGAGAATAGCAGGGAGAGTCAGATACTTACTGGAGCGGTTCAATGAACCGACCATTTTTCTCACCATCTTTAGCAATGGACCGGATATATGAGTTCCACTTGAGGTCTGGGTGAGCTTCAGTCCCAATAAACATTCAGGGTGAGGAGCTTCATTGAGAGAAGATCCACCCATCATAATAGAGGAAAGTTCAGGGTCTGCTCGGGGGTGGTGGATCTTTGATTTTGGCCGTATTGAATTTTACAAGCCAGTCCTTCCCCCATTGACACACCTGGGCGGGGCCAGAGTCGAGATCAGCTGTTAGGCTCTAGTAGACTTTTTTGGTTACTGTCTCCTTCAAAATACTCCCCCTATTAAGCTATGCACTTAATAAATCTCTGGAAAATCATTTTACGTAATATCTTTCAGTACTGTAGTCTTCTTCCCCTCAGGATGTAGACGATCATGACTCTCCACAATTTCCTGTCATTTGTAGCTCTTAATAAACTTTGTATTTCTGTTATTTCTCCTGAGCCCTGTTCAGCCCTACATTTACTCAAGCTCATTAAGTATGTTATGCGGTGTTTTCCTCTCTCCCTCTTGCCCTCCATTCTTCTCGTGAGTATCATATTTTTCAAGCCCTCCTTCCTCATTATATGCCATAGAAAACTCAACTGTATCTTCCTGATGTTAAGCATTAGTTTTCTATTTTTGTTTCCATTTTCTCCAAAACTTCGCCATTACTCACATGTTCGGTTCGTGGTATCCTCAGTATCTTTCTGTAGAATCATATTTCTGTTGTTTCAAGACACTTCTCCATCTTTGAGGAGACTGTCCAGCAGGGGACATTTATCACACAGCAGTTTAGTACTCTTTTTCTTGTTTTTATCGAAATGTTCTTTTAGAATGCTTCCTCGGTTATCCCTTCGGATTTCAGTGTTACACTTTCCGTCCTCTGTCAAAACACTTCCCAAATATTTAAATTTCCACACTTGTTTGGTTTTTTGTTATTCCCGATTTACGAATCGAACTTTGGACTCATCCTTTTGCTAACAACCATGCATTCTGTCTTCTTGCAATTGATGTTTAATCATTTCTTCTCGCTTTCCTTCACTACCTTCTGTAGGAGGTTTTGTAGCCTTCTCTCTGTGCCTGCTATCAACACTGTGTCGTCTGCATGTCTTACGTTGAGTCACGATAGCGAAATTCGAACGGGCACTGAATTAATGAAAGACGCATTCCAAAATCTAAACAAAAAACTCCGAAGAAGGAAAAGTTTTTCGTTAGAAACAAAGAAAAGCGCGTTAAACTGTTGCATAATATCAATCCTTCCATATAGCAGTGAATGCTGAATCTCCTCACAGATGCAGAAATGTGGTTCTACAGAAGGATGCTGAGAATTCCATAGACTAAGCGCGTAAACAACGAAGAAGCTTTAAGGAAAATGGAAACAAAAAGGACACTTATACTCAGAAACAGAAAAAGACAACTGAAATCTTTGGGATACGTAATGAAGAAAGAGGACTTCGAGAATTTGACACTCACAGGGGTTATCGAGGCCAAGAGAAAGCGGCAGGTCACCTACCCAACGAGCTTGTATTAATGGATGACAGAACGGGGGTTAGGTTTGGCAAATGGTCAAATGTTGATACGAGCTGCAAGGGATAGAAGGTTGTGGAGAGCTATGATCGCCCACGTCCTGAAAGAACACGGCACGAATGTAGTCTCTTGTTGCTGGATTTGCTATCCAGCAACACGTGACTATATTCTTCGATGTCAGCATATCTTCGTCATTTCAGGAGATTTCTCAGTTTTGAAAATAGCCAGAAATCAAGGTTGCAAACTTGTACAAAACAGTAAAGACTTTCCCCAACAAAACGAAGTAATTCAGAGACAAGGCAAAGCAAGTTATCAGACTTAACCACGTTTGATGGTGTTAACAGCTGTTTTTGCCTTGTTCTAATCCTTTTCCAGCCAAGGAAAAAAATGCAAGACAACATGAGTTTGAATTCAGTTTGCCTTTTCATAAATAGATTGCCTTTACCAGGAGCTCTATCTAATCTTTATGTGCCCAACACATTGCATGTTCTTTGTAGTACTGATCGTAATTTGCCAAAGGTCTACCAATATGTCTCCTCTTATGGCTAACGAGACCTTCATTGGAACGACGTGATGTATATTGCTACTGCGACGAACACATATATATATAATCATCATCAAGTCTAGAAGAAACCTCAACAGAAAGCAGAAAACACTGGACGGCCGTTTTGTCCTATATTTGGGACTCATCAGTCCTATATTTGGGACTCATCAGCAGTGCACATCCACTACCGAGAATTAAAACCCGTACTTTTACGATATGAGGCAAACGTCATACCAACTGTACCAACGGGACTCGGTGACGAAGAGGTAACGAATTAGACTCGATATAGAGCCGCTCGCTCACATATTCCGTAGTGGAACTCATCCGTGTTTCCCTTACGCATAAGACTGCTATCCCAAGCCACTCCACCCAGAGCATTAGAAGCCGGTTCAAGCAAGGATATACAAGTGATAGAAATAGGAGGATTTGAGACAATCATAATTAAGTAATTCATCGAGTCTAGAAGAAACCTCAGCAGAAAGCAGAAAACACTGGACGGCCGTTTCGTCCTATATTTGGGACTCATCAGCAATGCGCATCCACTACCGAGAATTGAAACTCGGACAGTTACGATATGAGGCAAACGTCATACCAACTGTACCAACGGGCCTCGGTGACGAAGAGGTAACGAAAATATATAAATATCTTTATTGTTCGAGTTGCTGTGATTGGGTAGAGTGAGGGAGAATGACAGAGGTTAGGATTGCGCACACAGGAGTTGACGGAGACAAATCTTCGGTAAACTTCTAGCCAGCGTCTCTCTCAGGCCAAGAGTTGGACCGTTTTAATAACATTTCGACAGCGACACAACTTCACGTGGCTACGCCTTCTTCCGGTATGTCGACCATGTGACCACGCCACTTCGTGTGGCCACGCAAGCACGCATTTCCAACTGCTCAGGACACCTGTGCGCCCTGTTTATTTTTTCCACCGGATGCATTTCCTGTTTATGCTATCACCCATTCCGATTTTCGCTGACTCTCTGATGCAGCGGATGTGAGGTTAAAGGCCTTCCTCAACCGATATCCAACACGACGTACTCTGCCACGCTGCACACATGTAAATTGCTGGATAACTGAATCAATGATTTCTTTTCCTAGCTTCACGCTTGATATTTGCCCAACTCATTGTATGTTCGTGGAAGGCGCTTTTGAATGGTCCTTGCAGCGCTTCCTTGGTTCATGCTGGCGTCGAGTACTTTAGAGCAACTCATCGAAGAGCATTTGCTTGAGTATTCTACATAGATATATACATACATACACACATACAAGATGGCTCTCGGTCCGTTAGTCGAGCATGAGTAATTCTAACGTCGCATGAAAAATTCAAGTTTTATGCAACATGCTCCACACGGCAAAGACTCACTCTAAGAAATCAAATTAATCCAGAGATGAGCCAAAGCAAGATATCTGGCTTAACCCTGCTGGAGGGTGTTACATTAGAATTGCTTTCTCTTAGTCTTTTATCAATTAAATATCTTTATTGTTCGAGTTGCTTTGATTGAGTAGAGTGAGGGAGAATCACAGAGGTTAGGATTGTGCACACAGGAACTGACGGAGACAAATCTTCGTTGAACCTCCAGCCAGCCTCTCTCTCAGGCCAAGAGTTGGACTGTTTTCATAACATTTCGACAGCGACGCAACTTCACATGGCTACGCCTTCTTCCGGTATGTCGCCTACGCAACTTCTTATGGTCACAAGACAGCAGGTATTTGAATTCAGAGTTTTCCTTCTCTCAGATGCTTACGGTCATATCACGTTGAAACACCGGTTCTCATCCGATCATCGAGGTTAATAAGCAACGTCGATCCATGTCATTTCCTAGATGGGAGACTACTTGGGAATACCAGGTGCTGTAAGCTTGGATGTGCGGGAGGTGCTATGAATGAGAAATCGGAGAGCGAAGTTCGAATTCCAGTCGAGTTCGTTACATTCACTTATGCACAAATACTTTGAAGCGAGTATGAATCTATCTCTTCTCCCTCCCACCAGCTATGGGTTAAATAGCAGGATAGACTGGGCTCTGTAGCCTTGATTAGCAGCCAAACTACAGCAGGAAGTATCGGCTGCCTGCTGCAGGAATTCTTCTGCCAAATCAATCATGAATCGAAAAGAAACATGTCCACAAGCATGCAACACACATGGCACCTAAGTAAGGAAGGAAGGACTATAGTCCATGTTAATTAACCCAAGAAAACACATGTACATGTTAACACCTTCAATCAAAATCAGAAGCCATGAGAGCCATGTAGCATCAGGAGATTTATTATTATTATTATTATTATTATTATTATTATTATTATTATTACTGAACAAAGTGACTGGCCTAACTCTTCCATTATTTTTCAACACTAAGAGAAGAACGCGATTTAAGAAAATAAAAATAAGATAAAATTAAAGGCACGGTGTTTGACAATGTTCCACAATATTTCGACAGTATGTCTGTCTTCAAGTTATGTTTAAAAATTATATACAAATATAAAAATATTTTTAAAAATCTGCAAAAAATTATAAGTCTTTGTACAAACGTCGCTTGTGTTGAGAAAACGATTGTACTGGTAGCTAACGTGTGAAGACAATTGAAACGTGAAGTCATGCAACTGAAACGTGCGTAATATGATGGTGGTCTTGCTCAACTTGGAAATTCTCCGTTAGTTAATTGGTTACTAAGAGTAACAGTTCATTATAAATCTTATGCAACTATTCTGTCATGCTTTTTATATTATTATTATTATTATTATTATTATTATTTGTGTGTGTTATGTTCCCTGCTTTGTATCCTATAGAGCCGGGTCTAAACTATGGCCCTTAGGCCCTATAGGAGAATTGTCATTTAACTGATAGCACTTTTCTTAGTATATGGGATTTTCCTAGTAGGGTGATCTATTATTATTATTATTATTATTTAAAATATATAATATGTAATGAACAATAAACTATTTTATAATTAAAAATTATAATAATCTTTAGAAACTTACATACATATAAAATTATCTACGATAATATAATTTATTGGTCACGCAAGCTGATATGCCCTATTTAGTAATTAAATATTCCTATGTTGTGGTAACAGGATGTATTAAGCTAATAACCCGTTATGAAAAAGAAAAGGTTCACCTGCAAAATACATTGCTTTTTTATTTTCTTTGGCTTTTTGTTAACTGTCTTTGGATATTTTTCATTTTTAATTTATGAAATCTAGAAAAAAAAACAGTATAATACGAATTATCGTGTTTCTGATGTTTCATTGGGTACAATCTAATACAGCAGCAGAGTACGTAGATTTACAATTGCAAACATATACCATATAATCCACATATATTTACATAAGTTATACACAAATCCGAAAGCACAGGAGGTTATGGAAAATGTCTTCCAAAAACTAAGCAAAGTATTCAAAAACTACGTAATAAAAATACGTTTAGCACGAGCTAAAAATAGAAAAAGGTCCATGTTTGCCCTTATCTCACGCCACACTTGAACCCATAGTTAAACTTTTGCAGCATCACAAGCGTCATCTTCTAATTTTTGTTTTTAATTAAAAACTTGTCCATTTTAATTAAACGCTATGTAATAAAAATAAAAAATATGTTCAGTACAAGCTAGGCGTCCTCACTACTTCGGACACAATTCAATACGTGCACAATGAGCGTTTGCTGAGTCATTCCCGAAATCAACTTCGGATGGTTTCGGTATATATCGGTGTTCATCGGCAAGTCCTTGTCAAATCGCGTTATCCAGGGACGTATCGTGTGAACTCATTTCGCACACCCCACTCACTTTATATATGTTGTATACGTTTATTTATTATAACAATGATATTGTAGCGATTACTACTATGTTTGACACGCCTACATTTTTCTCAACTGTGATTGGTCAAATAATAAATACTATCACAGGACAATTTACTGATCGCATTCACCACACTGAATTTTTCCTAATGTTAATTCACAAACATGCTTTTGTTATAAAATCACCGATTGGGTAATTTTTCATCAAATCAGATACTTTTCGTGTGCTCTCGAAATTTCTCCCGCCGTTGTCCTGGGAGCCTACCCATAGTTATATAAACCAGAATTCGTTCCAAAAATAGACAGTAGAAGCAGAACTCAGTAGAACTCAGCAACTTACACTCGTTTACACAGACTATTCATTCTACTCACTGCACACACGCACGCACACAGAACTTAAATATCATTCACCATCAGTTCTATGTAACAAGCCAATTTGCAACAGCTCTGTTAGTTATATCTAATCCACAACTAATTTATTACATGTTCTTCTGAAAACATAATTCTATGTAATACAGAACTTTGAACATTCTTTCAGAAAACTTGTTTATTTACATTTAATCTTTCAGCTAACAGATAAATGGAAACTACATCTTTCTTATTGTTTCACACATTACAGAAAATGTTTTGTATTTGTTGATTTTAATATATATTTTATCGTTGAAACAAAAATCGATTTTCCATTGTTTTTCCTTGATACAAAAATGTATAATTGTTAAATGCTATTCAACACGCAGCCACATCAACCTTTTCAACACAACCAGCATTTACAATATAATCGTATAATCAATTATTATTAAGGGGGTCTTAATTTTGATGTGTATACTTATTGTGCTTTGAACCTCTTTCAAAAATAATTTAATTAACGACCTTTGAAAAAGATTTGCGACATACCTACGATCCTGTAACAGCAGACAAGCGTTCCGCGGCACTCCGCTTGAAAATCACTGATCTGACAGAATAGCAGAACGAAAACTTCGTGAGTCCAAATTCAGGCTTATTTTGTTTTGCGTTCATTCTCGCGCCAACGCCCTCGGAAAATCCATGAATTCATCTCTTCTTCTCTCCGCAGCTACGAGGAAAATAGAATGGTAGACAAGCCTTTCTAGCCTGGGGTAGCATCAATCTAAACGAGTAAACTAGCTAACAATCTCGTGCAAGTGGATGTCAGAACAGGAGCGCGGATGTATAGTAAGGCATGAACATTGCTTAAAGATAGAAATGATAGGAAGTTTTGGGGATCTATGTTCACCTACTTCGTAAAAAGAATACTTTAATATTATTGTTATAAATAATCGTGAATTCAATATTGTTGTAACCGAGTTATTAAAAACAACAGTAGAAAACTGGAATTGATTTAGCAAGTTTATTACCTTTTTTGAGAAACAATGTAGAATAGAAACTAGGAAAGAGAATGTTTAGGCGTGATTGACTGTTTTCAGCAAAAGCTACTGCTGCTATTGCTCCTCCTGTTACTCCTCTTGATGTGGGTCTATTTTTATGTCTTTCATCCGACGGCCGCGTCTAAACTTGTTCGGTATATATTCTCCCTCACAACAGATATTATACATTGTACAAACTGTAATATTTTTTTTTGTTTTTCTTTTTCGCAGATAATACGAACGATAGACTCTTGGAGCCTTATGATACACCGATTTCGGCAGGGACTATTCGCGCCGTCGTGGTTGTCGGATTAATAACCCTATTCGTTGCCTCTTTTCTTTACTGGCAGTCTTGGAAAGAGAGGCACAAGAAACCACCGTGCGTGACGAAACTGAAACAAGGGATTAGCGACGTTGTCAACGCTCAGTGCAGCCGTGTCCGGGCGAACAGAACAAGAGGTGAGGCCTGTCTCCAACTGGATGAGACCAGACAAGGAACAATTAGCGCCGGGGATAGGCGTGGTCAAAGAGGCCATAATAGTGGAGCGATACCAGGTCGGATCAAGCCAGAGATTCTTCGACATTCTCCGGTACCTTCGTCGTCCAGTTCCACATCACGCTCGCCCTCAACGTCTTCGTCTATTTACCATTCACCCGCCTCGTCTCAGATGATCTTTATATATGAGACATTCAAACCGACAAAGGAAAACGTCGGTGAGATGCTGACTGTTGCACAGTCACCCAGAGGATACAATTTAGGGACATACAGGGCGCCGAGCGAACAGTTGATCCTGCACGTATAGCGTTTGTGTTTGTGAAGTGAATAGATAACGCCATATATATGTGTGTGTGTGTGTGCTTGTATGCGTGTGTGTGATTGTTGTGTATACATATGTGTAAATTTTTTTATATCTAACTACAATATATCTGTAAAAGAACAATATGAATAAGGACAAAATGAAAACTTAACCGACGCGTTTCGTTCTCTGATGGACTTTACCGAGGCAAATGTGAGGATTTTATTTTGCAACATGTATTTATAAACAAAATTCTCTCGGTGTGTTTTAAACTGGGAAAGTTTTGAAAAACTAACAGCATTTTAAATTTTGTTTGTAAATGCTTGTTGCAAAATAAAATCTTCACATTTGCCTTGGTAAAGTCAGTCAGAGGACGAAACTCTGAGCTAAGATAACTCGGCTAAGATAAGTTTTCCTTTTGTCTTTATTAATATACAGAGGAACCTCGACCTACGAATTTAATCCGTTCCAAAAATGAAATTCTTAACTGGAAATTTCGTATGTCGAAACAATTTTCCCCATTTAAAATAACAGAAATTAAATTAATGCGTTCCAAGCCCAAAAATTATTGATATAAAAATCGTATTTTATACAAAAAAAAAAATGCATTTTCAAAGATTATACACAAATAACGTAAATAAATATATCACTGTGATTCCTTCCCAGGTTTTATCAATGAGATTTAAGCAATTGAGGATATTGAAGTAATCCTTCCAAAATTCTCTTGGGGTCAGGTTTGTATTTTCGGTTACTTCAAAACACCCCTGAAACAAGGCAGCAGAGTTCCCATGTCTCACTACACTGTGGATGCCGGTTCCCTTTTTAAATTTTTCAAACCATCCTCGACTTGCCTTAAATGCATTTTCATCTTCAGAAGACGTGCCTGGTATTATTTTTTTTACGAAGATCCGCATACAGTGCCCTTGTTTTTGCACATGTAATATCTTCAGAAACAGAATCACCTCGTACTTGCCCCTCATTCATCCACACCAACAACAGCTTCTCAACATCTTCTAGGGCTTTTGGACGATGCTTGGTAATTATGCTAACACCCTTGGCTATATCAAGCTTTTTATTTCTCTCTTGTTCTTTGAGGTAGTGCAAATTGTTGATGCTGAACGTCCGTATAAATTGGCAAGGTCAGAAACACGGGTACCTTCTTTGTGCTTCTGAATGATCACCTTCTTCATTTGCACAGATATTTTTCCCTCTTCTAAGTGACAACCAGCTTCTTGGGTGACATCGTGGGCTACAAAAATTATCAAAAAATTAGCTACTGAAATTTAAAATTTATTGTATATGTACAGTGATATTTACAGTAACGCATTAAACTGTACAGTACATTAACTGTATGAAAAAATGTAAAAGAACAAACTGCACTGATGAAATGTAGCGTACCTATCAACCTGAACTGGATGCGTAGTTTAATTTACTACGTTGTTTACGTGCTTTACCTGAATTTTGTACGTTTTATGTTACTCTTATTTTTTTCTTACATTTTTCTGTTGTACTGTATTGATATCAATTTAAAATTCAATGATTATACACTGTATGTTAGACTAAAATACACTTTACATAGAGATTAACTGAAACGAACTCAGCATTGTCACATTTTACCGACTTTTAATTCAATAAATTTTAATATTTACATATTACTGTACTGTACTGTACAGTAATGTACATATTCTGTATCCATTACTGTCCAAAACTTGTTGCACATCATTAATTTTTTACACTAATCACAAATATGTGTACACTACAAATGTTTATTCTACAAAGTAACAAAGAGAACTGATCGGGACGATGCAATGCTTCTAGCATCACACTACATTTAGTGTGATGGAACTGTATAGAAATATGGAATGTATAATAATGTATAATAATATAATACAGTACTGTATATAAAATATAATATAATAATGTACACTGTATATAAAACATAAAAATATAAGAATTAAAAATACGGTATAAAATATATCTGCAAATATTTAGCAGACTACAGTACAGTATAAAAATACAGTATGAAAAAGTATTGTAATACTGTATAATACTATAGTATACTATTATTATATATAAAACATAATAATATAATATACAAAACATAAAACTATAAAATACCGTATATTTAGATAAGATTAAAAGGTATTTACAGTACATTTATACCAAATATCTAGTTTGAAATGCAATGGCGGGAAGCCCATTCTTAATTTTGTAAGCTGAAATTAATTCGTAAGTGGAAACGAATTTTCTGAGAAATTTTTGTTTGTATGGAAAGTTTTTCGTAAGTGGAAGAATTTGTAAATCGAGGTTCCCCTCTATCTATCTATCTATCGATATATATATATATATATATATATATATATATATATATATATCATCTTGGCTGCTACACTTTTATAGCAACAGCATCCAGAATCTGGAGTTTTGCCTACATGATATATATATATATATATATATATATATATATATATATATATATATATATATATATGTATGTATAAATTCGATGCTTTATAATGCTTTCAACACATTCCCCAATTCGGCCTTGTGCCTGTCCAAATTCTCTCGTTCTCTTTTTCTAATTTTCTCTTCATTAAAATTGGTCACGTATAAAAAAAAATATGTGTGCCTTGGTGTGCGTGGGTGTGCGAGCATTTTGGGATGTGAACTCCTCGATTGTACTTTGAATACCATTGGAGAACAAAAAAAAAAAAACACTATTTGAACCCCGCCCCTTAAAAACACACACAAAACGAACCGAAATAACAATGCCTAGAATACTGGATTCCAATAAAGGCACGGTACACCCGCTCCCTGGAAGACTGATGCGACACTGCCTTTCTTAGAAAAACTGTCTCTTTCGAGCCTTTTGCTAGATTTCGGCAGCGCCAAATCAGTAGAACAAACTGTATATTGCTTTATGTAACACGGATTATAAAATATAATCTTTGAAATCTTTTTGTACTATTTGGTATAACTGATACGTTTTTTTTGTGTTTTTTTTTTCACTAAGATTGGCTATATTTTTTTTAACTCTCATTATGATATTTGGTAATAACATTTTATAATATTGGTCATAATTTTTCATATTGTCCTTCTTATAACGCGTATTTGATAATAAATATACTTTCTTTTACTGTATTATATTGTATCTGAATGATCCAGGAAATTTGACAGTAGAAAAAGCCTAATGCCTAGTTTCCACCGCTTCCTTCGAAATATTATCGTTTTATACAGTAATCTTTTTATTTATTTTTTTTCCCGAAAATTCCATATTTTACTTGAAGATAACGAACTACACTACATTGGGTTAGGACGTGTTCGCGATCGATGTTTCAAAATGGCATATGTTATTGGAGAATCATCTTTTGGAAGTTGCTTAGGGACACTCCGCAGTCGCATTATGGTGTCAAATAAAATGCACACACACATCATATATATATATATATATGAATATAAAATATCGTACATTGAATGTTGGTGCTAATAAGATAGTGCGTGATGTATATTAAAAAAACAGCTATAATTTAAATTAATAATAAATATACAATTTTATCCTCGCCCGTAACACAACTCTAAGTTGCACAACGAAATCATCAGAAAATTCTTTTCAATCAGCACCTGACGATTGCATCGTGCATAAAACTCAGAATTGTGCTACCGGTGAGAAACAATATATATATATATATGGATATATAACAATATATATATAGAAACAATATATATATATATATGGAAATTGTCCAACATTAATTATTTGAGGTGGGTAGAATCCGCTTGTAGGTTGAATTATTAGAAAAATCCGTTCCCTGTTTGATTTCTCGCTGTGCGAAACTTAATGTGAAAATAACCTCAGATTTAAAAATTGTGATTGGTGGTGTTAGTATTGTATTAATGATTGTCACAGTGGAAATAACAAATTTCTAAAAGGGCAAACAAATCACAGATACATAATGAACATGGTTAACATCAATACAAAATATAAGCACTATACATGTATATCTCTATATCTACACAATAAATACACACTATAACCATCTACACCTCACCCAATTATATAGAATCTTTTAATACAGAGACCTGGTGCACTACGTGCCACAAGGTCCCCAAACGACCCTCCGCAGGTTTTAAATTCAGACTTGTTGCCATCCAAGGCTATAAAACCCAGTCAGTCTTACTATTTACTTTAGGTAAGAAGAGGAATAGTATTATTAGCAAGTAAGTCAATGTAGTGGATTCGACTGGAATTTGAACTCGGCTCTCCGATTCTTCAATCCGAGCCGCTATCCACTATTCCACCGTACCTCCCATATATACATATATAGTTTTATTTTGAATGGATCATTTTTACGTTTAAATTGAAATTTTTTGAATGTTCTTAACCAACCACTATTTTTAATATAAATTATAAGTTTGTTTTTGTTTTTTGTTTTTTTTTGGGGGGGGGGGGTAAGTTGAATACATATGTGTCAATATCTTAACTGAAGAATGATTCAGACAGAATTTCGATTTTACACTTAAAATCTTTTTTTTTTCAAATGTATTCTCAATTGCCATTTCATGTAACGATTTATGTCCACAATCCGGATGTTAAACTAGATCACCACGGATCCTAATGTCAGTTAACACAACTGAGACGACACACAATTTCCTTTCCCCACTTCCTACACGATAATAACGTAACAACTCTCTCAATATGAAATCACTATTCTTAATTTTTAAACATGGAGTATTTTTCCATTTTCATTTGGTTTACAGGTCTGAAGAGTTGAAACCGTTTTTATCGACTTCAATGAAATAAATATCACCTATGGTTTCTTAAATGTTTGTCATTACACACACACACACACACACACACACACACACACACACACATATATATATATATATATATATAGGATTAATACAAATAAAATTTATCACTTAGCTGGTTGATTCAACAGTTCGTCTCTAGAGTTTCGTAGATTTACATTTTTGCAATTGTTTAATCTATATATTAATAATAAATACTAGAGGCAGTCAAAAGTATAGGGTGAGTACATAGACTTGTTCAGATTAACTAGAGTAATTATGTCAGACAGCATTCCATAGCATATTTATTCATATCTTGATCTAGTATTAATCCTACTCCTCTTTCATTATTTCTTCGCTTACTTGCTTGACACTGCATGCGTCACTGACGAAATACCCATTATTTGCCCATCTAGTTTCGCATACACCTAGGATGTTAATACTTAATGTTGTGGATTCCGGGATGAAATCCGGTATCAAATAATAACAAACGCCAAGAATGAATATAGGAAATAAATGTATTAACGTAATAATACAAACTGGTAATACAGGTTAGTAGTTCCAGGAATGCGGGGTTAGTAGACAAATATATATATAGTCTTTGATATCGACGTATCGCTGTATGACCTCTTACTGAGTCTATGTGCTCGTGACTGTGACTCTTACCGCTACGTTATTCTACCGACCGACTCAACGTTCCACTACTACTCTTGACGTTCTGCCGGGTATTCACTGGTAGTAGTTTATGTATACCTTGGGTGAGTCTATTTGTGTAAAAAGGGGAGACCCCTCAATCCTTAACCTATTTATTTCCTACTTGATATTTTGAAGCTGACCATATTGATGTAACATTCTTACATTTCATATCCCTATTATAATTTTGTCTGTTGTGAACAGCCGCTGGATGACGGTCCGGTGACACCTGTCGCTCGTGTCTCATCTTACCGAGTGAGGAGTCAGTCCCAAGGAACTTAACCTGCTTCGTGCCGATATTCTTTACATTCGTCTTGCGAACAGTCCCTGGGTGACGTTCAGGTGACACCTGTCGCGCATATCTCTCCTTACCGGGTGAGTTAATCCCACTGGACTTTATCCATTTCACACCGTTCTCTCTTCTGTTTAGATTGTGTATTGCGATGATTGTTTTTCTTGTTATGGATAGTGATTCTCCGCAGTCATCTCTCCGGTGATTTCATTAAAACACCAACTCTGGTCAGTTGGCCGTTGACTCATCAAGACTAATAAATCCCTGTTGCTTACACCTGTTCAACGCCCACAATGTCCGCTTTACGACCTGTTATAGGTCTTTGGTTTTTCCTCCTACGTGGTTGCTAACCACTCTCCTCGAATCCAACAACGTGAGGCCGAGGGGGCCGGTTTAGTCGCCGACCATCCGACAAAAAATATTTTAACTTAGTTAACGTCCCAAAGACAACGGAAATATGGTTCCACAAAAGGATGAATGTAGCGTGGAAGCAACAAAGTGCTATTTATTAAGGAAATTGCAAATAAAAGGGATACATACTCAGAATCAGCTTCTCTATTAGTTAAATAGCAAAGTAGACAGGGATCTTTACTCATCTATAGCAAACAGTGTAAGGGGACACTTTCGAATTCCAAAACCGTATATTTTCCAAGCCATAGCATTTTACAGGTAAATTTAAAGGTGCAATGAAATAGGTGAATCTTCAGTACTTAAGATTTTATTCCCTCCAATATTTCGTCAGTTACTCTTTACCAATCTGCTGTGCCCCGTAGTTCCAGGTCGGATACGTGGACCTTACATTCTGTATGCGATGTGTGAGAGACTGCCGAATACTGCTCGTAGTGGATTTTTGTTATATAACTACATGTCCAACACTTTCACTGTCACGCTTGCAATGCCGGATGCAGGTGTGAAACCCCGTACGTCTGCGTCTCGGGGCCAGATTTTAAACACAGGTCAACCCTACACCGGCTTCCTTTGACGCGCTGGCGTGTAATCTGTTTAGAGTATATATTCCGGCAAAATACCACAAAGAAAAGGAATTTGGGGAGAACCATGATCGCCTGCTGAAAGGATATGGCATTTTTTTTTAATTAAATTTTTATTTTAAGTTGCGATTGGGATTGGAATCGATTAGTTGCATTAACTCTTTAACGCAGTATATGTAAAAAAAATTGTAAAAAATAAGAAGAAATATTTGAAGAGCTGTCTGATGATATGAGACCTTTGTCTGCTCGTGTATTGATATATACGACTGTTTTTGTATATCCGAATGTGCAGTAAATTAATATATATATATATATATATATATATATATATATATATATATATATATATATATATATCAACAGCGTTCGAAAATTCACGCCAGATGTTGTCCGTCAGCTGCTCAAGGATTTTCTTTGATTTATTGCATTGAATAGGTGAAAAGAGATGCGATTTACGTAGAAACTTGAAAAGAAAAATGTGTAGAACAATCATGCGACACATTAGAGTTATGAAACAAGGATGTAATCGATAAGTCAAGGTAAAGAATCAATGTATATAATTATTTTTACGTCTTTTTCGTTCTACCATCGAAATGATCAATGCTTTACAGCAAGGCAATGTTTACATATACCTACTTGAGCAATCAGACCTACAAGAGCATACTTACATATATGTTTATAAATAAAATAACTGTACTCTTAAACATGGCAGACCCGTCTCTGTTCATGTGTGGGTAGCGTAACGGCTAACGAATCCTTTGCATTCTCTTTTGCTCAAAAAGCCTCGGGAAAGGCATGAATCGATCTACCCTCCCACCAGTTTACATTCACTTTCGCGCAAATACACTTTTCTTCAGCAGGGTTAAATAACAGAACTTACTGGACTCTTTTGCCTTGAAAACTCCGAATTCAAAAAACAGCCATAAGAGGGATGGGTTCCGCCAGACTATATTTCTCTAGTCACGCCCCTGTTGTTATGTCTGCAGTGCATGTGGTGCCCCTTCGACCCTAATGGGATACGGGTCTTGTGATTGTGATTTCTGTTGATGTACATGAGAGCGTATTCATTGAATATATATATATATATATATATATATATATATATATATATATTCTAGAATGCTGGTGATCAAGCGCTTTCAACTGGTCATTTTCAAAACGAGTACATGATGTAGAGATATCACCTTTCCGTATTCAAGGACTAGCGGGGCTATCTTCCCTTCAAAATTCTGAATTCAACACCAACCTGAAGAGGGACGGGTCCGCCAGGCTATCTTGCCTTAGTCACACCATTGCTGTCATGGCTACAGTACCCTAATGGAATATGGGACTCGAAACGTGACGTTACGACTCTTAAACAGTATGAGACAGAATAGATTATTGGTCTCAGTACTCAATATCCAACCGCCTGGCGAGACGTCTTTTGAACATCGAAATAAATATGTATTTTTCTCGCATATATATATATATATATATATATATATATATATATATATATATATATATATATATATATAGGTAGTAATCCGTTGGTATAATCCAGGCGAATTCTATTAACACAACATAGAATTTGAAATATGTTAAAACTGACTCACAAAAGAGCATTCAAGGTTTGTTTTCATTAAACTGAGCAAATTTTCTTTACAATTGGAATTAAAATACCTTTAGTAAATGATGACCATTTTCACCTAAGAATTTTAATTTTAAAACTCGCAGGATTTTTCAAACTGTTTATGATATCAGTTTGTAAAGTACTCAAACTGATACCATGACATGAACAGTTTGAAAAATCCTGCGAATATTAAAATTAAAATTCGTTGGTGAAAATGGTCATCATTTACTAAAGGTATCTTAATTCCTATTGTAAAGTATATATATATATATATATATATATATATATATATATATATATATATATATATATATATATATATATATATATATTCATAGGGAGGAAACAAATATTCGTACACATACAAATTTGTAATTTATTGTATTTCCAACAAATGAATGAACATACTTTTCATTTATGTTTACTTTTCATGCCTACTTTTCAGGTTGTTTGAGATTCACCTGTAACTTTTACCTTCTTTCCAGAGCTTAACAATCAGTTCTTTTTGCAATTCTTTCAATATTCTTGCATGAATATCAATTACAGAATGTTCTGTTTTTATTCTTTAGGCTAAAAATTTCTACTGATAACATTATTGGAACTTTCTAGAATATTCTACTTGAATAATCTACAGTATTAAAGCAATTTAAAAGTTTTAAAATCTGGAATTTGCATTGTACGAATACTTAAAATGGATAAATGGGATTTATTTCAATTTAATCCTTTTTTCTGTTTTCTATATATATTTAGTTATTATGCAGTTCTGTAGAGTTAATTATATGAAAAGTATGTTAATTCATTAATTGTAAATAAAATAAATTAAAAATTAGTATGCATACGAATATTTGTTTTTCCCCAATATATATATATATATATATATATATATATATATATATATATATATATATATATATATATATATATATATATTACCTTACGTCGAAGTACGACTCCGAGTTTCATGTTAAATACAATCTTCCTCACTCTTTCTCCTCTCGCATTTTTTACTTGTGGAACTCCCTTCCGGCCCCTTGTTTTCCAGTTAACTTTGATCTTCAAAAATTTAAATGCAATGTCAATCGTTATCTTTTGTCTTCTTGATTCCAGTTCTTTTATTGTATTCTTTGCTTAATAAGGTTTTCTTTTTCTCATAGTCTCTCACACTCAGTAACCCCCCTTTGCGTCTTATTGGCTTTATTGCTTTGCTTGGAGCGAAAAAAATTTTTTTTAAAGTCAATCACTGATTTCTTGTTTGTCAGAACCAGCCAACGAACGCGCTGACCTAAATTGGGCTGATTTGGTGCGGTCTCCTACACACGATCTTTAATTGATTATTGATTATGTATAGCACGCAGCTAATAAATTAGCCACTGGGTAGTCAACCTTAATATTGAAAGCACGGTAGTGGTTTCCGGATATTCGAGGAATCCAACGGATTTAAGTCAGAGTGACTTCCCTTTGATTTAACCGAAATTCGCATCTTTTGAATCCACAATTTGGCCGGCGCAGATGCTCCTCTGGATTCCTCCCGAACTGACTCTCTCGAAGATTACAAATATTGATGTTAAAAAGATTTTTTTAAAACATTTAACAGGAATATGCAATGACTTAATCGTACTGCGCTTCTGTGTTGACGTTAGTCATCTCAATAAAACCGGGTCGATCTGAACGAATTCCGAAGGTAACACTACACTGAATTTTGTTATTTGAAACTAAATTAATGGTTTTAGTTATTCATATTATTTATATTCGGACTATTATCCTAATATTTGGTGTTGTCATCGCAACTTTTCGGCCGTTGTGTCCTACGACCTTCCTAGGGTATATATTGATCTGGGTAACCTACAGTGAATTCTGAAATGAGCCCTTTATTTAATCTACGGGTGTAGACTGTTCTCTTTCTGTAGGTTATATAAATCTACATATATATAGACCAGAGGAAGGACGGAGAACACAACGACAGAAACGTTGTGATAAAAACAACAAAAATGAGGACAATAGTCCGAATATAAATAATGATAATTCCTAATCCACAGAAATCCGTCAGTAATGATTTTAGTGTTAAAAAATGTACCCCGGCCTCGTATATTTTTACATATTTTTTAGGAAGATTAAAAATATTGCTGTTAAAAAGATTTTTTAAACATATGGCAGGAATGAAGCGTGTTGCTCTTTTGTTTTGCCTTGATCTGCACCAATTAAAAATGGATCGATCTGAATGAAGTCTGAAGGTAAATATACGCTTAATTAATGGTTTTTGTTACTTACATTATTTATATAAGGACTATTATCCTCATCTTTGTTGCTGTCATCACAACATTTCGGCAATTGTGCTCTTCGGCCTTCCGTAGGTATATATCAATCTGGTTAACCTACAGGGAATTCTGAACTGAAGCCTTTATTTAATCTACAGGGATAGACTGTTCTCGTTCTATAGGTTTTCCAGATATACAAGATAACTAAAAAAAAGTCCTTTCAAATTTTTATTTATTAGAAAAAAAGGTATACAGCAAATTTGACATACCATTAGTCCTCAAAGTAATCCCCATCGGCATCCAGAAACTTTTGCAAATGTGCCCCTAGCTGCCCAATGCCCTGGCGATAAGTTTCAGGTGTCTCGGAAGCAAAGAAGTAGGCGGGTGCCTGCTACAAGTCTGCCTCATTTGCGAAGGATTTCTTACAAAGGTGGTTGTCCAGGGAATAAAAGAGGTGGTAATATGTTGGCGCTATGTCTGTGGAGTCTTGTGGATGATACAGTGTCTCCCAACCAAGTTACCGTATGGTATCCCTGGCCACCTGCGCCACATGAGGTCTGGGATTGTCATGCATGAACAGTACACTCTTGCGATTAATCAATGCAGACTCCTTCTGTTTCAGTGCCTGTTGCACACATTCCAACTGCTGCGAGTACAGGTACGTAGTGATGGTTTGACCCGTTGGTATCAGCACATAGTGCACCACTTGTCGACTAGTCCACCAGATGCAGAGCATGATATTGCCTGGGTGTAGAGGTGATTTTGCGGTGTGAGGCGCAGGGTCTCGCGGTGATAACCAACGTCTGGCAACCTTGGGAGTGTCATACAAGAACTACTTTTTATGACTGGTGAGCACTCCATCAAATATGGGTATGTTGTCACTCAGACTGTCACTCATTGTTGTTTGGCGGGGTACCCACTTGCTCAAATTGTATGCCTTCTCTATGCGTTGCAGATGAAGTTTGACTGTTTCATCAGAAAGCTGGAAAACTACGACAAGCTCACAGCTTGTTTGTTTTTTTGTCCGCTTGTATAGCCGACTTTGGGGGCTCATCATCCAGGACCTGTGGCCAGCCATTGCAGGGTTCGACTCAAAGGGACAGATTTCCCGACTTGAACTTCTGGAACCAATGCCTAGCGGTGCATTTACTCATATCATAATCCCCAAATGCTTGACGTATTCGGTGACTTGATGCGGCTGCAGACAAGCCCACCTTAAAGACATAAAGCAAACAACCCCGAACGAGCTGCTTCGACACCGCCAGGTTTCCTCACTGTTGTTCGAGCTATGACTGATGTGTGTGCGCAAGGCACCTGCATTGCTCAGAAGGGTCCACCCCAAATGCACCCCAAGCGCTTTCTAGGTAAGTGACGCGCTCATTTGTGTATCATTTCTTCCCAAACGACGTGAAAAACAGCATGGACTGCTTTGGTTATTCTGGCCGAGGAAGGGCGGAGGACCCAACGGCTGAAACGCTGTTATAACAACAACAACAAAGATGAGGGCAATTGTCTGAATATAAATAATGTAAATAATGATAACTCACCATCCCCAAAAATCAGTCAGTAACGGTGTCAGTGTTAAAATCTTTGAGTAATTTGCTTTATATGACCCGCACAAAGTATGCAATAAAATTTCCCGAATAGGTATATTTAGGTGTAAATGTAGATGCTTAATTCGAAACTAACAAAGAAATTTTGATAAAATCTACCGTTTTGGAGTTATGAACAATAAGATTTCGGACCCATTTGCGTCGTTGTCTGTTACGGCACAATAGCCATTACTGGCGTTGTTTGCATACATTCGCTGCTGAATAAAAATGCGCGGAAGATTATCTTGTTAACGGCCTTTTTACTAATCTAACTTGATTCAATTACTGCACAACTGAGGATTCATAGCGTGCGCAATAATCAAGACAAGTTAATGTCAATTAAGCAGCAAATATATACAATCGACGCCAGTAACGGCTGCCGCGACGCGATTGAGTCCGATTTTTTATTGTCGATAACTCCAAAACGGTAGATTTTATCAAAATGTCTTTGTTATTTTCGAATTAAGCATCTACATTTACACCTAAATATAACTATTCAGGTTTTTATTACATACTTAGCGCGGGGCTTAAAAAGCAAATTAGCCAAAACTTTACCCGCATATATTTTTTAATTAAATCACGGCTTTTGGTGTAAAAAAAAATTACCCCGTCTAATAATATTATACTGCTTAAATTTATTATTGGTAAATTTTTAAACTGTAAAATCCTTATTTTGGAATGAAAATGTGAGGTGTTTAATATTTTTTTTTTGTTAATTCTAAAACCCTCAATTTATGACCTGAGTTATTTTACACCAAAATCCTTGAAGTAGAGCAGGTTAAAGTTTAAACATCAAAACCTTGTATTCAGTATTCATGTTAGTAACATTTTGAGCATTTTAATGTTCATTTTTCTATGTCGATCATTTTTAGTAGCCGATCAAGTGCAGTACTAGATTAACAATTAGGTGTCATTATTTTGCGCTTGAAATTGACAAATGCAACCATGTTCTATGCTAAGAGTTTATCTCCTCGCACATCTTGCTTCTGGGACTCGCTTCTTGCTTTCTTGTTAACCATGATCTTGAAAAATGTAAATCCAACCGTTAATGGGGTGAAATGGTTAATAAAAAAAGTCACTCTCCAATCACTTGTTTGCCAGTACCAGCTAACCAACGCGCTGGCCTAATGATTTGAATCCAGTTCTTTTATCGTCCTCTCTATTTAAAGCTTTTCTCAAATTGTTTCAATCTTGGTAACCCCTTTTTGCGTCTTTGTGGATTTATTGCTTTGCTTGGGGTGAAGTTATTAAAATTGCAAAACATAACTGTTCCTTTAGACTATGTACATATATGCGCATTTGTGCACATGTTTGTGTGCGTAATGCCGTACACTTTACTTATGAAGTCAATATTAACAATGACATCCCTCTCCTTGGCGTATACGCCGATGCCAATAGCCATGAGTTTACCACCTCCTTTTAGAAAAATAATCACAGACACCCATTTTTATTTAACTACAGAAGTCAATGGCCTCACAGTTTGCGGTTAACAGTCCCACCATGTCTTTTGAACAGAAGGAGAGTTCACTCTTTGTTCCCTGTTTAGGACTTGGTTTCTGGTCCCTTCTAAATTATTATTCCTTTCTCCCCTTTCACTTCCATTAGCCCCTTGCGTCATAGTTCCATTATTACCTTGCGTAGTGTCAATTGATTAAAAATAAAAGGAGAAATGATTTATCGGGCCAAAGTCATCACTTCTTTGGACATGTTATTCCGTAAGAAATTTAGCAACATTAAACAAACCCTAATCAACAAAAACCTCTGTGACCACGTCGTCGACAAACAAGTAAAATTAGCTTTAATGAAAGTTAGAAAAAATAACTCAAAATAACTCAGATGGGCATATTTCTCTATTTCTCACTCTGATCTCTCTCTCTCTCTCTCTCTCTCTCTCTCTCTCTCGTTATATATATATATATATATATATATATATATATATATAATATGGGTTTCGTTATTTTACAGTTTAGTTGGTTAGATGTAACCGTAAGTTCTATGCCAACAGTTTCTTCTCTCGCACTTCTCGCTTGTGGAACTCTATTCCGGATACTTGCTTTTCAATCAACTTTGATCTTCAAAAATTTAAATGAAATGTCAATCGTTATCTTCTGTCTTCTTAATTACAGATTTTTTTTATCGTTCTCTCTTCCTTAATAATTTTTTTCTAGGATTCTTTCACACTCAGAACCCCCCCCCCCTTTTGTCTTAGTGGTTTTATCCCCTTGCTTTGTGTGAAATGATTACATAAAAAAAAACTAAACAAACTGTAAATTTAAGCAAAAAAAAAAAAACAACAACTTGATCCACTGCGTTTCCCCCTTTCTGGAAATGAAGAACAATTATGTGAAATGTGATCAACTTTCACAGATACTTAAAATATATCTGACTTTGAACGTTTATCTGCAGAGCCAATTCAGTGGAGTGTCAATTGGTATTTTCTGCAATTGTTATACCTCATCTTTTATTGTCTTCTTTTTTTAATAATGTTTTTTTTTTTTCTCATATTCTCTAACAGTAACTTCTTGCGTCTTAGTGGCTTCATTGCCTTGCTTGGAGTGAAATGATATTTTTAAAATTATTGAAGCCGTACCTAAGTGTAAACCCGGTGAATCAAAGACTGACCAGGTGACCCAAATTTCAAAATGATTTTTAAAAGTTTTCAGATGAATTTTTTTTTTTTAACACTCAATGAATTTTTTGTTTCATTGTTGTTTTTATCGTTGTTCTTTTTCTCCGACTTTTCACTTGGTCTGTTTTCCAGTCTTGTTCAGAGCAGAAGAGAGAAGAACAAATTACGATGTTAAAAGTTGTTGCCCTGAGATAAAGGGAAGTTACTCGTAAGAAAATCACTCAACAGAACAGAACAACAATAGACTCAGCACCGACCGAAGAAAAAAAAATCACATTAACAATGAACTGTTTTAAAAAGATGAGGATAGTTTTAAATTAAGCTACTAAATATGTCTTCCCTTTGTTCGATCAACTACTGTGGCATTTTCACTTGAAATCTTGACTCAACAAGTTCTTCACGAAACGATGTTAATTTCTCCCTTTTAAACTTCGCGCTTGGTTTTCATGTTGTTCTCCCTTTTTTAAAAATTCGCACATTATCTACATTATGACATCCACACATTATCTACATTAAGATGTCCACACAGTATATATATTATGACATTCGCACATTATCAATATTATTATATCCATACATTATCTATATTATAACATCCACATATCTCTATTATGACATTCGCACATTATCTTTATTATGACATTTGCACTTTATCTTTATTATGACATCCACATATTATCTATATTATGACATTCGCTCATTATCAATATTATGACATCCACACATTATCTACATTATGATATCCACACATTATCTACATTATGACATACACGCATTATATATATTATGACATTCGCACATTATCAATATTATAATACCCACACGTTATATATATTATGACATTATCAATATTATGATACCCACACATTATCTATATTATGACATTCGCACATTATCAATATTATGATACCCACACATTATCTATCTATATTATGACATTCGCACATTATCAATATTATGATATCCACACATTATCTATATTATGACATCTACATATCTCTATTATGACATTCGCACATAATCTTTATTATGACATCCGCTCATTATCTTTATTATGACATCCGTACACTGTTCTGAGAAATATCTGCTTTCCAACGACGCTATTTAATCTTTGAGTAGTTGTTCTATTCTTGGCCTACATACGTCAGCGAGAAAAAATATCCTCGGTCCCGAAGTTGTTAATCAACTGAAACACACGCTATATTTGGCCGAACTCAGTAAATGTCCAGTTGACTTGAAGTTGCTAATTTGTTAAGAGTTGTCACGAGTGAGAAATTTCTAAGGTTGTCAGTAAAGTGGATGGTGACTTAATAAAAGCGAATTGACAACGTTTTTCGTTTTTATTAAGGTCACTCCTAGGTCGATCATGTCAGCGCGGATGATATAGTGAAAGTTCAACCGAAGGTCGGTACAGCAAAAGGGGGTTGTGAATTCGTATAGTCCGAGGACGAAGTCACGATCCGAGTCAGGGAGTGAAAAGGTGTGGAGATATGTGGGCCATACCCACATATACCGATTAAGAAACATCACTCGTGTCTTCGATTTTGTACATCTCAAAATCGGTTTATCTTGCCATACAAAATGACAAAGAGGAAGAATAATGGATCAAGAGAATCGTTCTATTTTGGTGTTGAAAAGTACCAAGCCAGGTGCCTCTAAACAGGAATATATATGGATTCGGCAAAGAAAAATATAGTAGACGCACTCGCTTTCAACAGGGGCTGCTTTTTCAAAGGCACCGTCTTCCATCGCCTACTCACTTTCCACCGACAAGCTTACACTCAAGGTCACAACTGAGAGTTCATCGAACCCCCCCCTCTCTCTCTCTCTCTCTCTCTCTCTCTCTCTCTCTCTCTCTCTCTCTCTCTCTCTCTCTCTCTCTCTCTCTCATTTATTTCACAATAATTTGCCTCTACGGCATTTTTTTGTTTTTAAGATGCATTTTGCCTCGACGTTTTTTTGTTTCTTTCATTGTTTCTTTTTTTCTTTATTTTTTCTGAAATCTTTCTTTCCTTCTTTCTTAAATGAACTTAGCCTGTGGCCCAGTTTCTTTCTTTCTTTTTTAAATGAACTTAGCCTCTGGACCAGTTTCGTTCTTTCTTTCTTTCATTCATTCTTTCTTTCTTTCTTTCTTTCTTTCTTTCTTAAATGAATTTAGCCTCTGACCCAGTTTTTTCTTTCTGCCTTTTTATCTTTTATAGAATAAATATTTGATGAAACGAGAATTGTTGATATATATAGAGGAATATAATATTCCATTTAGTAGTTTTCTAGTACACTTAAAAAAGATGGAAACAAAGTTATCAAAGTTGCTGTCACAAAACCTTGACAATATTTACCGCTGTTCATACTCTTCTGGCGCCATCTGTTGGGAAAAACAGACACATCTTAAAGGTAGGGAATTACATTACTTTTTTGGAAGATTAAACAATGTGTTTATCTTTAGAGACAATTGCTTGCATATATTTACGTTCAACCTGATGTTACAAACTGATTAGCTTGTCATCGTTACATTAAAAAATGGATAACGGTAATGGATGGAAATAAAAATCCCGAAGGAGACGATTTGTCATACAGAGCTGCGCATTGAGATGTTTTTTATTTATGGATATGACGAAAGATTACGATATATATATATATATATATATATATATATATATATATATATATATATATATATATATATATATATATATATTAAAAAGAAGACAGAAACTGCAAACGTTTTTGGTTGTATGGAAAATGAAGTATAATATATATTTAAAAATAAAATCCACGTCACAGTCAAAAACGTTTGCAGTTTCTCTCTTCTTTTTAATATATACACTTTTCCCTCGTTGGAACAACTATAACCTCTTCCCTTATATATATATATATATATATATATATATATATATATATATATATGTGTGTGTGTGTGTGTGTGTGTGTGTGTGTGTGTGTGTGATAGATAGATAGATAGATAGATAGATAGATAGATAGATAGATAGATAGATAGATAGATAGATAGATAGATACGAAACCAGTGGAAGAGATAGGAATAGACTGAAATAGATAGATAGATAGATAGATAGATAGATAGATAGATAGATAGATAGATAGATACGAAACCAGTGGAAGAGATAGGAATAGACTGAAATAGATAGATAGATAGATAGATAGATAGATAGATAGATAGATAGATAGATAGATACGAAACCAGTGGAAGAGATAGGAATAGACTGAAATAGATAGATAGATAGATAGATAGATAGATAGATAGATAGATACGAAACCAGTGGAAGAGATAGGAATAGACTGAAATAGATAGATAGATAGATAGATAGATAGATAGATAGATACGAAACCAGTGGAAGAAATAGGAATAGACTGAAATAGATAGATAGATAGATAGATAGATAGATAGATAGATAGATAGATAGATAGATAGATAGATAGATAGATAGATACGAAACCAGTGGAAGAGATAGGAATAGACTGAAATAGATAGATAGATAGATAGATAGATAGATTGATAGATAGATTGATAGATAGATAGATAGATAGATAGATAGATAATTAACAAACTGAGACAGGTAAAATGACAGACCAATGTTTTATGATGACACGAAAGACACTTTTTTTGTTTTAATAAATCAGATCGTATTTAGAAGAGAATGATGTTTCCGAAATGAAAACCTGTCTTCTATTTCAAATATAAATGTCCTTACTGAATATGGCCAGTCAGTGTCGTTTAAAATGGCCTGAACCGTTTTAAAACTTCCTGCTTTGTTGAGAAAATTGCATATTTCCTATCGGCACCAGCGGTTAATGTTCAAGCCAAAATTTCCCATAGAAGCCGTCTCTCAATTAGAAAAATAATGCACAACAGTCTTCCTATTCATATTTCCTTTCGTCTAATCTATTATATTTCTGATCTCATATTTGTCTACTTTTAAGAATTTTACATTTCCAGGAAATTTTAAGAATTCAGAACAGAAAACGAGAGATAAATTTATGACATCGCCTCTGTTCGTTTCTCTCATCAAGCAAGGGAAATATTGCGTGAAGTTTCACGGAAAAATAATTGGAGAACTGCCTTGTAGTCATGATATAACATCTGACTTTTTCATATTTCCTTACCGTAAAAAAGCTTTTAAAGTATACCAATTTTCAGACTATTAATGAAGTAAAAAAGGATGCTTTGATATGGCTAGATTCTCAAGACAACTCAGTTCTTCCGGGATTGTATAAAAGACTTGCATCATTGTTTATGTTGACAGAACTTATGTGGAGAAACAAAGATTATACTTAAAAATGTTTGCTTTTCACGAAATTTTTGAATGACACTCGCACATTAAGACTGATTTTATTTCACAATCGAATTGGAATTAAGTAACCGACATTGGCAACATTTTCAAGTCGTGCTCATATTACATCAGCATCATATCGTATAATATTGATTTTACAATATCCTTCCTTATTTTTTAAAGAAATACTGATAACACATTTTGAAGGTGTTTGGTTTTGTTATCTGAACAAATTACAACATAATTTTTTATTTCTAAGTAAGTCCATGTCATGACCGCAGAGTGTGCCTCCAAAAATCAAAATGAGCTGAACAGTTGATCTTTACTCTGATCGAGCTGTAAGAACTTAATGGGGGAAATACTGGCTTGTAACATGAAAAAACAACCTAGTAACGATTTCCTTATCATAGAGAAGAACATCGAATTTTCTCCAGTCATGATAAGCGTTTGTACCGTCAATAAGGTTCATTGCGTTGAACGTCTGTTGGTTATTCATGTTCTTTCCAGACATCAAGAATAAAACGAGATATCCTTAGACGTGGACAGTAACTATTCATCATCACAGAGCACGCCATGATTTTCCTCCCGTCATGGTGAACGGTTTTAATCTCAAGAAGGTTCCTTGCTTGGAACATCAATTGGTTATTAAATTCTCTCCCGACCACAAGTGGAACTCATATATGCAATCCGTCGCTAAAGATACTGGAAAAATTGTCGGCTCCTTTTACCACTCCAGAAAGTATCTGACACCTCCTATCATTCCCCTTACACGAATCAGATTTGACCAAAACTGGATTATGTCCGATATACCTGTGTTGTTGCTGCCCAGTTCTCATCTTCCAGTCATAGCAGAGTTCAAAAGATTTTATGCTTTCCTATTTTCAGCCTTACAAAGCTTTTTCAATAGATGACACGTCGCAACTCTATCGCTATTTCCATGCGAATTGTTTAAACATGTTACATTCATTAGTTCCACCAATTCAGATCTTTACGACAAGGACCCACCGTGCCACATACCAGGGACGAACTATCCTCATTCCCTTCGTATTCCATTGGTAGGAAGAAAGTTCCAAAAACTTCCAATTTGTGGAACAAACTTCTGAGCTTATGCATTCTAGATCGCTACAATCTTAACTCCTCCAAGTCAACCTTTATCAATCCTACATATCCTCATAATCACCGCTTACTTCCTCCTCTTACATCCATATAACGTCATTCAGTAACACTCTACCTTGAATGGCTCTCGAGGCTTGTGTTGAGTGAATATTTATTAAAGAAAGAAACATTTCTTACTTTTTCTTTATTTCTCAAATGCACTTAGTAAGCCTCTAACTTGAGAGGCTCTTGGGTCTTGTATTAGGTGAATATTTATTACAAATAAAGAAAGAAAGAATCATCTAATTAGTTAACACAAGGAAGGAAAATATCAGAGACTACTGGCAAATTACTGGGCGAATTAAACGGGTGCTTTCTCGCCAAGTAGGGTTCAACAGAACGGTGAATGTAACACAAATTGCAGAGAACTTTAATCAAGGTGGATGAACAGATACGATCTATCGATCTTTGTTGCCTATGGAGCTATGTTGCTGCAAGTCAGTCATTCACCAATGTCGTCTGGTCCAAAACATTATCCTGGAGGAAGCGATGGTCTTCTTCTTCTATCTGTCGTGTCCCCTCAGAACGTGAGCGATCATGGTTCTCCACATCTTCCTGTCCTTTTCAATGCTTCGTAATGCTTCTCTTTTTGCTATCTCTCCTAATCCCTGTTTGTGTCAACCATTTACACAAGCTCGTTAGGTAGTTTATTCGTCCCTCTTAACAGCAGCATGTCCTACGAGTGTTATATTTTCCAAGACCTCTTTCCTCATTATGTGCCCTAGAAATGTCAATTGTCGCTTTCTGAGTCTAAGTGTACTTTTCTTTCATTTTTTCTAAAACTTCGTCGTTCCTCATATGTTCAATCTATGGAATTCTATTGGACCAGCGACAGTATCGACCAGTGTGGGATTGACCCTGCAACCAACTCGTTGTCCTACGACCCTGAGGACCGAGTCATCTTCTGGTATAGGCGGCGTGTAGCATTTGGTCACTGCTGATCCAGGTTCAACCCAGGATAGGCCGGAGCGTACGTGTTATATAAGCAGGTGGACACTAATATTCTGCCTTATTAGCGTAACGCAAAACTTGCGAGATTTCTTTTCTTCTCTTTTCCAATCATTTGGGCGAAAATACCGAATATTGGAAAATAAATGCCATACAAAGATTGGATTATTTACACTATGTCACCAAATTCACGAACCATCGTCATAATCTACTAAGTTATCGTCCCGTAGGAAAATTCTCTGTGGAGAATTTGGAGCTTAAAACCTAACCTATCTGCTGATGAGTACTGCTGCTGCTGTTATCTGCACTCACTGACGTATTTCTCTTTTGTTACAGCTATTGTTGAAGATTTGCATTCAATTGTTTTTTGTTTATTAAAGGCTCTCATATTGTGTTTATTTCTATGCTAGGTATAAGGAGGTCCTCATAGCCTAGCATAGGGGTCACCAAACTACAGACCGCGGGCCGGATCCGGCCCTCGATGTCAGTTTATCCGGCCCGCCGATTCACTGCGTCACAAATGAGCTAAAATATAATTATTTATATGGAATTATCAATAGATTATAGTTAAACTTACTATGTGGAAAAACTTAAAATAAATGTAAGTAAAATGCCAATATTTGGCCAATCTCATTTTTGCATCTAAAGTTTTAGGAAAATCAGTTAAATAAAAAAATTCGGCAACTTTTTGCAACTTTTGATATCCGAGCGCTTTTTGTGTAAGTATCTGCAATGAAGTTTCTAAGAAAAGCAATGCGAGCCTGCAGCAGCAATCATGTTCTAACTTGCATTGCCGTGTTTAAATCGGTTTGAAGAGTATCGAATATAAAAAGGGTTAACTTCAGCAAATTATGCCATATATTTTGCCTGAACTCATTATAAAATCTAAATTATATAAAGTTAGCACGTGTAACGAGGTCGACTGATGAACATTTGAAAGCATTTTTCTTGGTTGGATGCAGCAATACCAAAACAAATATTAATTATATCTTAAAATGTAAACGCCAGTTTCACAAATCTCACTAACCTTTTGTGCTGCTTAGTTTGTGAGATTCGGACATGTGCACACTTGGTGTGATATAATTATTTTATTGCTAATGTCGCCTTCTAGGATAACTTTTTAGTAAATAAGTATGTTTGTTGTCTTTATTTTTTGTGCATTCGGTGTATTGTATTGAACAAAATGGTTATCCGACCCGCGCTCGTCATTTTCTCAGCTATCTGGCCCTCTGTGAAAAAAGTTTGGTGACCCCTGGCCAACCATATGCGCTGATTCTTTCAGACGTCTGATTCTCCCTGAGGTCACGTGGCTCGGATTGAGAAATAGGAGAGCCGAGTTCGAATTCCAGTCGAATCCATTACATTCACTTAAGCTAAACCTTGTTACTGAATGGCATATTTATTGCAGCCAAGACAAAAAAAAAATATACGTTAAACCTTCCAATAAATTCCAAGATCGGAAGTCAGGAGAGTGCAGAATCAGGGCATGAATTATTATTATTATTATTATTATTATTGTTATTGTTGTTGTTGTTGTTGTTGTTGTTGTTGTTGTTGTTGGTGGTGGTGGTGGTGGTGGTGGTGTTGTTGTTGGTGGTGGTGGTGATGTTGTGGTTGTGGTGGTGGTGGTGGTGGTGGTGGTAGTAGTAGTAGTAGTAGTACCCGTGTCGTCAAAAATGGCGGCAACTGTTAGAATGTTTTCATAGTAAGATGTAATAAGAGAAATGTCTTGAAACAATGAATTGAGACTCAATGAAGCAGAGATAAAGAATTCACAACTAAAACTGAGGCCAATCAACCGATTAATTAATCCGTTCCCTTTAGAGGTTTTAGACGTTTAATGATATCTATGATTCATTAATTAATCCTGCTATTATATAAAGCGGGAGGAACGGTGGAGTAATGAATAGCGGCCAGATTGATAAATCGGAGAGCCAAGTTCGAATTCCAGTCGAATCCATTCGTGCTAATACCCTTGGGAAAGGTATGAATCCTCTTCTTCCTCACCCAGCTATGGATAAATAGCAGGACTGACCTTGGATGGCAACTGGTCTACCGCAGAAAGAAAAATATCTGACTCGTCAGTCATGTATCGAAAGATACATGATCGTCTAAGCGTGTATCCTTTTGCTTTGTTTCTGTCCAATTTAGTTAGTGGCAATTAGTATACTAATAGTAAGTGGTATACTAATTAGTATTACTAACTGTAAAAAGTATACTAACAGTAAGGTTGATACCATTCATTAATTATGAACAAGTAATTTCAACGGAAAACTAAACGGAAATTTGTATAAAAGTTAATTTGATGCTATTATAGCCTGATATCTACCGAGGCATTTGCGACTTACCGTAAATGACAATGCATTCATTATGGCTGGAAAATGCTCAGAAAAAACGATGTCTTGTTTACTATTTTTCTAAATGACATCAGATCAATTTACAAACATTAAAATCACTATTTGATGATTTTTTTCTATAAAAAAATTGTTAATGATTTTTAATACATAACCAGTTCACTGTTTACAGCCCTTAACCCTAAACTCGTAACCCCTAACATCTAACTTTTATACTTCCAACACATGGTAAATATCATACCATAGTAGAAAATGAATAGTAGATATCATACTATAGTAGAAAATGGATGGGTGATACTATATTAGCATTGTTAATTTCGTTGTCGAAATGTGTAAGAAAGATTAGGAAAATTCTGATATAAACATTATTTGTGTACATACATCCTATACAACCGAAGATAAGTAGTACTTTTAAACTCACTATTACAAGCTACGTTTAGCATTTGTGCCTTTATACTGCAATCTGGCGTTATTTATTTATTTAATATAATTAGACAAGTCAGACTTTATATATTATTGCAGCCTCGTTCCTTTATTGAATTAAAGACCATCAAAAAGGATTCTTTAAAATTTTTAGTTAACACTTCTTGTGTACGGATAGCTAATGAATGTCTGTCCGAATTCAGTGAATATGTTATGCAAATGCTTCCGACCTTACATTTAAAGTTAAACTCACTATTATAAGCTTCGTTTACCATCTGTGCCATTATATTGCAATTTGGCATTCTTTAGCGGTTTAAATTAGACTTGGACAATTATGATTGGCTTCTGACTTGTTTCATTTCCTTTTCTTTATTAAAGTAAACTTTTCTATTTTAATTCTTATATTATCACTTGATTTATTAAATATAATTAGACTGGCCTTTCGCGTAATGCAATTAACTTAAAAAGCTGTAAAAATGTGTAAAAATACGGTCTTGCTCATTTCTTATATATAGCTGACTCTTTACCCATTCAGAATAGTAAGTATATATTACTTTTTGGTTTTAGTCTTTTTTTAGGCTTTTGTATTGTATGAAACAATAAAAACCTTGTTTAGAAGCATTAATGATTGTTTTATTTTATTTTATTATTTTTATTTTTTTGGGGGGGGTAGTTTTGTTCTACTTTTGGTAACACAGTGCAATATATATTTGGAATAAGCTGGTAAGACTAAGCTTGCATAGGTTTTTTTAGGGCTGATTTCTGTGATCTGGCTTTTTCTGTAGTGGCCTGATTCTAGCAGTGCCAGATAAAAGAGGTTGGATTGTATAATACTACTACTGCTTCTGCAAATAAGCTATAGTAATTAGCCTATAAACTGCAGTGCTGATACATGGAAAGTGCACAATGTCCCACATATAGAACTATTTAGTTTAAGGCACCAAAATGCAACAAATAAAATGCATGGTTTATTTGTATGTTGGTGTATTTTACGAATATATAAGGAATTAAATACACACACACACACACATATCTACTCTCTTTCCCATATGCACAGACACTACCAAAGAAAAAAGTCCGACCTCTTTAGTTCGGTACTCCATGGTCCAGCACATTTTTGAATCAGCCACTGTTAGTTTATTGAGCAGCTACACGGGCCACACCACATGTTGGTTACAACTTTCTATAGCAGCTAACAACAGCAGAGTGTTTGTATTTACTTGACTCCCCACTGAGTCAGGTTGTGACACAGGGTCGGTTTTTAACGTGGGGACCCGAGTGTCTTCTCTCGGGCCGCTGGTCTTAGCTTGTCCAAGCTGGTCAGAGCGGTCCAAGCTAGTCCTAGCTGTGATACTACCAGCGCAGGGACGGATCCCTGTGATTGGTAAGCATCCGAATGTGTAGAGCCCTCAGGAGCTAAATTTTTGTGCCCCCCCCCACCTCCCAAAAAACATTTGTCTCTGCTACGGTCCTTCATTATAAGCTTCGTTTACCATCTGTGCCTTTATACTGCAACTTGGCGTTTTTTAGCGGTTTATGTTAGACCCAGACGATTATGATTGGGTTCTGACTTGTTTCATTTTCCTTTCTTTATTAAACTATTCTATGTTAATTGTTATATTATTTTTTTTCTTAAATTAAATTACCCATTTGTTGTTTGACCGTGTTTACATTAAATTGTAACAGTTGATCTCATCCTCGTCGCCACTGTTATATTCCGTGCTAAAGGAATAAACACATAACACTAGGTGGATAATAGAAGAAAGGTTTATTGTACACAACAAGTACCATATGAAATACGGTATTGTTATACACACAGGTCAATCTAGTAGTGAGTGCCACTAATTGGAACGTCGGACGTGCTTGTGTCGTCTCTATCACTCGTCCTCTTCTATGTACCCCCTGTCTCTCGTAGACGGTCGACTTTATAGGTACTTACTACCTATAGTATAATCCTTCATGGGGTGACTGGTTATTCCATTACATCAGTCATAGAGGTCAAGGTTAATAGAATATTTGTCTTCACTCTGAACCTTAGGTCCACTTCTGTGAAAAACGGCTCTATGACAGAAATGCAGATTTAAAAAAAATGTAAACCTATGCTCTAACCATCAAGCGACATGAGCGAGTAGAATAGAACAACGCGATCCTTTGCTTTTTACTCAAAGCCAAGATAAAAATCAACGTTTCCCCAGTCTCTGAGTCATGAACGATTTTCAAACATGCAACTCATTTACGAACCTTTTTTTTTTAATTCAATACTTTTCAAATTTGCTTTTGCCTTTTCATTTAAATAAAAACAAATAGATAAAACCAGAAGATTTAAATAATTTTTTTTTTTTTAAAATAGAAAAAAAAAAACTCCTTTCAAAAAACTCATGGTGACAAGTAGCCTTTTTAAATTTATGACATCCGGGTTTTTACAGCTGCCACAAACAGTGACGTCACTGTGACTACAAGATCGACAACATGTGGACGATACTTTAGGTTGGTGATCTACGCAGGGAATTACACAGTTATTCTCGATGTTTCCAACACCAGAGGACAACGGACAACTAAGGCAGACGACACAATAAAAGGAATCGCGGGGGGGGGGGTTACAGAATTAAAGTCAGTGTCCTGTATTTTTTTTTTTGCTTTTTTATGGATAGCTTGACCCACTTACGAGTTCGTTGTCTGAGCTCTAAAATTGACTCATAGCAAAAATTTATATATATATATATATATATATATATACACTCTAACTGATGCGACGTATTTGCCAAATATCACCTGTTCGCTGCTATCATGGTTAGGTTTATTAAACAAAAAGATTAAAAATTTGATTCGCTCTAATATAATATCTAATTTTTACGAGCGCGTCAATAACGGCAAAAGCGTTCAGGAACTTTCATTACGGATAGAAGCTGCAACGAGGAACAATCGTTTATTTATTTCATTACAAGAATTTACAAATAGGAACGATCAATTAGCTTATCTTCATACCCTGCCTGGTGGCAAACGCTGCTGGTGGCGCCAGGGGTGGCGGTCCCGCCATAACCACCGAAATCGTGATATCACCCCTGGTCGGCGGCTGATGAAGACAGGGTATTGCACGTGTTAATAATACACGTTGAATATTAAAAAAAAAAAAATAGTGATAGAAAAAAATAATAGCGGTAGGAGGAAAGATGCAATAAACATTTTTTTTAAATCGCTAATCACCCCATACAAGGCAGTAAAGCCACTAAGACACAAGCGGTTACAGAGTGTCGAGGATTTAGAAACAGAAACATTAGTAATGAGTAAAAAGAGAAAAGAGGACAATGGATAGCGATTGACATTGCATTTAATGTTTTGCAGATTAAAGATGGTTGGAAATCATGGAGTCGGACGGGAGTCCCACAAGCGAGAAGTGCGAGAAAAGCAACTGTTAGCATAGAAGTAATCTAGCCAGCTCAAATGTAAATTGATTAGACCTAGACGCCAGTCTAGTACTGCGCTTAAATTCAAGAAGTCTAGGTACCATAGCGAAGAGCTCATCCGAACATAGATGCATTATATTTGTAATGACGACAAGTGCAACTAGAAGACAATATTTTCTTACTGCTACTCGACAATTCCCTTAACTGTTTTTAAATGATGGTTCAACCTTTACAAGGCCCAGAAGCCACTCGAGGTAGAGTGGGTTGCAGAGTAATAGGCACAGTTTATGCGGACATGTGGGAAAGAGGACGGAGAACTTGGTTGACTTGAACTGGTTAAGATTATAATGATCGGGAAAACACACTCTTGAAAGTCGGTTCCACGGAATTGTGGTTCGCGGGAAGAAGCTGTTCGAGTGGATCTTACTTCTCACTAAAGGAATACGGGAAGAAATGAAGTCGGTTCGCTACAATGCTCGTAGCATCGCCGGTCCTAGCCGAGAGGGCTAGAACTAAGCACTTTCCAGGGAAGTAGTGATAGAGCAGTGAGAGGCTTAAAACATTTCGATTGTAAGAAAGGGCGTGGAAAATAATTTGTCACTCACAAGGACGCGGAGATGCTTTTGGATTCTATCGAGACTGGAAAGTGAGGACTGTGCAGCTCCAGACTAAATATGACAGCAGCAGTCCATTTGAGGTCTGATTTGGCTTTTGTAAAGGTAAGAGGATAGCGTGAGGAGTCAGTCACTTACAGGTATGGTACAGAGAACCGACGATCTTTCCTGAATCCTTAGCGATGGGTCGTATGTACGAGTTCTACTTGAGGTCTGGGCCGAGCTTAAGGCCCAACAGTCGCTCAAGGCACGGGGATTACCTGAGAGAACATCCATTCCTCTTGACTGATGGTAGTTTAGGATTCATTTTCTGCCCTAACAAGCTAGACGGAAGTATTGATAATTAAGCACAGGCTTTTCTAGTGTTTTCTTTTTATTTCAAACATTTTTTTCAGCGAGATTTGGCCTCCAATATGCATATTGTGTATTGTAAATCAGAAAAAGGGCAATGTCAGTGTTGGTTGGTTGAGTTTTTTTTTCCTTAGCAGCATATCAACATCTCTATGGGTTATTTAATGCCAAAATCTAAATATTTTGTACGCAATTTTTTTTTTTTAATTTTTTAGACAGTAATGGTTTCAGTGATATAAGTTTTACCAATTAACCCATAGCTAGGAGGGGAGAAGAGGTGGATTTATACCTTTCCCAAGGATACTTGCGTGTAAGTGAATATAACGAACCCAACTGGAATCGGAACTCGGCTCTCCAATTAACAATTGGGAGCCATTATCCATTACACCATCCGCACATCCAAGCTGACAGCAGCTGGTATTATCAAGCGGTCACACATCTGGTATTGATCAGGCTTGAAGTTGCTTAATTTCAGTTAACGTACGGGAACCGGTGTTTCAGCGTGACGTGGCCGTAAGACGTGCAGTGTCAATGGTCAGGAATTAAATTAATTACTGACGATATATGGGGCTGAAAGATGGAACGAAAATGTTGGAGAACACTTCCATGACAAAAGTGAAAAATGTACACCAGAAAAAATATGGAAGGAGCTGAAATATTAAAATCTGAAGTAAGATCGACACTGGCTAAAATAAAGAGAAACGAAGCAGCAGGACTAGACCAGGTTGTAATAGGGATGCTATTAACCTTATAATACATCAAGATCAACAAGATTACGGAAATAAATAATCAAATATACGCCAGTGGCGACATACCAGAAGGCTTTACTTAATCAATCTTCCGAGTGAAGAAGCCAGGTGTAAATAGATACGAGTTT